>JAQMRL010000001.1:434582044-434916692 GCA_035578175.1 Catonia carolina | reverse complement strand
ACTGATTTGTTCATCACGTTTATCATCTCGAAAAAGTTTTAGTTGAGTCTTAAGTAAATTAGTTAATTTAGTAAATATACGTTTGTCAGCAAGCAATCGAGTGTTTTGCCACCTTTTCCTGGCTCGCCGTTTGTCAGTGATAAGATTTTTAATGTATTGTGGGTAAATTGGGTACAATTTCGGAGGTTTACAGATTGAAGAGGTCCATACAGCCTGCTGTACAGTTTCGTTAAAGAATTCTATTGCCTTTTCTATTTCCTCTCCGGTTTTCAGTAAAATAGGTATATTTAACGAAGCGTTTAAAATTTCACGAAAGTTATTCCAATTCGTCTCTCCAGCGACTAAGGTTGGGTTGGTTTGGGAACTGGGTTCTGCCCACAGCGACAGATACACAGGAGAATGGTCAGATGATAAGTCCGGTGTAGACGAAATGTCGTATGGAACGTTCGTTAGGCCTTTTTGGAAGAACAGGTCAAGAAGGTCCGGAATTTTTCTAGGGGAAGTTGGCCAATAAGTGGGAGAATTCGGAGAAATTGCACGTACATTATTCACAGTTATACTACTAAAAAGATTTCTTCCTCGAGAAGTGCTCAATCGAGAGCCCCAATGAACATGTTTGGCATTAAAGTCACCACCGACTAGGAAGCACGAACCAAGTTTAGTAAAGAAGTCAGAAAACATAGCTCGAGAGATAACAAATCGTGGAGGACAATAAACAGAACCGATTGTAATATTTTTATGAAGAGTTTTTACTACGATGCAGGAGAATTGAATGCAAGGGGTGGAAATGTTTTGACAGGGATAATGAGTTAAAGATGATTTAATAATTACTGCAACACCACCGTGAGCTGTGTTGTCTGGATGATCCGTTCTGTATGTTGTGTAATCTCGAATGAAGAACCTAGTTCGTGAAGTAAAGTGTGTTTCCGTAATTAAAGCTATGTCAATACGTTTGTCATGCAATGTAAAGTCTAGTTCGTTTCTGTGCTGGGCGAGACCATTTGCGTTCCATAGAAGAACTGACAGGGACCCACAAGTCAGTAAGTTATTTGGCATATGTGTGAGCGAGCGACTGTGTAAGATTAGTTAATTGTGAAAGAAGACTGAAAAGGGGTTGGATGAGTTTATTTAAATTTGTGATTAAACTTACTAAATCAGTTGATGTCTGTGAATGCGACTCGACAGGAGGCCACTGGGACGACTGGTTAGTGTTGATGTCTTCAGTGTTGCTGTATGTTCTTTGTCGTGCAGTAGCTGGTTGTGAAGAATTTTGCCAAGCTGTGTTGTTGATTGTTGTGTTGTTTGGTAGCGGAGGGAAGTCTGTCTGGTTGAATGATGTGGTTGCTGCTGGTTGTGCTGGAGCAGAAGACGCTGTCCTTTGCTGTCGTTGATTGCGCAATGTTTGATACACCTGACAACCTTTATAGTTGGCAGGGTGCGTGCCCCGGCAATTAGCGCATCTTGCAGGTGTCGTGCGTGTTTTTGTGCAGATTTTTGAATCATGCGCTTCACCACAACGTACACATCGAAATGGGTGGCGACAGTAGGTTTTGGTGTGAGCGAACGACTGGCATCTTGTACACTGTGGTATACTGCGTTTCTTTCGTGGTTCTTCAATAACAATTCTGTAGCTAAGAAGAGATTTCAGATCAAAAACCTTCTCGTCGTATGTGTCGCTGCTTATTTCTACAAAAAAGAGTGGTAAAGGTGTTCGGATGATTTCTTCTTCTTGTTTGTCATTCACAATTACTTTTCGGCGAGATAGTACATTTGTCACTGTAACAGCAGTGTATCCTAACTGACGAAAAGCTTCTTGGATATCTTCTGTTCTTGCAGAAGGATGTAATCCGCGTATAACAACCTTTGGAAGTTTCTCCGAAGGCAGTTGATATGTATGAAAATTTGCGTTGTGTTGTTCAAGACACCGCACAAATATCCTGTAAGTTGCAGGCGAATTCGGGTAAACGATAACGTTAGAGACGCTGCTTTTTAAAGTAAATGAGTCCTGTCCTCCAACGTCTCTCAGGATTTTTATAAGACAGTTGGCATCTGCTACTCCCTTTAAATATATTGGAGGAACTTTGTCCTCTCGTAGTTCCGTTGCATCCATAGTGTTTGACAGAGGTGAAAATGAGTTAGAAAGACGCACTGTATTGTCAATTTCTTGTCTCTTCTTTAGGCGTGAATCTTGATCACTATTTGAGAGTGGTCTTTTTTTCCCGACCACGGTTTCCCATATTGAATCGCTGCCATTTGGTTCAACATCTAGGTTAGTGTTCTCCGTTGCCATGGCAACCGACGTTGATTGTTGTGGTAATTTAAATGAAATAAAAATGTCTTATTTAAAATAAATATCACACATATTGTCACATATCAAACTAAACTATATTAAATAATGAATGTCACAAACAAAAATTACCACCGGTATCTATAAAGAATAAACTATAAATTAAATAACAAATCGGAACGTAAGTTCGCGCACTGTTAGTCGATTAACAAAAATCAGCTGTTTTTCATATTAAATTTTAGATTTTTTTTTCAAACTATTGTTTGATAATAATTATAATGAAATGTCAGCTTGTAGAGAATATTGAGTTGCTTTTAAATATCCACGCGATTAATGGGTTACCCAATCAGTCAGCTTTTGTACAGTTGTTGTTCTATAATAAATTGAATAACGCCGGTTAGGCGAACGGCTTTGTAAAGTGACCAGCTGTTATGAACATTTTACCAGTGGGCGTCACTGGTTAAATTCAAATCAATACGTGTCAAAAAAATCCGTTAAGGTTTTTTTTTCTAATTGAAGTCATATCACCAGATCGGTTATTAGTATCCTACTTGTCCGTTGTGGAACGTATGTTTAAACATGTACTATCATTTTCAGAATATTATTTTTGTTTAATTCCTAATATCTTCATTCAAAAATAAATCTTTACAATGCATCCTGCAGTTTGAAATTATTTTTCTATTTCATGTAGTAATGAATTTATATAATAATTTCACCAACCTTCTTTTTAAACTGCGTCACCTTTATTTTTATTGTTACTTACACGTGTTTCAGTGGATCCACCACATCAGAGTAATAAAAAAAATTGAAACTAAAAAAATTGTTGTTTCACTTATTTAAAATTTACAGAAGATGGTACATCTTCAGTCATTTGTATAAAACATTTCAGTCATTTGAGTTTTATACAAATGACTGAAGATATATCATCTTCTGTAAATTTTAAATAAGTGAGATAACAATTTTTTTAGTTTCAATTTGTTTTATTTACTCTGATGATGGTGGATCCACCGAAACACGTGTAAGTAAGAATAAAAATAAAGGTGACGCAGTTTAAAAAGAAGGTTGGTGAAATTATTATACAAATTCATTATATGAAATAGAAATTCCTAATATGTGTACGTTGCAATCTTTTCAGTTCAGAACAATAAGCAACCACATGACCCAATTAGATGAGGATGATGTGTATGACGTGTAAATGAGGTGTAGTCTTGTACAGACCCAGGCCGACCATTTCTGAGATAGTATGGTTAATTGAACCCCAACCATCAAAGTACACCGGTAACCACTGTCTAGTATTCAAATCCGTATAAAAGTACTAGGATTTACTAGGATTTGAACCAGGAACCTTCGTCTCCGAAAATCAGCTGTTAAACAGCTGATTTTGGCGACGAGAATATTATTGGGGTTAGAATTTGGGATCTTTTACTTTGTTGCCTATCAGATAACTATTACGCCATAAATTG
This sequence comes from Catonia carolina, assembly GCA_035578175.1. Lineage (NCBI taxonomy): Eukaryota > Metazoa > Arthropoda > Insecta > Hemiptera > Achilidae > Catonia > Catonia carolina. Next base: position 434,912,942 of record JAQMRL010000001.1, on the reverse strand, counting down.
GTTCTTTTTTTTTAAAGTTTACCATTTATTTGATATGAAACTCATCAAATTGTTCTATTGTAAATAATGATTCTTTAATTAAATTGTTAGCTGTTGATTTTAATTTACTATGGCGCCGCTATTTGTTTTTTTATTGCGTACAAGTGTTCAGAATTTATTTATTTTGAAATGTTATTTATATTTTTATCATGGAAATTGTAAATGATTAAATACGTTCTTCTGGTCTGTCTTTACTTATTCCGTTTTTATTTTAAACACTTAAAAATTCCATTTGAAATAAAATTTATGTGAATTTTACTTTCTTAAATTCTAGTATACCTTTTTTATTCCTAATATTTATTTATTTTTATTTAGTTGAATGGTATTGAAATATTTATTTACGTCACGAAAATTATTTTATGAATTTTAGAATTTTAAATAAATTTTCAATGTTCAATTTTGTATCAATACCAAGTTATATATCTTGATCATAAAATACAAAATATTATTTTTTTGTAAGAAAATTTCAAGGCTTTTTGTGTTACTACTACTTACATATTTTTTCTTCTAATACATTTTCACAAGCTTTTATTGTTAATCGTCTAAAAATAAATAACATGTACAAGTATTATTAAACTCATTTTTATGGGACTTTATTTTATTCATAAACTTTTTGTATAAATGTGTATTTAAGTCAGTTGTGTATTATTTTATACGATTTTTTTGTTAAATTTTACAATAATTTGTATTTACATAATATTTTAATGATATTCTTTTAAATACACCTTTCACCTTGTGTTAATTGTGCTGATATTAATTGCCTTATGTGCCGGTGTTTTTATTTTTAAAACTACGGTAATTAACTGATTTATTTTGTTTTTATCGGTTTAAAATGCAGTCAATAAATAATTGTATCTTGTCGTAGTTTTTGTTACTTTCTCTTGCCTATATGAATATATAGGAAGGAAAGTGTTGTTTTCATGTCGATTTTTCGAAATCGAGTTTTCACCGGATCTACACGTTTTCAGACCCCCTGAAACCAAAAAACATATTTTTAGCGATTGGTCTGTGAGTGTGTGTGTGTGTGTGAACAGAATATCTCAAGAACGGAACATCGTACGAACTTGAAACTTGAAACTTAAGTTACATACCACTACCGGACACGACACGAACATTTTCATCAAAATCGGTCAAACGGAAGTAGTAGTTTATTCGTATAATTTATCACTTTTTTGCGATTTTCTCAAAAACTGGTCCTACGATTTTTTTTAAAAATCACCTGGTTTACTCAATTTTTCATTCTCTACAAGATAGAGTAGGCGTCATGTTTGCTGAAATTCTTGGTGAGGCTGTTTTCACGTAAAAAAATACTTTTTTTAAGATTACGGCTTTAATATGCATTTTAGCGCAAAAATGTATGTAACAAAAGTTGTAGAGAATTTGAAATTCTACAACTTTTATTTCAAACATTTTTTTGTATAACGCTTAGTTTAGCAATTTTCTGTTTTTTCTCACGAAAACGTGTGAAAAATCGACTTTTTTAAAGATTTCGGCCTTAGAATGCATTTTACGACAAAAGTGTATGTAATCAAATTTATAGGAAATTAAAAGATCTACAACTTTTATTTAAAGCATTTTTCTCTACAGATCCTAGTTTAGCGTGAAAGAGTGATTTTCCGTATTTTTAAGCTAAACTGAGGTTGATTTTCATTTTGCGTCTTTCACTCATGATTAAAATTTGGTTATGTTATTAAAGTTAGTTTTTTTGTGTATTTCTAATGTTTTATTAATAATATTAGGTAGGTTTATTGTTAATTATATTTGCATTGGCAAGAGAAAGTTGTGTGAGTATTTCACACCAGATTTTTTTAGTAAACTACTTGTAAACGCTTTCGACGTTTATTAATCATCCTGGTGTTGTCAAATTGAGGTTATTATTAATTTATTTTGTCTACTAATAATGCAATAAGAGAATTTGGTGTCTCAGCTACTGGGCTGCAATGCCTCATGGCATCTTGCCAGTTATAACGGGTGTGTCACTCCGTTACCCTGGCAACAGAAACATCCCAATCCTGCGCGTTAAATCCCTGCTGCAGACAACTTGTATTTTTCCTCAACTCCTGTTGTTTTGAGGAGAGGCTACAGGGGTGAACGGGGCTAGACTAACTTCTAATTTCATTCACATTGAAAAGTTATTTACTTTCGTTCTAATGGGAGTTTCAGTTTTTCTCTCCTTGCTTTTACTTTTATCCTTCGACTTTTGATTGATTTTTTTTCATATTTTACTCTTGCCTCCCTTAAACTTCTGTATTTTAAATAAATATTACAATACCACGTACTGTACTTAATGATTTTATTAGGTTGTGCCATTACCTTCTGTATTTGATTTTAAGGGGAGTTATATTTTTTGCGAAAATATTGTGAAAATTACTATTACAGATTATATTATTAATTACAATTTTTATTATTTATTAACCAAAAAAATCTGGTATGAAACCCTCACTCGACTTTATTTTGCCAGTGTAAATGATAACAAATGTAACCTATGTTTAATCACGAGTGAAGGACGCTATGAAAATCATACTTTCTAGAACTTAAAATGGACAACTTAAGATGGAAGTGATGAACACCATCAAGAGCAGGAAGCTTGCATATTTCGGCCATGTCATGAGGAATGAAGAAAAATACGGCCTGCTGAAATCCGTTCTCCAAGGAAAGATCTATGGCAGAAGAGGACCAGGAAGAAGAAGAATGTCATGGCTGAAGAACCTGCGTACCTGGTTCTCCAAGTCTACAACAGAACTTTTCAGGATGGCTGTAGATAAGATAGCCATAGTCAGACTGATCGCCAATATTCGGAACGAATAGGCACTAACAGAAGAAGAAGAACTTAAAAATACGTAAAATCACTAATTGACGCTAAACTAAGATCTGTACAAAAAGTTTTTAAAAATAAAACTGGGTTTTTTAATTTTTTATAACTTTGATTATGTACGTACACTTTCGTTGTGAAATGCATACTAAGGCTGCAATCTTGAAAAAGCCCATTTTATAACGATTGTAACCCTTTCTAACCCAGTGTGGTGGCATAGAAGTCACATTGGAGTGAAATAACAGACATACAAATTTTAATAGTTTTATAAAGTAATGGCTATCCCAACTTTGGCTTATGGAAGTGAGGCATGGGTGCTGACGAGAAAACAGGAATCAAGAATCCAGTCAGCGGAAATGCGATTTCTAAGGCAAGTTAAGGGCTGCACAAGAGAGGATCGCATTCGTAATGAAGTAATAAGGAATGAATGCGGTGCCCAACCATTGTTGAACACTATAAGGACATACAAAGAAAAGTGGTCAGAGCATGTGTTAAGAATGTCCCAAGATCGCCTTCCATTAAATGCATTGATCCATAATCCGACAGGTAAAAGATGTATTGGTAGACCGAGGAAGAGATGGACGTCGGAACAGGCTAACGCACAGCCTAATCCATGAAGACGACGACGACGACGACAAAATTTTAATTGTTAGCAACTACTTTTGATTAAAGAGCGCTGGTTGTGAAGTGTAATAATTTTCTGTACCCTAGCCAGGAGTCGAACCTGAGACCTCCGCTTTGCAGTGTAAGTTGCTGACCACTACGCCACAGAGGCGACCATTAGTTTCTTTTTAATGTTAATTTTAGTTTAAATATTCGTGTTCATTTACTAAACTAAAGTAGCATTACTTTCAGTATGTTGAATGTACATACAAGTATAGTTTTTAGACTGTAAATAGTGATTTTATCCATTTTACCAGAATTTTTGAATTGTAAAATTTTTTAAGTCTTAAATAATGCTTTGATATTAAAATCATATTTAGTTTTTTTGCTACAAATCTAAGTTAAGAGAATATATTTTGTTTAGGAAGCCTGAACATGATTTTACTTATTCATATTGTTGGGAACTTTGATATCAAGTCCCAATGTGACGTATGTGTCACACTTTTTTGTCAGGCATCAAAAAGGCTGAGGGTCTAAAAGTGATTTAATTTCACTTAAATGTCTGTAAAATGTATGAAACAATGTACACGTATTTAAAAAACTAGTTAAAAAATTTTTGATTGAAAGGGTTAATGAGAAAAGTATAGAAAATCACTAATGGACGCTAAACATTGTATAAAAACTGCCGGAAATAAAATTTATAACTTTTTTAAATTTTCTACAACTTTCAATTTACACGCGTTTGCCCTAAAATGCATAACAATACCACCACAATCGTAAAAAAAATAATAATTTTCTGCTATGAGAGTACAAGCCCCTCCCAAGATTTCCAGCAGACATGGCGCTTATCATATAATGTTGAGCATAAAAGATGTATTGTAAACGGTGATTTTTTTGAAAAAATCGTAGGAGCTGTTTTTGAGGAAATTGCAAAAAAGTGAAAATTGCTCGTATAAATTAGGTCTACTATTTCCGGTTAACCGATTTTGAAGAATATGTTCGTGTCGAGTTTCCTAGTGGTATCTTAAGTTGCGACTTGGAAGTAAATTAAAAAAATCTGGTATGAAACACTCCCACAACTTTCTCTTGCCAATGCAAATAATAACAAATATAACCTAACATTAGTAATAAAACATCAGAAATAAACAAAAAAAGATCTAACCTCAATAATCTTAACCTAATTTTAATAACGAGTGAAAGACGCAAAATGAAAATCAACCTCAGTTTGGCTTAAAAATACGGAAAATCACTCTTTCTCGCTAAACTAGGCTCTGTAGAGAAAAATGTTCTAAATAAAAGTCGTAGGTCTTTGAATTTTCTATAAATTTAATAATATACAATTTTGTCGTAAAATGGGCTGAAATCTTTAAAAAATCGATTTTTACACGTTTTTGTGAGGAATACAGAAAATCGCTTATTACCGCTAAATTAAGCGTTACACAAGAAAATGTTTTAAATAAAGAATTGTTTGATTTTAAATCCTCTACAATTTTTACTAGATACATTTTTGCGCTAAAATGCATATTTAAGTCGCAATCTTAAAAAAACAATTTTTTTACGTGTCCAAGAATTTCAGCAGACATGGCGCCTACCCTTTCTGGTAGAACATAAACATTTAGTAAATGAGGCGATTTTTAAAAAACCGTAGAAGCTGTTTCTGAGAAAATCGCAAAAAAGTGGAAAATTACACGAATAAACTACTACTTTCGGTTGACCGATTTTGATGAAAATGTTCGTGTCGGGTCCGGTAGTGGTGTCTTAACTGAAGTTTCAAGTTCGTACGATGTTCCGTTCTTGAGATATTCTGTTCACGCGCGCGCGCGCGCACACACACACACACACACACCACACACACACACACACAGACCAGTCGAGAAAAACATGTTTTTTGGGTTTAGGGGATCTGAAAACGTGAGATCCGGTGTAACTCGATTTCGAAAATCGACTTGAAAACAATACTTTCCTTCCTATACTAACTAGTATATATTCATATAGGCAAGAGAAAGTAAAAAAGCAAGAAATCACCTGATAGATAATCTTAGCGTTTTACTCTGGTAAACAGTTCGTGAGGAAGCTAATGAGTTATGTGCAGTTTTATTTTAATATGATATTAAGGAACTAGATTTTAATCGATATTAAAAAAAATAATTCTTTCATATAAATCGGTTCGCATTTATCCTCATTATCTTTAAATAGAGTGACCGTAAATTATGTATGCTATATTCTTAATGACATCATACGATGACATTCGATTAATCGACAAGCGTGCTTGTCGATTAAGTTCTCCATGTGTCTGTTAACTGCCAACGTTAAACTAGTAGTTCAATTTTTTATCATAAGCTGTTATTAACGTATCGATTTATTTTAGTAAAGATTTTTTGTTTATATTAAGAAAGTGTAATTTAAGTTTGTATGCTATTACTCTTAAATACTTATGAAGTTCAAATTATTAGTTGTTAAACAAAATTTTGGTCGTTTTTAAAGTTTTTAAAGTTTAATTGGAAATAATAACTAAAATTTCGTCTATAAGCACTTGAATACATTGTTAGTTATGTATCCTACTTTTTCTTTTGTTGGCCGTTCAACTACTCGAGTTTTGAAGTCATTGTTCGATTTTCTTTCATGTTCGTATAGTATTGATTTTTGAGAATTTTTTTGTAAAAAATTTAGAGAGGTTCTTGCGCAAGCGTATGTATTAAATTTTCTTTCTACAATCTTCAACAGTTTTCATTATTTTCTAGTAGCCTACTCCAGTTGTAATATTATTTTCCTCTAAAACTTCTTCATGAAAAGATACGATCTATAAGATAGTGTTTTCATTAGATTTTCTTTGTTGGCGTAGTTGGTAATGTGCTCGCCTCTCATCATGTGGTCTTGGGTTCGAATCCCATTCAGGCACGGCATATTTTCATACGTTACAAAAAATCATTTCATTCTTCACCGTCTGCATTAGCAGTAATTGCAGAACAGTCGGATGTTAAACCAAAAAAAAAAAAAAACATAAAGAAGATGTCCTTTAATTACAATTCATTTGTTTTTCATCAACATAATTTTTTTCTCTTGGTAACCTTGAGGTAGTAAATTAACAAAATTTACGGTCAGGTGCTTTGGGAAAGTTTTTATCTAATAATAAATTACTATATTAGTTTCCAAAGTTTAAACGGGCAAACCAAACAATTACTTTTATAATTAAATAAAGAACTTTCAAAGTGAGCTTTCTAGAAACGGTAAAAATGTAGGTAGGTTTATAAATAGGCTACTGGAATGGTCAATTTTTGTGGTATTATGTTAAATAAAAAATCTGGTGTGAAACACACAACTTTCTCTTGCCAATGCATGTAATTTAAACAATATAGGCCTAACCTAACATTAGTAATAAAACATTACAAATACACAAAAAACTAACCTCAAAAAACATAACCTTATTTTAATCATGAGTGGAAGACGCAAAATGAAAATCGACCTGTTAGGCTTTAAAATATGGAAAATCACTCTTTACGCAAAATTAGGCTCTTTAGAGAAAAATGTTTTAAATAAAAGTTGTAGATCTTTTAATTTCCTATAAATTTGATTATATACACTTTTGTCGTAAAATGCATACCAAGGCCAAAATCTTAAAAAAAATCGATTTTTCACACGTTTTCGTGAGAAAAAAACAAAAAAATCGCTTATTACCGCTTAACTGAGCGTTATACAAAAAAATTTTTGAAATAAAAGTTGTAGGATTTTAATTTCTCTACATTTTTTATTATATAAATTTTTGCGCTAAAATGCATATTAAAGCCGTAAACTTAAAAAAACAATTTCTTTACGTAAAAACGGTCTCACGGAGAATTTCAGCAAACATGGCGCCTACCCATCTTGTAGAGAATAAAAATTTTGTAAATCAGGAGATTTAAAAAAAAAATCGTAGGACCAGTTTTTGAGAAAATCGCAAAAAAGTGAAAAATTACACGAATAAACTACTACTTCCGGTTGACCGATTTTGATGAAAAAGTTCGTGTCGGGTCCGGTAGTGGTATGTAACTTAAGTTTCAAGTTTCAAGTTCGTACGATGTTCCGTTCTTGAAATATTTTGTATACACACAGACCAATCGCTAAAAACATGTTTTTTGGGTTCATGGGGTCTGAAAACGTATAGATCCGGTAAAAAATCGACATGAAAACAATACTTTCCTTCCTATATATTCATATAGGCAAGAGAAAGTAAAAATTAGAATGTCTACATTTCAAGTATTAAAACTTTAGTTTTTTCGTTTTATCGCACTGTTGAAAAAGTATTTTACGTATTTTTAAACAATTACCTTGAATGATTTGACAAGGCTTCATTTCTAAAATGTTATCTTTTCTTTTTGATGTTTTTTTTTTGTTTTTACAAGAAATCCGTAGAAAATATTTGGCTATTCAAGTTTTAACATTGAATTGTCGGTCAGTGTTCATGAATGGTGAAATAGCTTTAATTTGATGGCGTAGAAGTTACAGTTTTTTTTTAATTTAAATAATTTTTATCTTCAAGTATTACTAAATGCGACGTAGTTGTTTTTAGAACTTCTTTCATTCGTAATCAGCTATACGAAAGTCAGAAAATGTGAAAGTAATTTATAGAAAATATAAATATTTGAAAATAAAAACTAATCCGTCAGAACTAAAACTAATCTCGTAAACATTTTCCTTTTTAAATAATTTCCTTTTTTGTAGTATCTATTGTAAATTATGACTGAATCCGATGTAAATAGGATGGCATTAATGAACATTGTATAAAGTTTTACGATCGTCTATTATAAAGATGTTTATCTTTGTATTCAAATCAAAATTATGTTTTTGTCTATTAAAAATATTAAAATAGTACTGCTCACCCTATATGAACTCCTTGAATTTATTTCTATTTTATTTTAATGGTAAATTTTTTCTTAAGTTTTTCAATTATGATTTGCTTATTGTTAAGGTAATCAGCCAAAAGACTGGTTTGAACCTGTACAGGTTTTACTAAGTAAAACGAGGAGTGAGGTGGTTTACCATTGCCTTCCTCACTGAATCGAAAAGTACGCTTATCAGCATGCCGGTCCCTCTGAAAAGCACATATTTTCCACTCTGCAAATGACACCTTCACTTCATTCACCACAGGGTCTGGCTGTATAATGAAATACATTACTTTCAGAGGAAATAACTCTGATTAGTGTCTTTTACACCTTTACTTCTTCTGTTCTTAAATGATTCAGTCATTTAATCGGCTGAATATATGATAAGAAACAGAACTATTTATTTTAGCCCTGCAACGAACAGATTGAGTGTAAATAATTTGACACTCCACCTGTCTGTTATGAGCACTAATGATTTGCTATACAATATAATTCCAGAACCACTTGACGTTTTATTTTTAGAGTTTGTAAAAGTAGTTCTGTTTGTTTTTGTAAATTCGTGGTTAAAAAAATTATTGAACCATTAAAAACAAAAATAAAAAAAATACTCAAATATAATCGCTAATATTTAAGAAGTTCATGCGACTTTTATAGAATGTCATAGATTGTTCACAAAATTATTGTTAGTAAACTTTAGTAATAATATTTAACAGTTAAGTTACGCCCCAGTTATGTTAGTGACACAATATGGTGACCAATTTATCCAGCCAATTATTATTAACTATCATTTTTCATTCATATCCATACCCACGTCGGCCGCATTGGCGTAGTTAATGACGTGCTCGCCTCTCATCATACGGTCTTGGGTTCGAATCCCATTCAGGCACGGCATATTTTCATACGTTACAAAAAAAAATCATTTCATCCTTCACCGTCTGCATTAGCAAGTAATTGCAGTACAGTCGGACGTTAAACAAAAAAAAACCCACAAATTCTGGCACAATAATACCGGGTTGTTTTTAACAAAACAGTAATACATAATAAAAAATCTGGTGTGAAACACTCACACAACTTTCTCTTGCCAATGCAAATAATGACCAATATAACCTAACATTAGTAATAAAACATTAGAAATAAACAAAAAACAAACCACAATAAACATAACCTAATTTTAATCATGAGTGAAAGACGGAAAATGAAAATCGACCTCAGTTTGCCTTAAAAATACGGAAAATCACTCTTTCACGCTAAACTAGGCTCTGTAGAGAAAAATGCGTTAAATAAAAGTTGTAAATCTTTTTATTTCCTATAAAATTTAATATACACTTTTGTCCTAAGGCCGAAATCTTAAAAAAATCGATTTTTCACACGTTTTCATGAGAAAAAATCAGAAAATCGCTAATTACTGCTAAACTAAGGGTTGCACAAAAAAATGTTTGAAATAAAAGTTGTAGGATGTTTAATTCTCTACAACTTTTATTATGTAAAGTTTTGCGCTAAATTGCATTAAAGCTGTAATCTTTAAAAAACTATGTTTTTACGTGAAAACAGCCTCACCCAGAATTTCAGCAAACATGACGCGTTCCCTATCTTGTAGAGAATATAAAATTGAGTAAACCAGGCGATTTTAAAAAAAATCGTAGGACCAGTTTTTGAGAAAATCGCAAGAAAGTGAAAAATTATACGAATAAACTACTACTTCCGGTTGACCGATTTTGATGAAAATGTTCGTGTCAGGTCCGGTAGTGGTATGTAACTTAAGTTTCAAGTTTCAAGTTCGTACGTTGTTCCGTTCTTGAGATATTCTGTTCACACACACACAGACCAATCGCTAAAAACATGTTTCTTGGGTTCAGGAGGTCTGAAAACGTGTAGATCCGGTGAAAACTCGATTTCGAAAAATCGACATGAAAACAATACTTTCCTTCCTATATATTCATATAGGCAAGAGAAAGTAAAAATTAATCTCTTAGCACGCTAACTGGCGAGATACATTGATTGCAAGCCTTCTTACAATATTGTACAGTTTATAAAAAGTACTGTATGCGTACTTGAATGTAGTTCTTTTATAGAATGAACAACTTCTTATTGTCGTTTAATTTTTTATGATTAACAAATTTTGTAACGGCTTATTTGTTCACTGTTTCGTAAAGTTTTTATACAGGTGGTTTAACGACTCATTTTCTTTTACCTATTTTATTTTTCTTTAATTATTCATTTTGTAATTATTAGCTCCGTTATTTTTGTTCAGTGTTCTATAAATAAAACTATCCGTTCGTTAGGCAATGAATGTTAAATTTCTAAATCGTTATGAAAAATAATATTAAAGGATTTATTTATTTTTAAGAACTGAAATCTGTGCATGTTAATGCAGTTTAAACAGGTTTTGAACGTTTTTTACTCTCACTCCGTTTTTGTTGACGATTTCAGCATCAGCTGTCATTTTTTTAAGGTCAAGGCTTCAACAACGGACTAGACTGTTGTCAACAAGGTCGTTATACTCTACAGTGATTCTTCACTCGTCATTCGGTTGTTAACTTACTCTATTTTAGTTGGTGTAGGTTTTTTAACTACACTCTTCTTAATTGCCAATTAAGCGTTTTATGCTTTTTTAAAAACAACGAATGATCTGATTCATTAATTAGTGTATTTTCAGTTGTAGGCTAATTCATGTACAGTATGTCTCAAAATTTGTTTTTGGTCAAATTGAATTATGATTTTTTTCATCATGTTCTTGTACTATTGTGACTCTGAGAAAGTATTCCAGTTTTGTCTACTGTACTTCTCTTCAATCTCAACAAGTATTCCCGTTTCGTTACCCTTTTTTTAAAGCCACATAGAACTACATAAATTCATTAAGGGAAGACTGTACTTTGTATCCCGCCAATGTTAAATTTTCTATTTTTTTTTATTCCTAATTTGTGTACGTTGCAATCTGTTCAATTTAGAACAATAAGCAACCCCATGACCCAATGAGATGAATATGATGTGTATGGCGTGTAAATGAGGTGTAGTCTTGTACAGACCCAGGCCGACCATTCCTGAGAGAGTATGGTTAATTGAACCCCAACCATCAAAGTACACTGGTAACCACTGTCTAGTATTCAAATCCATATAAAAGTAACTACCTTAACTAGGATTTGAACCAGGAACCTTCGTCTCCGAAAATCAGCTGTTAAACAGCTGATTTTGGCGACGACTTTACCTCTAGACCAACCCGGTGGGTCTTCTATTTTTAGGTACATTTTTCATAGGATTGGTGAAAGTTACAAAAATGAACCTTTACACAATAATAGTTGTAGGGTGGTTTTAGCTACTGATATTTTTTTAATTTAATCTGTTGGACCATAAAGTTTTTAAAAGAATAACGAATAACATAAAAATTTTTACAATTTGTTTCTACGTTTTTTTGCATGTTACTAATTTTTTTAAGCACCCGAGGAAGTAAACATAATGTCGGTGAATGTGCATGCACATGATAATTAACTGGTAAACATTTCAGCCTGGTAGGTTAAATTAATGGTTTCTGAGAAAAACGTACCTAAGTGTTAAAAATCTAAATTTACGGGAAAAGGCACAAATAAAAACAAAATGTACACAAATTTAATTTTCCATCAACAGTTGGTTAGAAAGCTGCACTAACAGCGGAGAATATTAAAAATAGTGAAGCAGACTGACTATTTAAAAATCTGGTGTGAAACACTCACAACTTTCTCTTGCCAGTGCAAATTATTAACAATAAACCTTAACATTAGTAATAAAACATTAGAAATAAACAACATAACTAACCTCAAAAACATAACCTTATTTTAATCATGAGTGAAAGACGCAAAATGAAAATCGTACTCAGTTTGGCTTAGAAATACGGAAAATCACTCTTTCTCTCTAAACTAGGCTCTGTAGAGAAAAATGCTTTAAATAAAAGTTGTAGATCTTTTAATTTTCTATAAATTTAATTATATACACTTTTGTCGTAAAATGCATACTAAGGCCGAAATGTTAAAAAAATCGATTTTTCTCACGTTTTCGTGAGAAAAAAACAGAAAATCGCAAATTACCGCTAAACTAAGCGTTATACAAAAAAATGTTTGAAATAAAAGTTGTAGGTTTTTAAATTCTCTACAACTTTTATTATATAAATTTGTGCGCTAAAATGCATATTAAAGCCGTAATCTTAAAAAAACTATGTTTTTACGTGAAAACAGCCTCACCCAGAATTTCAGCAAACATGACACCTACCCTATCTTGTAGAGAATAAAAAATTGAGTAAACCAGGCGATTTTGAAAAAAATCGTAGGACCAGTTTTTGAGAAAATTGCAAAAAAGTGAAAAATTATACGAATAAACTCCCACTTCCGGTTGACCGATTTTGATGAAAATGTTTGTGTCGGGTCCGGTAGTGGTATGCAACTTAAGTTTTAAGTTTAAAGTTCGTACGATGTTCCGTTCTTGAGATATTTTGTATACACACACACACACACACACACACACACACACACACACACACACACACACACAGACACACACACACAGACCAATCGCTAAAAACATGTTTTTTGGGTTCAGGGGGTCTGAAAACGTATAGATCCGGTGAAAACCCGATTTCGAAAAATCGACACGAAAACAATACTTTCCTTCCTATATATTCATATAGGCAAGAGGAAGTAAAAAAAAATAATTTTTTTTTTCCACTAAAACAAACAATATAAAAATACGAAAAATATTTTTTCTTGGCGACTTGTTAATTTTAAGGGTAGCCTAAACCTGATAAAAACTTAATTTTTTTCATAAAAATAATTTTGTCGTAAAACGTAATGTTTTTTTGGTAGATCTAGGTCTAATCTATTGAAAAACATAAAAAACAGAAAATCAAAATTTTCAGTGAAAACCATCATACAGTCTCCCCTTAAAGAAGAAACATCCTATTTCAATTTTGGTCGTGTTTTTTGGAAGTCAATTTTGGAAGTATATTTCCTAATGTGTCTTTCTTTGATTCTTCTCCAGTAATCATTCAATCTTTCTGATCTCTTCTGGCGTTCTTCGTCGGAATACACGATTTTCGTTACCCTTACAATAAAAACCTTTGTTTTTATAATTGAGGGACGACTAAGGTGAAAATTGGGTCGTTTTGCCTTAAACTAATAAATTAATTTTTTTGTATTTCAAATAGGTACTTCTATTATTTGTAGAAACTAGAAAATATTCATTTATAAAACTGAGGTCAAAATATACTTTGTTGTGTCTTATTATATAGACTACAACGATGCATTCAGTTTCTCATGTTCGAAGTAAGTAACATAAAATTGATCTGCATTATTTACTTCGTTTAATTAGTTTTGAATTTTATCTGGTCATGTTTTCTGATATTTTAAAGTATTTCTTGATGTTTTAAACTTCCATAAAAATTTGTTAATCAGCTTGAAATTGTGGTTATCGAAACTTGTTATTAAATTTACCGTTAAACAAATATTAGTTTTTTTTTTGTATAAATATAAATTTTTCTTTAGGTATTGGGTAAAATGAGAACTTTTTTCTGGTTTTTATTTTTATATTCCAATTTCCTTACCCGGGTTTGTTTATTAATATACGAAGTAACCTGTAGGAATTTTTGTTGATAGATTTTTTTTTTTTTGTTTAACGTCCGACTGTTCTGCAATTACTGCTAATGCAGACGGTGAAGGATGAAATGATTTTGTTACGTATGAAAATATGCCGTGCCTGAATGGGATTCGAACCCAAGACCGCATGATGAGAGGCGAGCACGTTACCAACTGCGCCAATGCGGAATGATGAATCAATTTAAATTAAATTTAAACTTTAATTTAAATTGATTTCATGGTCTCCGGGCCAGCCCAATCAGTCAGCTGGTAGAAAGTCGCTATTATTTGTTAAGTAACACCGGTTGGGCAAGCGACTTTGTATGGTGACCAGCTGACAGCCATTCATGAACAAATTCTACTGGGAGTCCCTGTTCAAACTCATGCCAGTTCAGAAATACAGCGAAAAGCAGCTATCAAATTGGTTAGTTGTCAATCATGTACAGTTCCCGATAGCAAATAAAAGCTTAAAAAAAAAAAAATTTATTTCTTCTTCTTAACGTGCCCTCTCCGACCGGAGGTTGGCAATCGTGATGGCTATTCGGTCTTTGGACACCAGCTCCGCTGAGGTACAACGAAACCAGTCGCGAAGATTGTTCAACCAAGAAATTCGTCTTCTTCCCACATCTCTCTTCCCCTGAATCTTGCCTGGTAATATCAAGCGAAGCATTTCATCTCTTGGTCCACGCACAATATGACCCAGATATTCTATTTTACTTTTTTTGGATTGATTAAATTTATTGACTTCATTTAATTTACATTAATTTTATTGAAAGATATCTCGATTTACTGTGAATAAAAATTTTTACGATCCACAATGATTCGGATATCCAGATATCTGGATAAACGAGGTAGTAATACTTTTAAGTATTTCGTTTGCATATTTGAAAACATATCTTCTTAAATTAATTTAGTTACCCAATGCATTGGTCCGCCATTCTGGACACTTTGATTTCAATTATACCCGTTAGGTATGCGTAGTATTTATGTATTTAAATTTAATATAAATTATACAAAAAGCAGTGACAAATAAAAAAAGCGAATTGACTTTTAATTAAATATTTAAATTTACTGACCAGTTTAACCATACAGACTTGTAGGCCTGTTATTTATTACATTTATTGATAATCTAAAATAACTTCTTCAGAAAAAAACTGTATATTTAAGTAAAATAAGATCAAGTGTAATTTTTTTATTGTTTTCTAAAATTTTTAAATTAATTTTTTGAAATATTTTTGAACATTACGCATGTTTTCGTTATCTAAAAACTCGTGGAAGAATATTTAATAAGGAAATCAGCAAATTTTAAACTAGTGAATTATTCACGTTATTATTTTTTAAGCGTAGTTTAAAAATAAATTAAATTTTTGAAATATTGTAATACAATATGACATTAAAACGGCATTAAATCCACGTTATATATATATATATATATATATATATATATATATATATATATATGTTATAATTTCATATTATTTAAATATATAAAATATTTAGGTATTTAAAACAAGTGTTTTACATGAATGTAATTTCTTTTAATTTTGTCCTTTTGTTTATTTTTTTAAATGTCCTCTGTTTCTTAAAAAAATATGTCTCAAATATTTTTCTCCACGTTACCCTTATTAAAAATATTTTAGACAAGTGCCTAAAATATTTTCGGTTTTTATTGCTCTCTGTACGCCCAACTAGTTCTAAAAAAAACCATCAGTTTTGTGCTGGCCGCATTTATCAAGTTTGAATAATCTTGTAAGATTAAAATATAGATTTTTTTTCAATGAATTTGGTCTTATTTAAAACTTTAAGTGCTGTTTTTCCTCAACAATGTCGGATTCTGGAATTTTAAATATTTAAAAAAGTACTAAGTGAGGTATTCCAGAAAAGAAACGGTATATATTTTTTTTAGATGAAGTATAACGTATAGTATTAAGTATGAAGTACAATATTATACGTATCTCATGTCGCATAAACTACATGAATTATTAGCGAAGTAGGTGGTTAATGAAATACCATTAAGAGTTTTTAGGATTAAAAATTGTACTGATCCTAACCGGTAATCGAACACGGAACCTTTCGTTTTCAAATTGAGTTTTTTTTTATTTTTGCCCCATTTTTATAGTAACTGTATTAAAATAGTTTTGCAGCTTGTTTCTATCGTACACGTCACATGATTGGTTTTGGTTTTGGCAATTCTAGATCATGATCGAACAAAAGGCTTCCGTAAGGTGAGACTGTACTTTGTATCCCGCCAATGTTAAATTTGCAGTTTTTAGGTTCATTTTTCATAGAATTGGTTAAAGATAAGAAAGTGAAACTTTACACACATATCGATGTTGAGTTTCTCTAGCTCCTGGAATTTTTTCAATTTAATCTGTAGGACCATAAAATTAAAAATACAATAACGAATAACATAGAATTTTTACATATTTCTTTCTACGTCTTTTTGCATATTACTAATTTTAGGACCATCTGAGGAAGTCATAAAAATGCCAGTGTATGTGCTTGTACAAGAATAATAACTGGTAAATATTTCTACATGGTAGTTTTAATGGTTTCCGAGAAAAATGTACCTAAATGTTAAAAATTAAAATTCCGGGAACAGACAAAAAACAAAAAGGCCCAAAATGTACACAAACATGCGAATTTTCCAACAACAGTTGGTTAGAAAACTGAACCAACAGTTTTGAGAATATTACAAACAGTATGCAAATATTTAAAAAAACTGAAATTCCCTTTACACTAAAACGTGAAGTATAAAATTACGAAAAGTATCCGTTCTTGGTAACATGATAATTTTGCTGGGTAAACCTGCTAAATACTTAATTTTTCCATTAAAATAATTTTTTTACGTAATTTAACGTCTTTGTGGTAGATCTAGGCCTGAAGTACTGAAAAATATAAAACACCGAAAATGGAAATTTTCAGTCAAAACCATGGACAGTCTCACCTTAAATCTGTTAGTCTTCTCACAATATTAATCACTGTAAAACAATCTTCTTATTCCAAGAATTCGATTTGGTACCGATCTTCTGAGAAGTTTACCAAAATCTCGTATGCCACCTGGCTAATACTGAACTGTCAACATAGGAAAACTGTCAAAACTCATCCTACCAATTTGTTTACACCACCGCCTTCTCTTATGACCATTAATTTCCTCACTTATGACCGGAACTCCCAGTTCCTCTCCCGTATTGTAACGTTCTGAATCTTTTCCAGCAGTGTACGTCTGTTGTAATACTTCTTACAAACTTCATTTCAGCTACTTGGGTTTTGTTATCTGCTGGTTTTAGAATCTGTCCATATTTCACAAGTAAACAACAAAAAGTAAGGACGACTAACAGTTCATAGAATCTCAGACGTGTATCTATCCTCCCTTTAGTTTTTGAGCCCGATGTACTCGTATTGTTCCACAGATATTCTGGAACCTGGCAATTTCTCTTTGACATCTATGTCCTGTTCGTACTAGATATCACATCCATAATATTTTTTTATGATTCACCCTTACTATATTATGATTATCATGCCTTTACAGGCCATTATCCTCTCTAACGGAAACATTTAAATTACTTGCAGTCTCTAAAGGAGCCTTTGTCGAGCTGAATTTATTGGAGTAAAAATCATTTGGTGAAACATATTTTTAGGAGTTCAGGTTGATTTAGAAAAGTAAGTGTTGTCCAATATAAAATTATGCGAAACAGTCTTCTAAACGTTGGGTATTTTAGTATGTAGCTGCGGTTGAAGTGGACGTCAAAATCGAATTAGTTTTTTCTTTCATTTTAGATTTTTTTCTTAACATTTGCTTTTGCCCATAAAAGGCAATATGCTAGTTTCAGGGCTACAAAAAATAGTTTTTATCATATGGTCAGCCTATAAAATGACTGTAGCATTTAATAATAGAAGAGGCAGAGGTGTAAAAGACACTAATCAGACATTAATAATTTCCAGCACCTTGTTATTAACTTACGAACTGAAAATATCTACACTCTTGATCTTATAGGTAACACAGACGAAACTCCAGTCCATTCCATATGCTTATAGAAACTACACGGTCGAAATGAAAGGTGCCAAAGAAGTACAATGCCGGGGTCCCGTGTTCGATTCCCGGTCAGGTCTGGCATTTTTTCATCTGTAAATCACCACATATCATTACCTACGCACAAGCCCAAGGCTTATGTAGGCATCATCACTCAATAAAATAATAAGTAGACTACTATAGAAAACTACTGGGTACGAGAAATTGGGAATAACAGTTATGTTATACATAACAGCTAATGGAAACAAACTTCCTTCTTATTTGGTACTCAATCAAAAAAATGAATTCAAGAAAGTTATTATTTCCATCAGTATCGTGTTTCATTTAATTCTGTTTCATTGCCCATTTCAAGTAATAAAATTTCACTTTATATTAGAAATAAGATTTTTATGATTTTTCTGGATTCTATTTTTTCCAAAATTTTTACTACCAAAATAAGCTGCGTCTTAGATTCGAGGTGTAAAAGACACTAATCAAAGTTATCTCCTCTGAGAGTAATGAATTTTATTATAAAGCTAAAGAATCTACACAAAGAACTTGTAGAAATGTGGGAAAACGAGCAACTCCCCTCAGTATGGAAAGTAGCAATCATTCATCCGATACACAAGAAAGGAGATAAAACTAATCCGGATAATTACAGGGGAATTTCTCTCCTCGACTGCACGTATAAAATTCTATCCAGAATCATCTACAATAGGATTAAAGATCAGCTGGATAAAGAGCTAGGGGAGTATCAAGGAGGGTTTAGACCATGGAGAGGCTGTCCTGACCAAATTTTAACCCTGAAATTGATAATAGATTACTTTAAAATTAGAGATAAACAGCTAGTCATGACCTTCATTGACTTCAAAAAGGCTTATGATTGTATACACAGGGAATCCCTAATGAAAATATTGAGGAACTTTGGCTTACACCCTAAATTGGTTAAAATGATTGAATTAACCCTGACTGAAACAAAATCGAAAGTAAAATTCAGGAGTGAAATATCGGGGCCATTCGAAGTTAAAACAGGACTGAGGCAGGGGGATGGACTATCCCCACTTCTCTTCAACTGCGCATTGGAGTATATTATGCGCCAGTGGAACAAGGAAAATAAAGCTTATATCAAAGTTGGAAGAGAGATAAAAGTTAACTGCCTCGGTTTTGCCGACGATTTAGCACTATTATCCAAAAGCATAGAAGAAGCCAGGACACAGGTTGAAACTATAGAGAAATACGCTGGGAAAATAGGACTAAAAATATCTTATGAAAAAACAAAAATAATGGTTCGAGATCCCCTGTGTGTAGACAACGTCAGAATTAACAATAAAAACGTGGAATTAGTTAGAAGTTTCAAATACCTGGGTGAAACAATAACGCACAACATTAAAGAAAAAATTAACTGGAAGGAAAGAACAAATAAATTAATCAAATCCGCCATAACCACTAGGAATACTTACAATAAGAAATGTATGTCCATCAACACAAAATTAAGACACTACAATACCGTGATACTTCCTGAAGTCCTGTATGCGAGTGAAACCCTGTTTGGTCCAACAAGAATAGGCGAAAAGGACAAAATCGAGAAAGTGGAGAGGCAAATAGCAAGAAGATGTATTGGAAAATGGTCCCTTCAAGATGGTAGTTTCTATATTGTACCAAACAAGGAAGTATATGAAACAATTGAGCCTTTAACCAGTATCATCAGGAAAAAAAGGATATCCTTCCTGGGACATATATTGAGAATGGAGGATACAAGATTACTAAGAAGGATGACTGAGTTTTTCTGGCAAAAGAAGATGACACCAAACTGGATAAAGGAAGTCAAAAAGGATATGGAGGAACTAACCATCACAATAGCTGACCTCAAAACTAAGTCAGGGAGCTACAGTACATACAAACAGCGATCGGTTAAATTTAGGGAACAAATGAGGGTCAGGAAAGCCATGGTGATTTCGGACGCTGAGAGACTGAGAAGATCCGAAACATTGAAGAATTATTGGCGAAGAAGAGGAGAAGTACGGGAGCGACAACTGCGGGGGCGTTTTGGTGGAACATCTGAAAGAGCTAGACGTTGAAAGATTGAACTTAAGTGGTCCTTTGTGGCCGTAAAATAAAAAAAAAAGCCAGACCCTGTGGTGAATGAAGTGAAGGTGTCATTTGCGGGGTGGAAAGTAGATGCTTTTTCGGAAGGCCTGGAATGTTGTTAAGCATACTTTTCCACTCGGTGAGGAAGGCAATTGTAAACCACCTCACTCTTCATTTTACTTAGTAAAGTCTTTAGAGGTTCAAACCAGCCTTTCGACTGATGACCTAACCACAATATTGTCTTATGTTGTTTGCTGTATTTTTTAATTATGTCAGTAATTGCGATGATTTAACTTTTTGTTTTATAATGAATTTTAGCTGGACTTAATCGGGTTTTTAAGACAACGTGTTGCTTTAAACTAGCTTAACTAAATTTACCTTGACTTTGACCTGATTTCTCCGATTGTTTTTTATCCTTTTGTTATGATTGTAAACAATTCCATTAAATATTAAATTTTTTTCAGGATTTGGTACTTAATTCTTTTAAAAACGAGATTTTTTTGATAATTTTGGTTTAATTTTTAATTTATAAAAATGTTATTTATGTCGGTAGGAAACAATAAAGCATGTTAATCCAGTTTTATTAAAATTCGGTTTGTTTTTTTGTAGTCTTAAATTTAATTTAAGTAAATTTTTTATCGTAACGTACAATGGTGTTATACATAGACTACAATATTTATTTAATTATGTTAACTTAAATACGATGTTTTTTGTATTAACAAAAATGTCATCTAAAGTGTGCGTAATTATGCGGAGTGACGGAAGGTTTACAGTTATCTAAATCACCTTCATTCTCTTGTCAGTTAACATTTTTTAGTGATCAAAAGAATTTGGAGTAGGATAAAAAGCTAACGGGTACTTGCTACGTTGTACTTGAAAAAAATGTTAAATGAAATGTCACCTGACAGTATTGAAATTAAAAATTCTACGGTTTTAAAAATTAAGGTGGTAATTAATATGGGATGATGATGAATCTTTAATGGATTGAGAACACGTTGAAAGCTTTAGACTACTTAAAATTTTTGTAAATAAGTGCTATTTTCATCTTACTTCCTTTGTTTTCTCATTGTTCCGGCCGCATTGGCGCAGTTGGTAACGTGCTCGCCTCTCATCATGCGGTCCTGGGTTCGAATCCCACTCAGGCACGGCATATTTTCATACGTTACAAAAAATCATTTCATCCTTCACCGTCTGCATTAGCAGTAATTGCAGAACAGTCGGACGTTAAACCAAAAAAAAAAAAAAAAAAAAATCATTGTTCCGTGTGAAAGCCCTTACTTATTAAGTAAAAATCCTTTCTATAATGAATTGGCGATTAAAAAGAGGAAACTTTAGTATTTTGAGCATGTTTTTAGGAAAAATGAATGTCGGCTGCTTAAGTTAATTATGCAGGGAAAGTTTGAGGAAAAAGGAAAATATCCTGATGGTAAACCTGAGGGATGTTCTTCAGGAATGTAGTAGATTGGATCTAAATTGCTGTGGTATTCCACCACTCCTCTAGATGAAGAACGAGGAAGAAACTTCCTTAAACGAGAGTTTGTATTAAAAATTTATTGTAAATCAACTGTTAAATACATTCTAAGGATAAAAAGATTCTGATGATTTCTAAGATTGTTGTTTAGGTCATCAGCCGAAAGGCTGGTTTGAACCTGAAGAGGTTTTACCAAGTAAAACGACGAGTGAGGTGGTTTACCATAGCCTTCCTCACTGAGTGGGAAAGTACGCTTATCAGCATGCCGGGCCCTCTGAAAAGCACATATTTTCCTTGCTGCAAATGACACCTTCATTTCATTCATCACAGGGTCTGGCTGTATAATGAAATTCATTACTTTCAGAGGAGATAACTCTAATTAGTGTCTTTTACACCTCGACCTCTTCTGTTCTGAAATGATTCAGTCATTTAATTGTCTGACCATGCGATAAGAAATAGAACTATTTATTTTAATCCTGCAACGACCAGATTGAGTGTAAATAATTTGACAATTCACCTGTCTGTTATGGGCAGTTTCTAAGATTGTGAGGTATGAAATATAAATTTTTTATCTAATGTAAACATACTGCCACGCATTTAAAGCTTACGATTTTTTTTTTTAAATTATGAACTTTGAGATTCCAAGTCATGGTGTGTTAGGGTATGTCCATAGTGCACCGCTTCTCGCTTCTCGCTTTATCGTGGCAGACTAGCGGGGGAAAAATGTTTGGAGAAATGTACACGTGTGGCCATAGTGTGCCTGCCAGCCAGCTTTAACCGGCTCAAACCGCTTTTACCAGCGTTTACCGGAATGAATTATTGTTTCTTTTTCTCGCTTCTCGCTTCCCCTGCTCGATCAGTTCAGTGTACAATTTCCGACGCAGTGGTTGCTCTCTTGTTTTTCTTTTGTTTTCATCACATTGATATTAATAGAAAAGCCAAGATGGAAGTGGATAAAGACATTTTAATTTCGAAAGTGTTTTTAAATAGTGTAATATGGGACAAACGATTGAAGGGCCACGCAAACCGCAACACAGTGGACAAGGCATTTTTTAAGTTTCAAATGAACATTATCACTAGCTAATAAAACACACAACAGATCTTCACGTGATAGCTCCATGATGCCAACTGAGAAAAAGCGACACGTTCTCGTTTTCTCGCAACCGGTGCTCTATGACCACCACCGGCTACAATCGCGCAGGTTCACGAAGCGGGTAGAGTCTGCCGCGGTCAAACCGGTAAGAAAAAAGCGAGAAGCGGGTGCACTATGGACGTACCCTTAGGTGTTCTGTTTTACGCTTGACCGTTTTTGTTGTCGTTTGGACTAATATTTTAAACAAATTTCCACAATTCAATTAAACTTGTAACTTTTAAAAATTGTGGTCGCATTTGAAAATTAATTTTGTAAATATTTTGTGTTACGTATGTGGGAAGAAGGAAAATGTCCTTGTTGAAAAACAAGAGGGAGTGGTTCAGAAGAACTTCAGGAATCCGGTAGACCGGTTCTGAAAAGCTATGTTACCCCACCTCCGGCTGAAGAGGAACTAGAAGTTTCCTTTAACGAGAATTTATCTGCAAAATTTATTTACTTGGATACAAAAATCGCCGTTTTTATTTCTCGGAATTTACTGTCTTTTTAACGATATCAATAGATTGATATTTTATATTGTACCTTAAAGCTACGTTAAATAAGTTTGTCATAAAATTCTGTTAAAATTGTTTAACAATCTATATATATAAAATTCGATCTGTGTGTGTGTGTGTGTGTGTGTGTGTGTGTGTGTGTGTGTGTGTGTGTGTGTGTGTGTGTGTGTGTGTGTGTGCGTGTGTGTATGAATGTGTGAGTGTATGTTCCCCTTTATCTCCTAAACTACTGAACCAATTTTCATGCAGTTTTTTTATGTTGTAACTATGATGCCGGTGCAGGTTTTAGGCTATTGAAACTCTTAAAAAATTAGCCCTGAAGGGTTGAAAATAATGTTTATGTCCTACATTAAGGCTTTTATGAGGTTAGATAATCTGGTGCTTTTAAACCAGCTGATGTGATTCAAATAAAGATTTGTCATAAATAAAGTCATATGATTTAGGAAATAGCGACGTGGTGCTAAGAATAAGCTGGTAACAACATCACATGATAATTTTATTGTATTTTATTAAGTAGATACGATTTTGTATTGTTGAGTATTTTATAAAACTTAAGTTCCGTGTTTCTTTAATTTGTTTTAATTTTCTTTTAATTGGTGAGTGATCAATTGCTTTGATATTTTATTTTGACTTTTATTTTATTCAACTTTTATTGCATTCAACGTTATTTTAAGTTTTTGGTTTTAACAATTATTTTTTTGTGGTTGTTTTCTTCCATTTTCAAGAATGCCATAAAAAAAACATCACTAGGAAGAAAATCTTCAAAAACAAAAAACTTCAAAATGCAAGAACTGCTGAAAAGTGATTACACCTTTTTTCGCGTGCAAAGCCGCGACGGGGCATCCTAGTATATCATAAAATACATTTTACATTTAAACAAATAGACTTAGACAGAAATTTGTTTTTGTTAGTAAAAATTGTCAAATAGTAAACGTGTTTTACGTAGTTTAAAATTCGTTGAAATTTAATATTAGGCTAAAACGTTAAATTATTGTTCTATGACAAATTAAACGGAACTAAAACGTAATTCACCGACCAATTTAGAAAACGCTCATTGTATTGCGTCAGTTTTTTTGTGTTGAATAATAATAATTGTCTTGTGATCAGCTGAAGGTGGTGGGTATATTATCATCGACTGGATTGAAGGACAAATTATAGATTAGTTATTTCAGAACTTGTTTTTTTCTTTTTGGAGCGTCACGACTAACCTACACCAGTACGTTCTTATTGGTAGGTGTAACTAAGAATTGATGACTAAGTAAATACATCACTAGTAGCTTATCGTTCTTTCTCTAGCTATGTAAGTTAACTATTGTATAACGTAATGCACATAGAAATTAATTGCTTCAACTATCCAACTATACATTTAATATTCATTCTTGTAACCAAGTGATTGGTCTAATATAAATTTCCGCGTCGTCAAAAGAATGACTACTTGCTATTAATAAAATTCTTCAATAGATCCTTTCGTTTAATTTACAGTTACTTATAAAACCTATAGACGTTCATTATTATTTACTTTACCTATCATTTTAGTTATCTTATTAGTAGATAATCCTTAAATAAATTAACCTACAAGTATATTTTTAGGTGTTACCGTATATCCTTGATTCTAAGACGCAACTTATTTTGGTAGTAAAAATTTTGGAAAAAAAAATAGAATCTAGAAAAATCATCAAAATCTTATTTCTAATATTGTTGTTTGGGTTATCAGCCGAAAGCCTGGTTTGAACATAAAGAGTGGTTTGACTACTTAAAACGAGGAGTGAGGTGGTTTACAATTGCCTTCCTCACTGAGTGGAAAAGTACGTTTATCAGCATGCCGGGCCCTCTGAAAAGCACATATTTTCCACGCTGCAAATGACACCTTCACTTCATTCACCACAGAATCTGGCTGTATAATGAAATTCATTACTTTCAGAGGAAATAACTCTGATCTGGTAACTCTGGTCTTTTACACCTGTACCTCTTCAGTTCTTAAATGATTCAGTCATTTAATCGGCTGATCATATGATAAGAAACAGAACAATTTATTTTAGCCCTGCAATGAACAGATTGAGAGTAAATAATTTGACAATCCATCTGTCTGTTATGGGCAGTGACAAACGATAGAACACCCAACAAGTGTGTACTTACAAACCAATCGGAAAATTTTTTATTAGATGACCTTGAAAGAGATGAATATCCCAATTTTTTTACGTAATAGCATGCTAATAAATCTAAACAGGCCACGAGGCCTAAACCTTATTGTTAAGCCCTATTATTTTACTGATCAGAAAATATTCATGATAATTAAGGAAATCGTAAAATTATTAAATTTATTAAATACACTTAATTTATTAACTCTCTCAATATAGGACGTCAATAATGTATTTTAATAAATTGCTGTTGTTATAATGATTTTAAAAAAGAATGTAATAAATAAAATGGCTTTGGCAGTTTGCCAGTAACCATTGTTTTCTGAAATTAATTTGTTACCTGTGTGGTATTCGATCGTTAGATAAAGGATCGGAGAATGGTTTGTTAAAAAGAAGATGAACAAGTTTTAAAATTGATTGAAAGCAGTAACAAAAAAAATTTTCATTTTTTTTACTTATTCAATAAAGTGCTTATATCTTTTAAATTGCAGTACATAAATATTTAAAAGTACAGTAATGTTTTGCGTTAATGTTGCAATTTGTTGTAAATAAGATAGCAATGGTGAATTTATATTTTGTTACTTTGAAAATAACAATTTACACCTGTATCTGTTTCAATAATCAAATAATTTTCCTTAACGTGCACAATAGTTGTTATTCATTACTTAATTTTGTTATCTGTTTTCATCATCATCGTCATCATTATGAGACTCTCTGTCTTTAGGCAGAATTTTGCCCCTCGTTATCTCCAACATGTTTTATTTTCAGCCATCGTCTTAATTTTTTGGTAGCTCGTCATTCATTTTTCCCTTTTTTATTTTAGATTTACTGCAACTAGTTATTTAAAACTAACGAACCGTTTTTCTTTAGGGATGTATTCCCCCTCCCCCCCCATTTATAATTATGCACATCGCTTACATTGTGTTTTTAGCCATATTAATTACTTAAATCTAACTTAATCCTATTTTTAACTTAACTTAGTTCAGTAACTTGTATTTATATGGATTAAAAGTTAAATTAATATTATTATTTATACTTAACCAATAATTTTAGTAACTTAAACTTATATTACATGCATGATTTAAATGTAATATAATCTTATTTATAGTTTAAACAGTAGTTTTTTAGTAGTCTTTCTCTTAACACATTAAATCTACAGGCTTAGTTCTTTTCAGATGTCTAACTAATTACACTAGTCTTTAATAATTGTAGTGCTTCAATGTTGACGTGATTGTGAAGACGATCTTCATTTCTTGGCACACTTACACACTTTTTCTGCTACTGTATTTACTTGCAAATCACGATGAATGTCACTGTTGCGAGAATACCACAGAACATTTTATAATGTTCCAGAGCACCTTGTTTTGAAACTTTAGTATAGTATTTGGGTTATTTGCTTTGGTGCAACCATAGATCTATGTACCTCTTTTTACTTTCTCTTGCCTATATGAATATATAGGAAGGAAAGTATTGTTTTCATGTCGATTTTTCGAAATCGAGTTTTCACCGGATCTATACGTTTTCAGACCCCCTGAACCCAAAAAACATGTTTTTAGCGATTGGTCTGTGTGTGTGTGTGCGTGTGTGTGTGTGTGTCTGTGTGTGTGTGTGTCTGTGTGTGAACAGAATATCTCAAGAACGGAACATCGTACGAACTTGAAACTTGAAACTTAAGTTGCATACCACTACCGGACGCGACACGAACATTTTCATCAAAATCGGTCAACCGGAAGTAGTAGTAACTTAGTTTATTCGTATAATTTTTCAGTTTTTTGCGATTTTCTCAAAAACTGGTCCTACGATTTTTTTTTAAAATCGCCTATTTTACTCAATTTTTGATTCTCTACAAGATAGGGTAGGCGCCATGTTTGCTGAAATTCTCGGTGAGGCTGTTTTCACGTAAAAACGTTGTTTTTTTAAGATTACGGCTTTAATATAAATTTTAGCGCAAAAACTTATATAATAAAAGTTGTAGAGAATTTAAAAACCTACAACTTCTGTTTCAAACATTTTTTGTATGACGCTTAGTTTAGCAGTAATTAGCGATTTTCTGATTTTTTTCTCACGAAAACGTGTGAAAAATAGATTTTTTAAAGATTTTGGCCTTAGTATGCATTTTACGACAAAAGTGTATATAACCAAATTTATAAAAAATTAAAAGATCTACAACTTTTATAAAGAGCATTTTTCTCTAAAGAGCCTAGTTTAGAGAGAAAGAGTGATTTTCCGTATTTTTAAACCAAACTGAGTTCGAATTTCATTTTGCGTGTTTCACTCATGATTGAAATATGGTTATATTTTTGAGATTAGTTGTTTGTTTATTTCTAATGTTTTATTACTAATGTTAGGTTTATTGTTAATTATTTATATTGGCAAGAGAAAGTTGTGTGAGTGTTTCACACCAGATTTTTAATCACATAAAAACCTTTTTTTTAGGTTCTCTTTTCTTTTTGCATTCTACCCGTTACCTGATTTGTCAATAGTATTTTTCATATCTTAATGTTAATTTGTGAAGCTCACTTTTTTGTTTTACTTTTGTGGCCAACATGGGACCAAATTAGTCAACCAGAAGGAAAAAGCTGAAAGAAGGGTCTTTCAGCTTTTCGTGTTTCCCCAATATTATTTATCCTTTCAGATCTTGCCTGTGTTTCTCTCCCTGAAATCAACCTTCCTACTTGTTGTCTAATTACTCTCGGTTGTAACAGTTTGTTTTTTTCAATTCCTTGGTTTCATCTGTTTTTTCTTGTAGTTATCATAAATTATATTTCGTAAACGATTGTATGTGCTTGTATAACAACAGTAATAACAAAAATTATTACCAAAAAATTGACGTATTTTAAAATTTAAAAATTAAACTAAAATAAATACTTATTTACGTAATAAAATTTTCATTTAGCTTTATGATAAAATTTTCAAATTTAATATTGTTTGAAAAATTATTTGTATAACTTCCTAGTTGTATTACAACCTTAAAATTTATATTGGTTATAAATCTCAGTGATCTTTTTTTGTTAAAATTAAAATAGTGCCGATGCCTGTACTTCGTTTCTTTTTCGTACGGGAAACATAAAAATTGTATTTTAGGAAATAAACCATGTACTCTCGAGGAACCTTATGTGGTAGATACGATCCTTATTATTTAACAAAGAAAGATAGTAAAATAAAAATTAAGAAAAAACAAATTAAATGTCTGTATCATCAGCCGAAAGGCTGGTTTGAACCTGTAGATTTTTTACTAAGTAAAACGAGGAGTGAGGTTGTTTACAATTGCCTTCCTCACTAAGTGGAAAAGTATGCTTATTAACATGCCGGGCCCTCTGAAAAGCACATATTATCCACTCTGCAAATGACATCTTCACTTCATTCACCACAGGGAGTGGCTGTATAATGAAATTCATTACTTTCAGAGGAGATAACGCTGATTAGTGTCTTTTACACCTCTACCTCTTCTGTTCTTAAATGATTCAGTCATTTAATTGGCTGACCATGTGATAAGAAACAGAACTATTTATTTTAGCCCTAGAACGAACAGATTGAGTGTAAATAATTTGACAATCCACCTGTCTGTTATGGGCAATTAAGAAAGATTAATGATTGTTAAATTAGTATAATTTTTAAGGACATTTTGCTGGATTCGGTTGAAACTCTGCAGCAGTTGAATTTTGAGAAATTTTGCGTAAATAAAAATACAATCTCAGTACCCGGGATTTCTGGATAAATTATAAAGTATCCCGTCCGTATGGGGATAAAAGTTATAAAAATTTTGAAAATATGATTTTTGGTTTTTTTAAATGTCCGTAAAAAGTATGAATAAAATTCCGCGTTCAATTTTTTTTTATGTGAAGACTTGTCAGTGTTAGCAGCATTAAATATTGCACACATTAACCTATATTCTATTATATTTATTATGAATGCATATATTAATTATTTAATTAATTCAGCACCTTGACTTCATCAATTATTCGCACAACAATGTTCATCATGTGATTGTATTAACATTCATCATGTGATACCACGGTTGTTATTTTTTTTTACACGTTGCGATATCATGAATGGAATTAAAGGGATATGCCTGATAAACTTAAGAGTATGGTTTACTGAACTCGGTACGGTTGAACTGAACGTTCTTTTCTAAAACTTTTTAGAAATATGTTTAGCGCAAGTATGGATCAATATATTTCATCCAGTACACACACTATCACTTAGCTATTCACGTTTCCCGCATCATCTGGATGACCTCCTTCCGACAAACTAATTCGTAGTATAATGGAAAAGTTGTAGCGTAGATGTACTGATGAATTTTTCTATGAATTCACATGCGCTCACTAAAAGCTCTGTGTAACTACCCTTGTTAAAAACATTTTATTACAACTTTGTACTTTACTGGTATTATTATTCATTACCAAATCAATAGATTAAGTAACTATTGTTAAGGAAATGTATTTGACAATTTGTAAGTATTAATTCAGCCGTGGAAATATTATTGTGTGGTTGTTTTTACTTTCTCTTGCCTATATGAATATATAACGAAGACAAGTATTGTTTTCATGTCGATTTTTCGATATCTAGTTTTCACCGGATCTACACGTTTTCAGACCCCATGAATCCAAAAAAAAACATGTTTTTAGCGATTGGTGTGTGTGTGTGTGTGTGTGTGCGCGTGCGTGTGTGTACAGAATATCTCAAGAACGGAACATCGTACGAACTTGAAACTTGATACTTAAGTTACATACCACTACCGGACCAGACACGAACATTTTCATTAAAATCGGTCAACCGGTAGTAGTAGTTTATTCGTATAATTTTTCACTTTTTTGTGATTTTCTCAGAAACTGGTCCTACGATTTTTTTTTTTTTAAATCGCCTGGTTTACTAAATTTTGTATATATCTTGTATATTGGCAATTTTGTAATCTTGTATATATGGCGTCCTGATAGTTTCAACTTTAAAGTACTTAAGTTACTTAAATTTATTGTATAAATTAATCTTGATTCTGTAAGTGGTTTTAACGACAAAATTTTTGATAAATATCTTATAAGACTTTTCAGAATTGAACATTGAGAACAAATACTGTACGTTTAGTACCTGCACGGAAAAACAGTCAATAATATGAACATTTAATTAAACTGGTAATTAAAATTTAAAAGAGCTCTTAACGTCACTTAAAAAGGTTCTCTACTTTAATTTGAAATTGAAATTCTAGTGAAAAGGGTAGTGCTTAATTTAAATTTTATACCGGTAATAGGTTGTGTTTTTTCTTTTTTAAATGTAAAAACCGTTTTCGTGTTTTACATTAAGAAAACCCTTCAAATTTTGTAGTAAGATTCTTGAAATTTTATTTAAGTTTTTTCTAATGAAGCATTTATGTATTAGCTATTTATTACAATAAATTTTGGTAATTTTCTAAATTTACATATTAAGTTTTTAGTGTTTTATGATTAAAGTAAAACTGTCTTTAAATACGAGGTGTGGCTATTAAATAACGAGACTGACGATGTAAAAAAATTTATTTTTATTTTATCCATAATCGCTTATTGTCACCTTCAGTATACACTCCTTCTCTATCCATACAACGCTCCGTGCGAATTTTTAATTGTTGGAAACAGTGCTGGCAGTCATCTTCTGTCAGCTTCTTCAGGACACGTGCCGCTTTCTCTTTTACACCTTCCACAGACTCAAATCTTGTCCCTTTTAATACAGATTTCACCTTAGGGAACAGGTAGAAGATAATAACATGTGATGAAACGTGGTTTTTGTATTTATGATCCGAAAACGAAGCGCCAATCCATGCGCTGAAAGAGCCGAACTTCACCGAGAGCCAATAAAGCTCGAATGAGCAAGTCAAAATTTAAAGCAATGATGATTGTTTTTTTTTATAGCCACGGGATTGTGTATCTTCACTGGGTTCCTGAAGGTCAAACAATTAATCAATATTACTAACTTGAGGTTCTTTCTAAACTACGTCAAAGAGTAAGGAAAAATGCCACAAAATGTGGAAGGACAAATCATAGGTTCTCCACCAAGACAATGCGCCAGTTCAGTCCGTGTTATCTATCAAGAGGTTCCTAGCTAAGTACAGCATCTCAGTGTTAGAACATCCACCTTATTCACCAGATCTTGCACCATGTGACTTCTACCTGTTCCCTAAGGTGAAATCTGCATTAAAAGGGACAAGATTTGAGTCTGTGGAAGGTGTAAAAGAGAAAGCGGCACGTGTCCTGAAGGAGCAGGCAGAAGATGACTTCCAGCACTGTTAACAACAATGGAAAATTCGCATGGAGCGTTGTAGGGATAGAGACGGAGTGTATATTGAAGGTGATAATAAGTGATTAAGTATAAAATAAAAAATAAAATTTTTTACGTCAGTCTCGTTATTTATTAGCCACACCTCGTAATCTACTTCAATTTTTTTTCTCCAAAGTTATGTAGATTAACTGTAAGGTTATTTTAGCTTCTACATTTTCTGTTTTTTATAAATTCTGTGAATGTGTTTTTAATATAAGATAGTAAAGTAATTTATCACAAAGGTAATTCTATATTTTCAATTTTAAAATTATAATACTGTATCTTGAACTATAATCTCTTAGAAAACATGGTTGTTGATTCTGTATCAAATTTAACCTTGAATTTGAAAATCCATACAGTATATTGCAATCGCTCAAGGTTTTTATGTGTACGTGAATTTTCTTACTAGAAAGGAATGTACTGTTTGAAATTTAAGTTGATCATTCGTTGTTAAGTAGGTTATTCTAGTAGGTACAGAAGTACAAAATGATAAACGACTTCACCTAGACGAGTATACAACAGAAAGTACGTTGACTTTCCATAGTGTTCCCGATTCATATGAAGGCCATATTGCATAACCCTTCCAAGTCCTGCTTAACAAAGCAAGACAACCATTTAACGGACCGTAAAACATGTTGAACAATTCTACTTTTTAATGCTTCATTTATTTAAATATATTTTGTGGACAGATATTTTTATCATAATGTTCGTCGTTTGCTTTCAGTTTTTTTTTTAAATTTTTATCAAGGTAGCTTAGTTTTCAACAACATGATTTTATGAGTTTGTTCTTTTACAAAGAACAAGACAACATTACTGATTTTGAAAGGATTTTTTTTTTGACGAAAATTTTAATATTAGGCTTAAATTGTATAAAAATAAACGTATTCTTTTCCAACATTAAAAAAAAATTACGTATCGAAACAAATTTTTATTAACTTGCTGTGTATATTTTTAAAAATTATTATATTTATAATTCTAAAGTAGGAATACAATTTGTGTATTCCATTGCTCTTGAAAAAAAAATGGGAAAGATTCTTGGTCTAAATATCTAATTAAAACTGTGTGTCCGCGTTGTTTAAGTTATTTTCGTTGACCGACTTACAGTAAAATTTAATACCTATAAAAATCTGATGTAAAAAGTTTCACACAACTTTCTTTTGCCAATACAAATAATGACCAATATAACCTAACATTAGTAATAAAACATTAGAAATAAACGAAAAACTAATTTCAAAAAACATAACCTTATTTTAATCATGAGTGAAAGACGCAAAATGAAAATCAACCTCAGTTTGGCTTAAAAATGCGGAAAATCATTCTTTCAGGCTAAACTAGGCTCTGTAGAGAAAAATGCTCTAAATAAAAGTTGTAGATCTTTTAAGTTCCTATAAATTTGATTATATATATACACTTTTGTCGTAAAATCCATACTAAAGCCGAAATCTTAAAAAAATCGATTTTTCATACTCCGTTTTCGTGAGATAAAACAGAAAATCGCTAATTACCGCTAAACTAAGCGTTATACAAAAAAATGTTTGAACAAAAAGTTTTAGGATTTTAAATTCTCTACAACTTTTACTAGATACATTTTTGAGCTATAATGCATATTAAAGCAGTAATCTTAAAAAAACAATTTTTTTTGCGTGAAAATAGCCTCACTAAGAATTTCAGTAAACATGGCGCCTATCCTATCTTGTAGAGCATAAAAAATTTAGTAAACCAGGCGATTTTAAAAAAAAATCGTAGCACCAGTTTTTGAGAAAATCGCAAAAAAGTGAAAAATTACACGAATAAACTACTACTTCCGGTTGACTGATTTTGATGAAAATTTTCGTGTCGGGTCCGGTAATGGTATGTAACTTAAGTTTCAAGTTTGTACGATGATCCGTTCTTGAGATATTCTGTACACACACACACACACACGCGCGCGCAGACCAATCGCTAAAAACATGTTTTTAGGGTTCAGGGGGTCTGAAAACGTGTAGATTCGGTGAAAACTCGATTTCGAAAAATCGATATGAAAAAAAAATACTTTCCTTCCTATATATTCATATAGGCAAGAGAAAGTAAAAATTATAATAATTATAATACTGAAGTAGGAATACAATTTATGTATTCCATTGCTCGTGAAAAAAAAAAATGGGAAAGATTCTTGGTCTAAATCCTTAATTAAAACTGTGTGTCCGCGTCGTTTAAGTTATTTTCGTTGACCGACTTACAGTTAAATTTAATATATTAAGACTACATCAAAATACAATAGTTAATTAGTTCTAAGATCTGTTTTATTTCCATTTACTTTATTATACAGGGTCGTCATAAAAGAATTCGGGTTTTGAACATGGATTAAATGAAAACAGAAATACTTACAGTTTATGTTGTTTATTTATCGAATTTGTCGTCTCAATACATAACTAATAAATTTCAATTTGTGCACCATTGGTTGCTGGGCAAATGTCCAATCGATAGTCAGTGACCAAACGTGAGTGAACATTTATTTTCTGTAACGGTTGTCAGTGGTCTAAATTCTTTCTTTTAAGTGATTTAGGTCAAGAATATTATCTGAATAAATAATTTTTTTGATGAACCCCTTCAAGAAAAAAACTAAAGTTGTGTCAGATCTGGTTTCTTTGGAGATCAGGGTATATAGGTCCTTGCCGATGCCCATCGATGTGGAAATTTTTCAATTACGTTTTTCATCTACGTGTGGAAGTGCGCCATTTTGTTGGAAATTAGTTCATGTATGTTTTCCGAGTTCAACATGTTGTTTAGGTCATCAGCCGAAAGGCCGGTTTGAACCTGTAGAGGTTTTACTAAGTAAAACGAGGAGTGAGGTGGTTTACCTATGCCTTCTTCACTGAGTGTAAAAGTACGCTTATCAGTATGCCGGGCCCTCTGAAAAGGACGTATTTCCATTCTGCAAATAACACCTTCACTTCATTCACCACAGGGTCTGGCTGCAAAATGAAATTCATTACTTTCAGAGGAAATAACTCTGATTATTGTCTTTTACACCTGTACCTCTTCTGTTCTTAAATGATTTAGTCATTTAATTGGCTGACCATGTGATAAGAAACAGAACTATTTATTTTAGCCCTGCAACGAACAGATTGAGTGTTAATAATTTGACACTCCACCTGTCTATTATGGGCAGGAGTTCAACATAAAATATCTAAAAAATTTCCCTACTGTCTTGGTCTGAATTACTGCAACCCCACTATTCTTTTTTGATGATCCTGTATTTTATTGAAGAGTATTTCAAAATCTAAAAAATGTTAACTGTCAAATGCCGCACATTCTGAAATATAATTTCATTGAGTTTTCTCGAAGATAAAGCTTTTGAAACTTATATTATGTTCTTCTATTAAATTTTCAAAAAAATATAAGCGTTCAAGGATTTTAGCGATTTATTTCAGTTTTTAAATATTTTGTAATTTTTTAAAAACTTTTGAAGTTACACGCAGGACCTTTTAACTCAAGTTATTCTTACAATTGAATTTCTATATACCCTTCAGTTCAAATTTTTGTTCAAAATTTATGTACTCGCCTGTCTGATGAGCTTACGTAAACTTCCAAATTTAGTAATATAATTTTAATTAAGATTTATTTACAATGGTATCTATTATTTGTGCTGTTTGTACTTGTTTAGTTAAACGAATGAATGTAAAAAAGGAAATTTTAAGTCAGTTTCAACTGTCAATAGGGCAAAGGGTCTAATGAAGTTAAAAATATATTTCTGATAAAAGCGGTAAGAATTTAACGATTTAATTTTTTCACACATGTCAAACTCGCATTATGACAAAGGATATTAGATATTTTGAAATGTTTATAATTCGAACATTAACTGATGCTAAGTGAATTTATTCTAAGAGTTTTTTTCCAAAAGCTTTTCAGCTTTAATGCGTTTTAGCTTGATGTACAGACTTACTAATATTTTTGTAAATATAAAATGGTTAGATAAGGTTTAAACTTTAGAAGAAATTAAAAACGTATTTAGTTAAGTAAGGCCTGTTGTAAGTGTAAATTAGTTTCAAGGTAATGACTTAAATGTAGTATGTACATTTTATATTTCGAGTGATTAAGGTATCAAGTAAGTAAAAAATGTATTTGTTTCAAGGTAAAGCTGCATAAAAATTTCCATCCGTTTAGTAGGTCCTAGTAATTAGTTAAGACATTTATTTACATGTTTACTGATTTCAAAAATATAACTATGAGGTGTACAAATTTAATCCATTGATTTTTGCGGCAATTTAATACATTAATTTATTCTTGTTACCAAAATGAATTAATTTTTTGATTTTGGTTTTTTTTTGTATAGCAAGTTCTTTAGCTAGTTTTATAACAGGTTTCTTTTTTCACTTCAGACGAAAGTTATAATCAAATGTATTTTCTTTTAATTTAGTGAAAAGTTTTTTAATAGTTCTCGTTAGTTAATATGGAATTAATAAATTCTCACAGTCTGGTTATTGCTCTTCGGAATTTATTTTTGCATTACTTGTTTTTTGTTCGTAACAGGATGCATGTTTCTGTGTTTCTTATAAACGCTTTCTATTTGCATTTTCTTTTTTTTATGCATGCCTATGTATCCGTTGTTTATAATTTAAATATGAACTACATTTTATACGTTGCTATTTAATTTTTTTGTTCGTTCAAATCAGATTTTGGTTGTGTCTCCATCCAGGAGAATTAGGGGAACTGTGTTTCAACAAAATTACTGTGACTTTCGATCTGAGATATACACTTTTATTGTTTGACAACTTTTATACCTTAATTTTCTTCGTTACCTTTTGACAACGTAACCAACGTATGAAATAATTTTGTATTTGAGTTATGGTTAAATTCAGCAATCTATATTTTGTAGGACTGATTAATATAAGTAAATTATAATACTGTTTCTTTTGTAGATAAACAGTGAAGTAAATTTTTTCTAGTTTCTTACCATGTTATTCTTTTAAGATTTTTAGAGTTAATATTTTAGGTGAGAGGTAATTTGAACGAACAAAATGAACATCATTGAAGTAGGTTGTAAATAAATGAGTGCTACATATTTTAAGGTCGCCCACATTTAAGTATGGAAAGGTCATTGAAAAAAATTGTTCGAAATTGCCGGATTTTAATAATTGTTTTAAGCCTATAATTTAATTTGCGCACGATTTAGTTCTTTTTAATTATTATTATTATTATTAATTTTCTTGGATTCAAATACGTATTTTTTTTCATTGTTTTCCGCATAAAATTTTGTTCCTGTTTTAGGCCTTATTAATTAATCCGTCATAAGGAAAAATTATTTAATATCGATCGGTATACTAGTAGATTATTAGGCAAATGTAACCTTCATACTAATTCTAAACAGGAATTGTTCTTGTGTTTTGAAAACCAAAGGAGTCATACAACATTACGATAAAAATGCCTTCGGCTAAATTATTTAAATGTAATTATTTTAGATAGGTATAACAAGTTCGGTTATAGGAACAAATTAGAAACCTTCCTATAGATTATAAACTATTAACAAGTCGTATAACTATAATTATTATATTGTGTTTAAATTTTGTGTCCGCGTGGAACTGACAAAATTTCCCGATTTAAATAAATAATAAAATATATTCGGTTTAAGCCATTTAACTTTGTTCACCACGTTTCATTCCGATTATAAGTTGTTTATATTTTATAGAATGAAAGTTTTTTTTTTGTAATCCCTAATTTGTGTACATTGCAATCTGTTCAATTCAGAACAATAAGCAACCCCATGACCCAATGAGATGAGGATGATGTGTATGACGTGTAAATGAGGTGTAGTCTTGTACAGACTCAGGTCGACTATTCCTGAGAGAGTATGGTTAATTGAACCCCAACCTTCAAAGTACACCGGTAACCACAGTCTAGCATTCAAATCCGTATAAAAGTAAACTACCTTAACTAGAATTTGAACCAGGAACCTTCATTTCCGAAAATCAGCTGTTAAACAGCTGATTTTGGCGACTACTTTACCTCTAGACCAGTGTTCTTCAACCTTATCTTAATAAAGGGCCAAATTTTTATTATGGGTGGGCTTGAGGGCCGCATTGATGTTATGTATGTACATATATTTGTACATGAATATATACGAGCATCGTATAGCATCAACATATATGAACATTTTGTGTCAGGTTAAAAGAAATAACATGATTTTTTTTAAGTATATAGGTTACAAATGATAGTAAATATCAATATTGAACACATACACTTATACTTATACTTAAACATGTTACAAAACTCAAAACTAAACTAAAAACATC
Source organism: Catonia carolina (assembly GCA_035578175.1). Lineage (NCBI taxonomy): Eukaryota > Metazoa > Arthropoda > Insecta > Hemiptera > Achilidae > Catonia > Catonia carolina. The sequence continues at coordinate 434,875,122 of JAQMRL010000001.1, read as the reverse complement.
AAAATGGTGATTTATTCAGTTCAATGGGAAACTTGACATTCTTTCCCTTTCACTAGTTTCAAAATCAACGTTTAAAAATCAACAAAATGATGCAATGTTCTAAGTTCTTTGTTCAAAAACTGAAATCGTTCTGCGGGCCTCTAAAATTTACGCGGCGGGCCGCAAGCGGCCCGCGGGCCTCGGGTTGAAGATCACTGCTCTAGACCAACCCTAGAGGTCTAGAATAAAAGTAAATAAATTTTTTGTAAAATGTTTGCCTATTTCATTTTATGTAGACTATAGTAGTTTTTTCTTTACCCTACAAGTTCATATCTTATTAATGTCGGTAAAGTATTTTAAATGTTGGCCGTAACAGGCAGGTAGAGTGTTAAATTATTTGCACTCGTTTTACTTGTTTCAGGGCTACAAAAAAAGAAATAGTTCTGTATCTCATGGTCAGCCAATTATCTGACTGAACTATTTGAGAGCAGAAGAAGTATAGTTATAAAAGATACTAGTCAGAGGTATCATCACTGAGAGTAATGAATTTCATGATACAGCCAGGCCCTGTGGTAAATGAAGTGAAGGTGTTATTTGCAGGGTGGAAAGTAGGTGCTTTTCGGAGGGCCTGGCATGCTGATAAGTTTACGCTTTCAACTCAGTGAGGAAGGCAACTGTAAACCACCTCACTCCTCGTATTACTTAGTAAAGCCTGTAGAGGTTCAAACCAGCCCTTTCGGCTTTTAACCTGAACAACTAAACGTTTTTATATTAATGGGATGGACATTTTTTTCTCTTTAATTCTTTATTTACAACTGTAAAATTATACAACAAGCAAATGTGATGATTACGATAATAATGTAAATGACATGATAGGCATGAGAGGGGTAGGGCCCCCATTGGTGCCTCCACAACAATGAAATTTTTATATCAAATTAGCAGGTCTCTACTCCAGCGTCTTTTAAGGCGTCTAGGGGGATTATCAGGTAAATGGACGGTGGAAAGTGAACGCACCAGTGGGTTCTCGTGTTCGTGTGACTTGTCATAGGATGGAAATAAATTATTTTTTGTTAAATATTTACCTTTTTCGTTTTATATAGGCTAACTATAGTTTTTTCTTTACCCTACAAGTTTACGCTTTATCTTGTTAATTTGGTATAGTATTTCAAAGAACGTTTTTTTAATTTAAAAAATTAATCATTATTTTCCTTTGCCGTGGAAGTTAAATAATTAGTTAAAATTTTGTATTAATTGATAACATTTTGAAAGAGAATGGATGATTTTTCAGAATGGGGTAGACTATAATAGTGAAAATTTCAGAGTGTTTAATCCCAATTTGTGGGAAAAATTTTGCAGTTTCGGAAAAAAAGTTACCAACATTTTTACGTTGAATTGTTTTTTGTAGGGTGAAAATAATTATTGTTCTCATTTCCGTGAAGTTTATATACTTTACGTGTTTTCTGTATACACTTGTTTTGCGTTCTAGGAAAAGAATAACGAAAGTTCTTGAATAATTGCTTATTTCAAGAGATTGTAACTTTCTTCGGTATTTACAAAGAAAGTTCATTATGCTTTTTATACGACAGCTTTGTTAAAAAGCTTGCATGCTTCGATTTAACACAGTTTCGTTATTTTCGGCTAACGTTCTTTTAAAATATAAATGAGTAAAATCAATCGTTGATAACTGTACGACTTGTTATTTGCTTTTCATTCTTAAGATTGTTAAATTGATTTTCTGTTCGGTTAGATAACGAATGATTGTCAGCCGATTAAATCCAAGAAAACTGTTCTCGTTTAGATTTATTTCTACCGTCAAATATATTAAAAAATATTTCTTTCAGAACTATTATGTAATACAGGTTGATCCAACTTTACGTATCCTGTATATATATTAATATCGAAAGTATGTTTTTCCTGTTTTTTTTTTATATTTTAATCTTATTGTATGTAACGTTGAATTGATTTATAAAAATCTGATGTGAAACACTCACACAATGTTCTCTTTCCAATGTAAATAATTAATAATAAACGTAATAAAACATTAGAAATAAACAAAAAACTAACCTCATTAAACATAACCTAATTTTAATCATTAGTGAAAGACGTAAAATAAAAATCACCTCAGTTTGGCTTAAAAGAACGGAAAATCGCTCTTTCACGCTAAACTTAAATGATGTATAGATCATTTAATTTCCTATAAATTTGATTATATACACTTTTGTCGTAAAATGCATACTAAGGCCGAAATCTTTTTCATACTAAGGTCGAAAAATCGATTTTCACACGTTTTCGTAAGAAAAAAACAGAAAATCGCTAATTACCGCTAAACTAAGCGTTATACAAAAAAATGTTTGAAATAAAAGTTGTAGAATTTTAAATTTTTCTACAACTTTTACTACATACATTTTTTGCACTTAAATGCATATTAAAGCAGCAATGTTAAGAAAACAATTTTTTTACGTAAAAACAGCCTCACCAAGAATTTCAGCAGACATGCCGCCTACACTATCTTGTAAAGCATAAAAAATTTAGTAAAGGTGGCGATTTAAAAAAAATCGTAGGATCATTTTTTTGAGAAAATCGCAAAAAAGTGAAAAATGACACGAATAAACTACTACTTCCGATTGACCGATTTTGGTGGAAATGTTCGTGTCGGGTTTGGTAGTGGTGTCTAACTTAAGTTCTTTAAGTCGAACTTTAAGCCTCAAGTTCGTAAGAGATTCCGTTCTTGAGATATTCTGTTCACCCGCATGCGCGCGCGCACACACACACACACACACACTCTGATTTTGATGAAATTGTTGGTGTCGGCTTCGGTAGTGGTATGTAACTTAAGTTTCAAGTTTGTTCGATGTTCCGTTCTTAAGATATTCTGTTCACGCGCGCGCACACACACACACAGGGCAATGGCTAAAAATATGTTTTTTTAGGTTCAAGGGGTCTGAAAACGTGTAGATCCGGTGAAAACTCGATTTTGAAAAATCAACATGAAAACAATACTTTCCTTCCTATATATTCATATAGGCAAGAGGAAGTAAAAATGTAAAAAAAAAATTAATTATCTTGTTATCTTGAAAGATAACATTTTTGATTCTATATTTTTGAAATATTTGATGAAAAAATATTGTTACTCCTCATTCGTAAAATTTATTGAAACTTCGAATACATCTATCATTAAATTACAAAGGAAATTATAGAAATTTATTTTATACATGTTTAGTTGTAAAAAACCCTTATGGAGATCTAAAATAGTTTATGACAGTCGAACATTTTTGTTAAAATTACGAATAGTAATCTTAATATTTAGTTCGTGTTTAGGTCATCAGCCAAAAGGCTGGTTTGAACCTCTAGAGACTTTACTAAGTAAAACGAGGAGTGGGATGGTTAACAATTGCCTTCCTCACTTAGTAGAAAAGTATCTACTTTCCACCCTGTTAGTGACACCTTCACTTCATTCTCCACAGAGTCTGGCTGTATAATGAAATTCATTACAATTAGAGGAGATAACTGTTGACTAGTGTCTTTTAAACCTCTACCTCTTCTGTCCTTTAATGTTTCAGTCACATAATTGGGTGACCTTGTAATAAAAAAATCTGGTGTGAAACACTCACACAACTTTCTCTTGCCAATGCAAATGATTAATAATAAACCTAACATTATTAATAAAATATTAGAAATAAACAAAAACTAACCTCAAAAACATAACCTTATTTTAATCATGAGTGAATGACGCAAAATGACAATCGAACTCAGTTTGGCTTAAAAATACGGAAAATCACGCTTTCACGCTAAACTAGGCTCTGTAGAGAAAAATGCTCTAAACAAAAGTTGTAGATCTTTTAATATTCTATAACTTTTATTATATACACTTTTGCCGTAAAATGCATACTAAGACCGAAATGTTAAAAAAATCGATTTTTCTCACGTTTTCGTGAGAAAAAAAACAGAAAATCGCAAATTACCGCTAAACTAAGCGTTATACAAAAAAAATGTTTGAAATAAAAGTTGTAGGTTTTTAAATTCTCTACAACTTTTATTATATAAGTTTTTGCGCTAAAATTTATATTAAAGCCGTAATCTTAAAAAAACAACGTTTTTACGTGAAAACAGCCTCACCGAGAATTTCAGCAAACATGGCGCCTACCCTATCTTGTAGAGAATAAAAAATTGAGTAAATGAGGCGATTTTTAAAAAAATCGTAGGACCAGTTTTTGAGAAAATCGCAAAAAACTGAAAAATTATACGAATAAACTACTACTTCCGGTTGACCGATTTTGATGAAAATGTTCGTGTCGCGTCCGGTAGTGGTATGTAACTTAAGTTTCAAGTTCGTACGATGTTCCGTTCTTGAGATATTCTGTTCACACACACACACACACACACACACACACACACACACACACACACACACAGACCGATCGCTAAAAACATGTTTTTTGGGTTCAGGGGGTCTGAAAACGTATAGATCCGGTGAAAACTCGATTTCGAAAAATCGACATGAAAACAATACTTTCCTTCCTATATATTCATATAGGCAAGAGAAAGTAATACAGAACTATTTTTTGTTGCTCTGGAACTAGCAGATCGAGTACAAATAATTGAACACTCCACCTGCCTGTTATGTGCAATAAGTTCGTACATAAAAACCTCGAAAAAGATTTAAATATTTGATTTTTGTTTTAGTTGTTCTGAAACGTTACGAACTGGCGAAATTGGGGTTAAAAAGTTTTTGATGAGACTATTTTTAGTAGAGGTATTTGAAACTAAATATTTTGTTTTTGTAAAAATGTCTCGAATGTACAAACGTTCAGATGCTTTCTAATGTAACAATGAATCGCTTTGTATTACTTTTGCCGTGGAAATTAAATTCTTTAGTAACTAGGTACACAGTGGTCACAGTTTAAAAGAGAATGAAAAAGGTAGACTATAAAATTGTTGAAAAGATATCACATTTTGTTAAATGCTTAAATTTTGGCCGGCCCGTTGGCGTAGTGGTTAGCGCAACTGGTTTCTACGCCGGGGTCCCGGGTTCGATTCCCGGTCAGGTCTGGCAGTTTTTCATCATTCATTTTCATATATCATCATTCTCCACCGTCTGCACTAGCAGAAATTGCAAATCAGTCGGACGTAAAACAAAAAAAATTAAATTTTAAATTATTATTGTTTGTTTATATTATGGTGTAACAGTTTATGTTTTTCTTTTTTTTTCAGGTAAGTGGAGTAGTTAATCTGGTGCGTCTGGGTTAGTTTTCAGTTGTTTCATGAATCTAGAATGGTTGTTTGAAGGTCACGCAGGTATTTAACATTACTAAAACTATAAAATGATGAAATTGTACTTAAGATTATTAAGAGTTTTAATGTTTTATTATATTAAATCTTTCTGTTTATTTTTATTTATTTTTTACTTTCTCTTGCCTTTTTATATAAAATATATAGGAAGGAAAGTATTGTTTTCATGTCGATTTTTCAAAATCGAGTTTTCACCAGATCTATACGTTTTCAGACCCCCTGAACCCAAAAAACATGTTTTTAGCGATTGGTCTGTGTGTGTGTGTGTGTGTGTTTGTGTGTGTGTGTACACAGAATATCTCAAGAACGGAACATCGTACAAACTTGAAATTTAAGTTGCATACCACTACCGGACCCGACACGAACATTTTTATCAAAATCGGTCAACTGGAAGTAGTAGTTTATTCGTGTAATTTTTCACATTTTTGCGATTTTCTCAAAAACTGGTCCTACGATTTTTTTAAAAATCGCCTGGTTTACTCAATTTTTTATTCTCTACAAGATAGGGTAGGCCTCATGTTTGCTGCAATTCTGGGTGAGGCTGTTTTCACGTAAAAACAAAGTTTTTTTAAGATTACGGCTTTAATATGCAATTTAGAGCAAAAATTTATATAATAAAAGTTGTAGAGAATTTAAAATTCTACAACTTTTATTTCAAACATTTTTTTTGTATAACGCTTAGTTTAGCAGTAATTAGCAATTTTCTGTTTTTTTCTCACGAAAACGTGTGAAAAATCGATTTTTTTTTTAAATTTCGGCCTTAGTATGCATTTTATGACAAAAGTGTATATAATCGAATTTATAGAAAATTAAAAGATCTACAACTTTTAATGAGAGCATTTTTCTCTACAGAGCCTAGTTTAGCGTGAAAGAGTGATTTTCTGTATTTTTAAGCCAAACTGAGTTCGATTTTCATTTTGCGTCTTTCACTCATGATTAAAATAAGGTTATGTTTTTTGAGGTTAGTTTTTTGTTTATTTCTAATGTTTTATTACTAATATTAGGTTTATTGTTAATTATTTATATATATTGGCAAGAGAAAGTTGTGTGAGTGTTTCACACCAGATTTTTCAATTTTCAGTTTATAGTCGCGTGAACTGATTTGATCAGGAGTGATTATTTTGATTACGGTACCCCATCGTTACAGTTCCATCCCTCCTTAGTCGTTAATGACTAAGCCGTTAATTTGATTTTAAATAAATTGTGAAAGATTAGAAAATAAATTGTATTTCATTTTTTTAACCCTTACAGCGCCAGGAGAATATTTTGTGAGTTTCTACCGAAAAATGCTAGTTGTGTGTGATTTCTAGCATCTATCCATTCATAACATGGCTATTTTTTCAAGGTATCTTAATGATTTTGTTTTGTTCATAATGAATTGATCTTGTATGACATTTAACTTGGAACACATTTCTTACAATTTAAAAATAAAATGATGATACGTAGTAATTTTTTGTGGGAATTTCCGTTTCAACTTAAAAAAAATCACCCTAAAAAATTTTGTGTTATTCAATTTCATTTATATCACTTTAAAGACAATATTACGCAAAAACTACATAAAAATAATGTAGTATTTATTTTAAAAAAATAAAAATACTGCGATAAAAGTTTCAAAATTTCGATTTTTAGTTATTTTGATCAATATGAATCAATTACATTCATAAAAAACTCAACATGTATTTTATCAATCAATTTCTTACTGATTATTTTCATACGCTGTTTTTAAAAATTGAGTGAAAAATAAAAATTCTGTGAATTTTTTAGTCAACTTACTAATAAAATGAAGACGCCGGCATTTTTTTGTTAAAACTGCTGACGTCCTAATAATAGGACGCTGGCACTTTAAGGGTTAATTTCTAATTTTTGTACGTTGCAATTTGTTCAATTTAAGAACAATAAAGCAACCCCACGACCCAATGAGATGTGGATGGATACTTGTATAAGGTGTAGTCTTGTACAGACTCAGGTCGACCATTCCTGAGAAAGTAAATTGTTAAGAGAAAGTTATTCCTGAGAAAGAAAATGGTTAATTGTAGCCCAACCATCAATGTACACAGGTACCTTTACTAGGATTTGAACCAGTATAACCTAACAGCTGATTCAAGGCGACGACTGTACCACTGGACCAACCCGGCGGGTTTAGGCCTTAAAAATAAAAAAATAAAACAAATTGTGAAAAATAATTACACGATTTAATGAAGGCACGAAACTAATTGAAATTGTTGTAATACATTCTGCGGTTATATTAGACGGAAAAGTATTTTTCATTTTCCCGGAAAACTGTGAGGTCGTGATATGAATGACGTGAATAAATATCTTATTTAATTTTGGTTATTAAATTCTTAATTACCACTAGAGATGAAATTGAATGGAATTTATATCGATTTATCACAGCTATAACTGACCCTTGTACGCATGTGATGATTTAGCTATTAATTTACTTGATAATATGAGAGATTATCCTGTGTAAGTATTTGTCAAAAATAATAAATATTATTGTTTGTTTATGTGGGGGTGTTTCCGACGACGAATGTATTTCCTGTCAAGGACAGGTTGATAAACGGTATAAAAATATTGTACAGTGACAACCAGTTCTGTGTTTTGCCCTGACCCAGTACAGCTGGCACGAAAACAGCGATATACCGCCATCGTTGTTAACCTAAAAGCACTCTTTGTAGTTGTAGGTAGGTATTCGGTGCAATTAACGTTGTTTACCGTTTCAGTGTTAATTGGTACTTGGTAGCCCCACCCAGAAAAGTCACGGTTTCTTTACAATTAAAATCCGGAATATTTTAGCAATTTTCTTGACACTCATTTGTCCCGTAATTAGCCTACTGTTTGTAACTGATACATGACTGAAACTAATAATTTAATTTAACTACATCTCTTATCTAGTTGAGATTTGTTTTCATTTAATTTAGTCGCTTAAGTAATGAGATATTGCAGTACTATTTATTACAGTTTAACTCAAATTAGGGTAAAATTTTGTTCGTAAATGAAAATTATACCATTCTTTATGTCTGCTAGAAATAAGTTTCCAGTTTGTCTTTTTTTGAGCTCTTACATTTATATCAGTTCTTCGGGTAAATCTAGTTACGGGGAGACTGTACTTTGTATCCCACCAATGTTAAATTTGATATTATTAGGTAGATCTTTCAAAAAAATTGATAAAAGATAGGGGAATAAAACTTTACACACGCATATCTGTCGGGTGTCTTTAGCTACTGACATTTTTTCAATTTAATCTATTTGGACCTTAAAATTAAAAACAAACAAAACGAATCGCATAGATTTTTACAAATTTATTTTCTACGTATTTTGCATATTACTAAATTGTTGGAGCATTTAAGGAAGTCATAAAAATGCCGGTATATGTGCGTGTACAAGATGAATAACTGGTACAAATTTCAGCCCGGTAGGTTTAATGGTTTCCGAGAAAGATGTACGTAAGCTTTTAAAATTTTAAATTTATGAGAACAGGCAAAAAACAAAAAAACAAAAAAAATCGCACACACATAAGTAAATTTCCTATCAACAGTTGGGTAGAAACATGAACTAACAGCTAAAAATATTAAAAATAGTGATGCAAATATTTTTAAAAACTAAAATTCCCTTTGTTTTAAAACGATCAGTGTAAAATTATGAAAAATATTCGTTCTTGGTTACATGATAATTTTTCTGGGCAGACCTGGTAGAAACCGAATTTGTTAATTAAAATAACGTTTTTGACGTAATTTAATGTTTTTTTTCTTGTAAATCTAGGGCTGAACTATTGAAAAACATAAAAAATCGAAAATCGAAATTTTTAGTCAAAACCATCATACAGTCTTACCTTAATCAACTGGTAGAAAGTCGGTTTGTATTGTTAAGCAAGACCGATTGGTCGAGCGGCCGTGTTAAGGTGATTAGCTGACAAGACACACCGACCGTTGTAGTCTTGAGAACTGAATTTTTTAGCATCTTTTCACCGTGGAGTGCACGGATAATGAACAATTTGTAACTGACGCAACATGTAGGTGGATGCTTTTTGTTTAGTGTTCGGTTCTTGTAAGTACTTCTTTGTACCTGATATTAAGTATGCCCCAACGGGTTGGTCTAGAGCAACGGTTCCCAAAGTGGGGGGCGCGCCCCCCAAGGGAGGCGTGAGACATGTCAAGGGGGGCGCGGGACTTCGAGATAGACCCTCTATAACGGATCCTTTAAGTGTCAACATAGACTTCCTGCCCAAATTACTTAAAAAACTAGTTTTAGAAATAAAAAATGTTTCTGCTGCGAAAAACGATTTCGGTAAAATTGACAAAACATCACTTTGGGTTAAGTATTACCAAGTTTACCCCAGTATATAACAGCAAGCAGCAGTAATTGTAATTATCTTTATCAAGCACCTATCTGTGCTTAAAAGTGTTTTCAGCACTTGTTACAATAAAAAAAAGCATCGGTGCAAAGTTGGTTTTATTAATGATTTACGTTGTGCACTTTCTAATAATCAACCTTTTTTTTTTAAAAAAAAAATGCAAGGTCATCCATCCACTGATTTATTTTGTCTCTTGTTAAAATAAAATTGCAACTTCTAACGCTACAAAAAAATAAAAAAGTAAATGTATGGTTATTCAATATAATATGTGATTTTTCATTGCCCAATAAAATTGTGTAAGGGGGCGTGAGAAGTTTTCTTTTTGGGAAAAGGGGGCGTAAAAGATAGAAGTTTGGGAACCGCTGGTCTAGAGGTAGAGTCGTCGCCGCGAGTCAGCTGTTTAACAGCTTATTTTCGGAGGCAAAGGTTCCTAGTTCAAATCCTAGTGAAGATAGTTACTTTTTTACGGATTTGAATAATAGACAGTGGTTACCGGTCTACTTTTTGATGGTTGGGGTTCAATTAGCAAGACTACATGTCGCTCACATCCTCATCTCATTGGGTTCCTTATTGCTCTGAATTGATCAGATTGGAACGTACACAGATAAGGAATAAAAATCTGGTGTGAAACACTCACAAAACTTTCTCTTGCCAATGCAAATAATTAACAATAATCCTAACATTAGTAATATAACATTAGAAATAAACAAAAAACTAACCTCTATAAACATAACCTAATTTTAATCATGAGTGAAAGACGCAAAATGAAAATCAACCTCAGTTTGGCTTAAAAAATACGGAAAATTACTCTTTCACGCTAAACTAGGCTCTGTTGAGAAAAATGCTTTAAATAAAAGTTGTAGTTTTTTTAATTTCCTATAAATTTGATTGTATACACTTTTGTCGTAAAATGCATAGGCTACTAAAGCCGAAATCTTAAAAAATTGATTTTTCACACGTTTTCGTTAAGAAAAAAACAGAAAATCGCTAATTACCGCTAAACTAAGCGTTATATAAAAAAATGTTTGAAATAAAAGTTGTCGGATTTTAAATTGTCTACAACTTTTATTGTGTACATTTTTGTGCTAAAATGCATATTAAAGCCGCAATCTTAAAAAACAATTTTTTTACGTAGCAATAGCCTCACCAAGAATTTCAGCAAACATGACGCCTACTCTATCTTGTAGAGCATAAAAAATTTAGTAAACCAAACGATTTTTTAAAAAATCGTAGGACCCGTTTTTGAGAAAATCGCAAAAAGTGAAAAATTACACGAATAAATCACTACTTCCGGTTGACTGATTTTGATGAAAATGTTCGTGTCGGGTTCGGTAGTGGTATGTAACTTAAGTTTCAAGTTTGTACGATGTTCCGTTCTTGAGATATTCTGTTCACACGCACCCGCGCGCGCGCACACACGCACACACATACACACACACCAATCGCTAAAAATATGTTTTTTGGTTCAGAGGGTCTGAAAACGTGTAGATCCGGTGAAAACTCGATTTTGAAAAATCGACATGAAAACGATACTTCCCTTCCTATATATTCATATAGGCAAGAGAGAGTAAAAAAATTTAGTATCTGTCTTCAACGAATCGTCCCATCACTACATCGGTGGGCGTCCCTGTTCAAATTCAAGTATAAATCACCTGAAAAAAAACTAACAGTAACAAGAATATTATTTAATCTGATTGTCAGTAATATATAGGTAGTTCCCAAAGGTAAATAAAAACCAAAAATATCTTAGCTTCTTCATCAGGTCAATTATTTCACCTATTGTAATATTGGTACAATGTTACGAGATGGTTTTACAAACAGTTTTCATGATTATGTAATTATCCACTTCTAATCTTTACCACGTTTCATTTAGTTTTTTTTAAAGCGCTTTAAAACTTGTTATGGTTCATGTGGAAAATGCGGCGTAAAATTAGCTTGTATTCATTATTTCATTGTATTCTTTTTTGTGTTGATGTTACGTAACGTTTGCATCCACTGTAAATGCATATTTTATTGCATGTTTCTTCTTAACTTTTTATTTTTATTAAGACGGTAGTTTAATTTTATTAACATATCATCGTTTGAAATCAAATAACCATTTAATTTATTTTTAACCTTACTTCGATCACGTGTATTATTTGTAAAAGTGCCTACTGCATCGCTGACTGCAATTCCTGTCTTGTTTTTCACATTATTGTTTTACGTAGTTAATGTAGAAGATTTGAAGGTGATATATTGTACCATGGTGTATCAGGTTATTTTAAGAAATTTTTCTGTCACCTGACAGTTAATATTTTATGCGGTTTAATCGATATTTAATTTCCTTCAATTTTATTTCTCGTTTTATAGCGATGTAATAAAAGTCAGGTAGCCATTAAAAAAAAATTAAATCAGTCTTAAACTGTAATCAATAATGTTTACTATTGAAATAGGTTTAAAAATTTTGCCTAAATTTAAATTAAACTAATTTACGAATTTTTATGAAACTTGTTGACCTACAGTGAGGATTGTTAAGGTTCTTCTGTGGTATGTTCTGAAATAACTCGTAAGCTAACATTTAAAAAAATTTTTTTATCTCGGCCACACGTAAATACGATAATTTCCCTATATTTACGTGGTGTCGAGGTAGCAATTTCTTTTAATGGCCGCCGTATTTTAACAAGTGAAAACTGGTTTTTTATTTATTTATCCTGGACGAAGTAACATACGTTTTAAAAGCGCGCAAAAAGAAAACCAGCTAAAAACTGGGTACTTTATATGCGTAAACTTTCGCATCTCCTACTAATTTTTTAAATTTTAATTCCAATTATTGTGTGTACGTTGCAATCTGTTCAATTCAGAACAATAAACAACCCCATGACCCAATGAGATGAGGATGATATGTATGACGTGTAAATGAGGTGTAGTCTTGTACAGAATCAGGCCGACCATTCTTGAGAGAGTATGGTTAATTGAACTTCAACCATCAAAGTACACCGGTAACCACTGTATATAATTCAAATCCGTATAAAAATAACTACCTTTACTAGGATTTGAACCAGGAACCTTCGTCTCCGAAAATCAGCTGTTAAACAGCTGATTTTAGTGACGACTTTACCTCTAGACCAACCCGATGGGTCCTACCAATTTTTAAATGAAAAAACTTCAGTCATGCCACTATGAAGAAAATTTTTTTTATATTCCTAATGTGTGTACGTTGCAATCTGTTCAATTTAGAACAATAAGTAACCCCATGACCCAATGAGATGAGGATGATATGTATGACGTGTAAATGAGGTGTAGTCTTGAACAGACTCAGGTCGACCATTACTGAGAGAGTATGGTTAATTGAAACTTAACCATCAAAGTACACCGGTAACCGTATTTAAATCCGTATAAAAGTAACTACCTTTACTAGGATTTATGAAGAAAATAACAAGATTTGATTTGGTTTGTTATTCAAATTTTTCCGTTTGGTAGTTAATAAAATACAGTTTATCAAAACACAACGGACTTCTTTCCTGGCGTGCACTAGCTAGGGGCCTATAGTATAAAATTCATGTAGCCTAAGTAATCTTCGATTCATGCGTCCGTTTCTGTCAAGCTTCTTTCTATTGATCAGATAGTTGTGATCTAAGTACGTAATGTACTTCCCTTGACCTTTCTTAGCGACTATCTTTAATATATTTTTATGTACCTATTAATAAAAAAAACTTAAGTTTACTATAAAAACACGCTGTGAATTGCTGTTAGTTGATTCAACGCTTACGTTATTTCATTTGAATACTTTCATTGGAATTCTATAACTTTTCCTCAATTAAACATTTGAAAAAATTGAGCTGATTTTTATGTATCTCTATGAAGGACGTCTTGCTGCCGAAAGAAGTTTATATGTAGACACAGTTTTTTTTCTCCCGCATTTTCATTTTCGAATTAATGTTTTTCCTTCTACGTAATCTGTGTTGTTTTTTTTTAAGTTCTTTAGCCGCGTGTCCATGCAAACTAGTTAAAAAAAAATGCCATCGACCAGTTCTGGTAACCCAGTAATCTGTTTTACGAACATTCTTGCAATTTAAATGGATTTATGTTGCCGTTAAATTTAAATTGATTTACTGATGTTAATGTATAATGCTGCCCATAACAGACGACAGGTGGAGTGTCAAATTATTTACACTCAATCTGTTCGTTGCAGGGCTAAAATAAATAGTTCTGTTTCTTATCACATGGTCAGCCAATTAAATGACTGAATCATTTAAAAACAGAAGAGGTAGAGGTGTAAAAGACACTAATTAGAATTATCTCCTCTGAAAGTAATGAATTTCATTATACAGCCAGACCCTGTGGTAAATGAAGTGAAGGTGTCATTTGCAGAGTGGAAAATAAGTGCTTTTCAGAGGGCCCGGCATGCTGATAAGCGTACTTTTTCATTCAGTGAGGAAGGCAATGGTAAACCACCTCACTCCTTGTTTTACTTAGTAAAACCTCTATAATGCATCCAGACATATTTCATGCTAAAGGAATTAAATTACTTCACTTTATTGTGGTATTTCGATTTCTTGAAGTTAATTTAAATGTACTCTTGATTATGCAGTTATGAATCATTTAGAAGCTTTCCACAAGGAGAATGCATAGAATTTCGTGTTCCTTGTTTTAAACGTCGAGTATTAGTGACGCATGAGTGTGGATTGTCAGTCGACTCATATATGACCGAAGTAGGCAACATTATTGTTACGTAGCGGTTAAGTATAAGATTCTCAGAATTGTTCCTGAGAGTGTGTTGAGGGTATTTGCAGACCTGGACGAAGAAATGCTCATGGTTGAACAATATTAGAGATAGAGTACTGCCCGTCGCCAAGCGTTGTGCAGCTGAGAGGTATGCATTACGTCACTACTACTGTCAGAGATTGCGTTAGTAGTAGTAACGTTTTACTTGTATTATGTTTGTAGTAGTCAAGGGTCTGCCCATAACAGACAGGTGGAGTGTCAAATTATTTACACTCGATCTGTTCGTTGCAGGGCTAAAATAAATAGTTCTGTTTCTTATCACATGGTCAGCCAATTAAATGACTAAATCATTTAAGAACAGAAGAGGTAGAGGTTATAAAGACACTAATCAGAGTTATCTCCTCTGAAAGTATTGAATTTCATTATACAGCCAGACCCTGTGGTGAATGAAGTGAAGTTGTCATTTGCAGAGTGGAAAATATGTGCTTTTCAGAGGGCCCGGCATGCTGATAAGCGTACTTTTCCACTCAGTGAGGAAGGCAATTGTAAACCACCTCATTCCTCGTTTTACTTAGTAAAACCTCTACAGATTCAAACCAGCCTTTCGGCTGATGACCTAAACAACAACAATATAAGTAGGTTGTTGTTATGCAATCAAAGAATCGATTAATAAATTATTCTCGAGTGTTATTGGAAAATTGTGTCAGGAGAACGACTACTACGGAATTAACTGAATACGTACCGTACCTTGTTTTCTCTATGCAATGAAATGGCTTCTGTAATATACATCGGTCGGTAGGATTTAGTAGTTATTTTTACTGCGCGAGAAGTTATTTCTGACTCTTTATTGAGAACTATCGTAATAATTTACAAGCTGAATAGGTGGTTTAAAAGAATTATAATAGCGGTGCTGTAATTGGTTTTGTTTTAAGCGACATCGGTAAATGTCGAAATCTGTAATTATAATTTATTAACGTTTAGGAATTTGCAAAACATGATGTTATAACAATATTTTTGTTTTATGACCGGAAGTAGGTTCATTAACTTAAATATTTATTGTAAATATTTTTTTAACGGAAATTAGGTAGATATATCGCAGTGATTCGCATAAAATTATATTGAATTATTTGTGAATTATGCATTTTTTTACTACTACCAATACTGTAAATTTTTGAAATTATTATATCATTATTTTTGAACAATTTTAAATACCTGTTCCTAAACTTTTATGAAAATTTTAAAGGGTCATTAATTTTTTTTTAAGTTAAGTGTAAACTCTAAAATGATTTTTGAATTGTCATGTATTAGAAGTACAATAAGACAAAAGATTTCTAAAAAACGATGACTTTTTTTTTGTAACCCACCCGGTTAGTCTAGCATTGGCGCAGTTGGTAACGTGCTCGCCTCTCATCATGCGGTCTTGGGTTCGAATCCCATTCAGACATGGCATTTTTTTCATACGTTGCAAAATATAATTTCATCCTTCACCGTCTGCATTAGCAGTAATTGCAGAACAGTCGGACGTTAAACAAAAAAAAAAAAAAAAAAAAAAAAAAATAGTCCAGCGGAAAGTCGTCGCTGCGAGTCAGCTGTTTAACTGCTGATTTTCGAAAACGAAGACGTCGTTCAAATCCTAGTAAAATATAACTTTTATTGGATTTAAATACAAGACAGTGGTTACTGATGTGCTTTGATAGTTGGGGTTCAGTTAACCATACTCTCTCAGTAATGGTCGGCCTTAGTGTGTGCAAGACTACACCCCATTTACACGTCATACATAATCATCTTCATCTCATTGGATCATAGGGTTGTTATTGTTCTTGAATTGTTTATTGCAACGTACACAAGTTAGGGATTAAAAAATAAAATTAAAAATATATTTTTGTTATTCGGTTTTCTAATGAACCAAAAAATCATATAGGTCTATTTTAAAACGCAAAAAAATTGTCAAATGTTTTTAACTAGAGATTCGGTTTGTCCTGCAATATAGAGTTCTATCGAACGGATGCAAACAATTTTTACATGATTATAAAAAGTACACTTTCGAGATTCTGCAAATAACCCGGATGTAGAAGATTTGTAAGTGCCGTAACGAGATTTTGCGAAGCAAATAACAAAATAATTGAATTAAAATTTTAATGGTGCAACACTATTCTGGTGGTAACATTGCGACGTTCGGTTTGTTTTGGTGACAGAAATTGTTTATTTAGGTGAATATCTTATTATATCATAACTATTGGAAAAAAGATCGCGAAATAAGACTACAAAGTGTTATAATGTAATTGTGAAAAATTGTTTGTTACGATAAAATTATTATTATTGTGCAAATTAGTTCGCACCACCGGTCAGCTAGTTTTTTTTACGCATAAATATTTTTAGAAAATGTGTAAGTAGGAAATTGTATTTTACATTTTAGTAATTGTTAGCCATTCTTCTGAATCTTAAGTTTAATTTTTTTAAAAAATCGTCAGGTCTTAAGGTCAGCCCGATTAGTCATCTGGTCGAAAGGCGCTAATATTTGTTAAGTAACACCGGTTTGGCAGGAGTCTTTGTATGGTGTCCAGCTGACAGCCATTCGTGAAAAAACGTTTCTAGAGGTTCCTGTTAAACTCACTCCGAATCCCTTGTCAAAAATAAAACAAAAAGCAGCAATCAAATTAGGTGGTTGCCAGTGGTTCCCGATGACAAATAAATGCGAAAAAATCGGTGTGAATACAATCGAATGAATGACCTGAAGATGTAGGTCCATACGCGCGCCCACCCACACACACACACACCATAGACAAAATGCATTTATCTTTTCTTTTTTTTTTTTAATTGAATTGCAGTGAAACTGGTTTTCACTGACGATAAAAATATTTTTTAATTGGCAGCGATCGGGAAAAGTAAAACATAATTATATAACTAAAGTGCAGTAAGCATTATATAACCTAGTCTATAGATACACAAATAAATAAATATAGAAGTGCAATTATATTACTTTCTCTTGCCTATATGAATATATAGGAAGGAAAGTATTGTTTTCATGTCGATTTTTCGAAATCGAGTTTTCACCGGATCTATACGTTTTCAGACCCCCTGAATCCAAAAAACATGTTTTTAGCGATTGGTCTGTGTGTGTGTCTGTGTGTGTGTGTGTCTGTGTGTGTGTGTGTCTGTGTGTGTGTGTGTGAACAGAATATCTCAAGAACGGAACATCGTACGAACTTGAAACTTGAAACTTAAGTTACATACCACTACCGGACGCGACACGAACATTTTCATCAAAATCGGTCAACCGGAAGTAGTAGTTTATTCGTATAATTTTTCAGTTTTTTGCGATTTTCTCAAAAACTGGTCCTACGATTTTTTTTAAAATCGCCTATTTTACTCAATTTTTTATTCTCTACAAGATAGGGTAGGCGCCATGTCTGCTGAAATTCTCGGTGAGGCTCTTTTCACGTAAAAACGTTGTTTTTTTAAGATTACGGCTTTAATATAAATTTTAGCGCAAAAACTTATATAATAAAAGTTGTAGAGAATTTAAAAACCTACAACTTATGTTTCAAACATTTTTTTGTATGACGCTTAGTTTAGCGGTAATTTGCGATTTTCTGTTTTTTTCTCACGAAAACGTGAGAAAAATCGATTTTTTTAACATTTCGGTCTTAGTATGCATTTTACGACAAAAGTGTATATAATAAAAGTTATAGAAAATTAAAAGATCTACAACTTTTGTTTAGAGAATTTTTCTCTACAGAGCCTAGTTTAGCGTGAAAGTGTGATTTTCCGTTTTTTTTAAGCCAAATTGTTCGATTTTCATTTTGCGTCTTCCACTCATGATTAAAATAAGGTTATGTTTTTGAGGTTAGTTTTTGTTCATTTCTAATGTTTTAATACTAATGTTAGGTTTATTGTTAATTATTTGCATTGGCAAGAGAAAGTTGTGTGAGTGTTTCACACCAGATTTTTTTTAAATAGTACTGTACATAATTTGATTTCCGTGACGTTAGCTTGTTGGTTCATAAATCTTGTATGTAAAAGGCTAAATTAACTTTTCCGGTATACCGTTGGTTTTCGAAACTTATACAGATTTAGGTATAACAATAATTTATTGAAAATATAGCTTAGTTAATACAGTTTCAAAAGAAATCAATTTGATTTTTCTCTTTACCACGCATGAAGTTATTGAAAATTTTTTGTAAACGGTGAATTATTAATTTTGATATCTATATCCAAAAATCTTGTGTGAAATACTCATACGAATTTCTCTTGCCAATGTAAATAATGACAAATTTAACCTATATTCAATCATTAGTTAACAGTGTAATACAAAAAACATAACCTAATTTTAATCATGAGTGAGTGACGCAAAATTAAAACCCATTCTCTGTGGAACTTAAAAACACGGAAATCACTAAGTGACGCTAAACTAAGTTTCTGTTGAAAAAAAGGTTGAAACAAAAAAGTTGTCAATATATTTATTTCCTTTTAACTTTTTATTATTTTTACACTATTATCTTAAAATGGATAGGTTAAGCAGGAATTTTTAAAAATCTCATTTTGTTACCGATTTTGATGAACAAAATACAGGAAATCACTTATCGTCGCTTAAATATAGCGTTGTAGAAAAAAACGCTTGAAATAAAAGTTGTGGACTTTTAAAAAAAATTTCTACAACCTTAATTGTATGCACTTTTGCGCTGATTTCATATTGAGGTTGCAATTATAGATTATAGTTTGACTGCTTTTGACCCCTATTTTTACTCGAAAAGTTCTGTAAAAATTCTGGAAAACTGGAAAATTCTGTAATTTTAGAGGAAATCGATCTGATTATCTGCAGTTACTCTGCTACTACTTTTGTGTTCCTGGAACCAGCTGGTCATCAGCTAACTTGTGTGTTGTTTAGGTCATCAGCCAAAAGGCTGGTTTGAACCTGTAGAGGTTTTACTAAGTAAATCGAGGAGTGAGGTGGTTTACCTTTGCCTTCCTCACTGAGTGGAAAAGTACACTTATCAGCATGCCAGGCCCTCTGAAAAGCATATATTTTCCACTCTGCAAATGACACTTTCACTTCATTCACCACAGAGTCTGGCTGTATAATGAAATCCATTACTTTCAGACGAGATAACTCTGATTAGTGTCTTTTACACCTCTATCTCTTCTGCTCTTAAATGATTCAGTCATTTAATTGGCTGACCATGTGATAAGAAACAGAACTATTTATTTTAGCCCTGCAACTAACAGATTGAGTGTAAATAATTTGACACTCCACCTGTCTGTTATGGGCAAAATAAGCAGCTAATAGCAGCTAACTTATGAATGTATAATTACTGAATACTCTGCCAGTAAAACTTACACGAGTTGTGTAACTGCAATCCGAACTGTATAGAACGTTAAGGAAAACAAGCTCAGTGAATATCACTGAGAATTTTATTTACATCAGTATTTTTGTGTTTGTTTATGTTTTTATTTCCCAAAAGGACTGTGATGAAAAACAAAGCAATTAATTAGTAATCTTTATTCTAATTTTGAGTACGCGTTTAAAATAGAAACGATCTATTTTTATTCTTGCATCTTGTTATGTACAGTAAAGCGTGTTCGATGATAAAGTAATTAGATGTCTTTTTTAAACAATGTTGGGAAATTTTATAATTTATGTGCCATTGAGTGTTATACGTATCTACGCACTTAATTTTAAATTTTCTACTATTTATAAAATGTTTAATTTACTCATTTATTGTTTTATTTATGTTACACGATATTTGTTAAATTAATTATTATTGTAAAATTCGGTTTTCATTGTTTACAAAAAAATTGCACATGTGATTCCTCCTCGTGCCAGTATTCTGTGCCTAATGGACTGGTTGAACCAATGAAGCTTTTAATAAAACGTGTACAAAACAAATGTTATAATGATTAATTACAACATTGGGTTTAAATTTTGATCCTTTTACATGTTTTAGTATATTTCTTCTGTGATCACGTCGGTAAACTTTTCTAAAGGTTTATTTTTGTAGCCAACATTTACATCGTTCTTCATTAAAAGCTGTTTCTTCCGTCTATCCGTTGTTCGGTTGTCACCTTCTCTTTCCAAAAATTCTGTACTCGTGAGTGTGATGTGAATTTGGTAATACAGTATATTATGTTCCTTTTAATTTTTATTAAGTAAGAAAATACCAAGGAATATTTTTAAATTATTTGTTAAGGTTTCGTTTTCGCACCTCTTGCCCATTTTGTGTTCGCTTTAATTTTTTTCCGTATAGGGCCAATTTAGACCGCGTGAGGTGACTTCGAAGCTCTTTTTGCTGCCCAGTTAAATTAGCTTACAGTTCGTACTTTCAGGATCTTCTTTCAGTACAGTATCTTATTCCTTTCATAAAAATAGTAAATTTTTAATCTAAGATAATAATGTAAGTCCCTTTGGAATTTTTTGATTGCGAATCAAAAACCGCAATTGGCTTCTGTGCCAGGAGTCCCGGTTTTAATTCCAGGTCAGCTCTATCCAATAAACAAAAATAAAATTAAGCGGTAGGCTGTTTAAGTTTCTTATTTATTTTAGAGCAATAGCATCAATCGATACTCTAGCCGGTAATTGAACCTAAGATGATCCGCTTTGTAGTTAAACACGCTACCTCGGAGCTGGCCGACAACAAATTTCTTGTTCCACACGTTCTGTGAAAATCGGTAACATTGTTTTTTTTGTGCCGTAACAAACAAAACGTTTTAATTGTTGGAGTAATTTTTTCTTTATCGTTGCATTTATTACTTTCTCTTGCCTATATGAATATATAGGAAGGAAAGTATTGTTTTCATGTCGATTTTTCGAAATCAAATTTTCACCGGATCTACACGTTTTCAGACCCCCTGAACCCCAAAAAAAAAAAAAAAACATTTTTTAGCTATTGGTCTCTCTGTGTGTGTGTACAAAATATCTCAAGAACGGAACATCGTACGAACTTGAAACTTAAAACTTAAGTTACATACCACTACTGGACCCGACACGAACATTTTCATTAAAATCGGTCAACCCGAAGTATTAGTTTATTTGTGTAATTTTTCACTTTTTTGTAATTTTCTCATAAACTGGTCCTACGATTTTTTTAAAAATTGCCTGGTTTACTACATTTTTATGCTCCACAAGATAGGGTAGGCGCCATGTTTGCTGAAATTCTTTGTGAGGCTGTTTTCACGTAAAAAAGTGTTTTTTAAGATTACGGCTTTAATATGCATTTTAGCGCAAAAAATTATATTATAAAAGTTATAAAAAATTAAAAATCCTACAACTTTTATTTCAAACTTTTTTTGTGTAACGCTTAGTTTAGCGGTAATTAGCGATTTGCTGTTTTTTTTTTCTCACGAAAACGTGTGGAAAATCGATTTTTTTTAAGATTTCGTCCTTAGTATGCATTTTACGAAAAAAGTTTATATAATCAAATTCATAGAAAATTAAAAGCTCTATAACTTTTATTTAGAGCATTTTTCTCTACAGAGCCTAGTTTAGCGCGAAAGAGTGATTTTCCGTATTTTAAAGCCAAACTGAGGTTGATTTTCATTTTGCGTCTTTCACTCATGATTAATATTAAGTTATGTTTATTGAGGTTAGTTTTTTGTTTATTTCTATAATGTTTTATTACCAATGTTAGGTTTATTGTTAATTATTTGCATTGGCAAGAGAAAGTTGTGTGAGTGTTTCACATCAGATTTTTTTTTTTTTGTTGTAAACGTAATAAATAGCGTTGAAAAACATGATAAGATAGTCTTCTTAACAACGAAACCGGATAAGACATCATCTACAAAAGGATTAAAATTATAAAATTCCTGACAGAATTTTAATTTTATTCAATTAATCTAAGTGGTATTTTGTGTAAATAGACGCGATTTTATAACAGTAGGTTTGAAAAATAATAATGAAAATTGTTTTTAAAATGAAGGTCATTGGATATCACGTTGGGGCGTGTTGTGCATTTATAGTAGTAGTGTTTAGGCTACGTGGTTAAACGGGTATCTATCTGGGTAGATTGTCTGTTGGCGGCTACATAACATGGTACAATAATAGTAATATCAACTCATTTAGATGAGTTTAGACTTAATAATAAACCAAACCAGTTAGGTTAGTCAGGTGAGTATGTGTTGATAGTGTGACGTCATATTAAAAACCGGCAAGTCACATGTCATTCAAAAATAACATCTATTCAATTATTTCTTATGTGGTGGGGGGTTATTAGTAATTAATTTACTATAAAAATATTCTCCTTCACCGTAAACGTGGTGTTGTTGTTCGTGATCGCTCGCTTTTTTAATTGATTCTTTGTTAATCTGTACTTATATTTACTGTATGTGTCCCGAGAGTGGGTATTAAAATGCTTTGTCCTCTAATTACATTGTCGGAGTTGTCGTCTGTCGATAGTTATAGGAAATTGAAATAAAAATTTATTAGACTTTTCGAAATATGATGAAAGAGTTTCAAAAGATAATATATATAATAAAAGTTGTAGAGAATTTAAAATCCTACAACTTTTATTTCTAACATTTTTTTGTACAACGCTTAGTTTAGCGGTAATTAGCGATTTTCTGTTTTTCTCTCTCACGAAATCGTGCAAAAAAAATCGATTTTTTTTTTATAAAGATTTCAGCCTTATTATGCATTTTACGACAAAAAAGTATAATCAAATATTTAGGAAATTAAAAGATCTACAACTTTTATTTAGAGCATTTTCCCCTATACCTAGAGCCTAGTTAAGCGTGAAAGAGTGATTTTCCGTATTTTTAACCCAAAGTAAGGTTGATTTTCATTTTGCGTCTTTCACTCATGATTAAAATTAGTTTATGTTTATTGAGGTTAGTTTTTTGTTTATTTCTAATGTTTTATTACTAATGTTAGATTATTTCGTTAATTATTTGCATTGGCAAGAGGAAGTTGTGTGTTTCACACCAGATTTTTTTTTACTTTTGAACTTAAGTGTTTTCACGGGTATTAAAATTAAACATGACTAAGTTACAACCTGTCTTCTTCACCGACGTCAGTTTAGTTCTTGTATAATGATTTGCTTAAAGTATTAGATTAGTATTATGATTTGCTTAAAAAATTAGATTATGTTTATTAATTCCTAATGTGTGTACGTTGCAATCTGTTCAATTCAGAACATTAAGCAACCCCATGACCCAATGAGATGAGGATGATGTGTATGACGTGTAAATTATGTTTATTGAGGTTAGTTTTTTGTTTCTTTTTAATGTTTTATTACTAATGTTAGATTATATTGTTAATTATTTGCATTGGCAAGAGGAAGTTGTGTGTTTCACACCAGATTTTTTTTTACTTTTGAACTTAAGTGTTTTCACGGGTATTAAAATAAAACATGACTAAGTTACAACCTGTCTACTTCACTGACGTCAGTTTAGTTCTTGTATAATGATTTGCTTAAAGCCACATTGTAAGGCTGATTGTAAATAAATAAGTTAAAAATCTGGTGTGAAACACTCACACAACTTTCTCTTGCCAATGCAAATAATTAATAATAAACCTAACATTATTAATAAAATATTAGAAATAAACAAAAACTAACCTCAAAAACATAACCTTATTTTAATCATGAGTGAATGACGCAAAATGACAATCGAACTCAGTTTGGCTTAAAAATACGGAAAATCACGCTTTCACGCTAAACTAGGCTCTGTAGAGAAAAATGCTCTAAACAAAAGTTGTAGATCTTTTAATTTTCTATAAATTTAATTATATACCTTTTTGTCGTAAAATGCATACTAAGACCGAAATGTTAAAAAAATCGATTTTTCTCACGTTTTCGTGAGAAAAAAAACAGAAAACGCTAATTACCGCTAAACTAAGCGTTATACAAAAAATTGTTTGAAATAAAAGTTGTAGAATTTTAAATTCTCTACAACTTTTATTATATAAATTTTTGCGCTAAAATTTATATTAAAGCCGTAATCTTAAAAAAACAACGTTTTTACGTGAAAACAGCCTCACCGAGAATTTCAGCAAACATGGCGCCTACCCTATCTTGTAGAGAATAAAAAATTGAGTAAAATAGGCGATTTTAAAAAAAATCGTAGGACCAGTTTTTGAGAAAATCGCAAAAAACTGAAAAATTATACGAATAAACTACTACTTCCGGTTGACCGATTTTGATGAAAATGTTCGTGTCGCGTCCGGTAGTGGTATGTAACTTAAGTTTCAAGTTCGTACGATGTTCCGTTCTTGAGATATTCTGTTCACACACACACACACACACACACACACAGACCAATCGCTAAAAACATGTTTTTTGGGTTCAGGGGGTCTGAAAACGTATAGATCCGGTGAAAACTCGATTTCTTGAAATCGACATGAAAACAATACTTTCCTTCCTATATATTCTTATAGGCAAGAGAAAGTAAAAATACAAAAAAAAGTTACAACCAGAAAAAAAAATTTTCGACTACTTGGTATTCAGTTGCTAGAAACTGACAATATTATTCAATCACAGAAATTCGAGAAACAGTATTGATGGTATTGAAAGGAAATTAAATTTATTGAGTGTATTAAATAAATATTAGTCAGACATTTGAAATGTTCGTCAATAATAATAATATTGAAACGTCGTTCGATTTTTAATAAAATTTCCGGATTTACTTGTTTATTCCAACTAGATTACTGGTACCAATTAACTGAGTCGTTCGTGTTAAAATAGTTTTTATTGAGAATTATTCTTACTGCAAGATATTTACAATAAATAATATACCAGTGCTTCTTTTGTACTTAATAAAAATAATTCCGTGTAACAACTACCGGTTTAATTAGCGACAAGAGACGTTATCAAGTGACGAGTTTCGTAACTGGTCCTGCTGCAATCTCTCACATTAGAATAACCTTTAGAATTTACTCTAGGCTTCTGCTACAATTATTATCTAAATGGCACAATAAAACTATGTTAATAATTATATTTCCCACCTGACCTACCAGGAGGTTTTTAAATTATTGTTTATTTATATAAGGCAATTTAAAATAGTAATTATTAATAAATGTTTGTTCGTATAAAATTCCAGGGCTACAAAACTTAGTTCTTTTTCTTATCACATGGTCAGCCAATGTTTAAAGTATTTAAGAACAGTAGAGTAGATTTCAAGTATTTGGGGTGTGATATCACATATGAAATGGATCAGGACTTGAACATGAAAATAAATAGATTCCAAGCTATCTGTGGAACAATCAACAGGACCTTGAGGAACAAAGCCAGAAGGGAAACGAAAATGAAATTCTATAAAGTTATGGCTATCCCCACTCTTTTATATGGTTCTGAAACGTGGGTACATAAAAAGAAGGAATGGAACAGGTTACAGGCTGCTGAAATGCGATTCCTAAGAGCAGTGAAGGGTTGTACTAGGGAAGACAGAATCCATAATACTGAGATCAGAAAAGAGCTCAACATACCCTCCATATGGCAGAAAATCGAGGAAGCCAAACAAAACTGGAAGGATCATGTGGAGCGCATGGAGGATGGAAGAATTCCCAGGGCAGTCATCTCCTATCAGCCAGTAGGAAAGAGAAGTGTGGGCAGGCCTCGTAAGAGATGGAATTGATTAATAAAGGAGTTTGCAGTCGGAACAGGCAATGTGCCTAATCCTTGAAGGAAGACGACGACGAAGAACAGTAGAGGTAAAAGTATAAAAGACACACTACTATCGGTTTCATAATCATAGACACCCGAGTTTGAACCCCTGCATCTCCAAAACTATGAGTCAGATTTCAATATACTTTACATCAAAATTTAGCTCATTTTATTCTGCGTTGACCTATAATAGTCATATATTTTTACTTTCTCTTGCCTATATGAATATATAGGAAGGAAAGTATTGTTTTCATGTCGATTTTAAGAAATCGAGTTTTCACCGGATCTATACGTTTTCAGACCCCCTGAACCCAAAAAACATGTTTTTTAGCGATTGGTCTGTGGGTGTGTGTGCGCGCGCGTGTGTGCGTGCGTGCGTGTGTGTGTGAACAGAATATCTCAAGAACGGAACATCGTACGAACTTGAAACTTAAGTTACATACCACTACCGGACCCGACACGAACATTTTCATCAAAATCGGTCAACCGGAAGTAGTAGTTTATTCGTGTAATTTTTCACTTTTTTGTGATTTTCTCAAAAACTGGTCCTACGATTTTTTTTTAAAATCGCCTGGTTTATTTAATTTTTTATTCTCTACAAGATAGGGTAGGCGCCATGTTTCCTGAAATTCTTGGTGAGGCCGTTTTCACGTAAAAACGTTGTTTTTTTTAAGATTACGGCTTTAATATGCAATTTAGCGCAAAAATTTATATAATAAAAGTTGTAGAGAATTTAAAATCCTACAACTTTTATTTCAAACATTTTTTTGTATAATGCTTAGTTTAGCGGTAATTTGCGATTTTCTGATTTTTTTCTCACGAAAACGTGTGAAAAATCGATTTTTTTAACATTTCGGCCTTAGTATGCATTTTACGACAAAAGTGTATAGAATTAAATTTATAGAAAATTAAAAGATCTACAACTGTTATTTGGAGAAGTTTTCTCTACAGAGCGTAGTTTAGCGTGAAAGTGTGATTTTCCGTTTTTTTTAAAGCCAAATTGAGTTCGATTTTCATTTTGCGTCATTCACTCATGATTAAAATAAGGTTATGTTTTTGAGGTTAGTTTTTGTTATTTCTAATATTTTATTAATAATGTTAGGTTTATTGTTAATTATTTGCATTGGCAAGAGAAAGTTGTGTGAGTGTTTCACACCAGATTTTTAATGTTGTTTAAAAATTGCCATATCGATGTTGGAAGACAAAAAAGATGCGGTTTTTTTGGTACCGCAACAAATTTCATGCCCTTAACAGACAGGTGGAGTGTCAATTTATTTACACTCAATCTGTCCGTTGCAGGGCTAAAATAAATAGTTCTGTTTCTTATCACATGGTCAGCCAATTAAATGACTGAATCGTTTAAGAACAGAAGAGGCTGAAGTGTAAAAATTACTAATCACAGTTACCTCCTCTGAAAGTAATGAATTTCATTATACAGCCAGACCCTGTGGTGAATGAAGTGAAGGTGTCATTTGCAGAGTGGAAAATATGTGATTTTCAGAGGGCCCGGCATGCTGATAAGCATACATTTCCATTCAGTGAGGAAGGGAATTGTAAACCACCTTACTCCTCGTTTTACTTAGCAAAACCTCTACAGGTTCAAACCAGCCTTTTGGCTGTTGACCTAAACAGCAACAACTTAAAAATTTTAACACATTTTTGTCGCAGTAGAGTACGAGTACTCTTTATTTTATAGCTACTTGTGCGTATGAAAATTTGTCTGCATTGAAAATTGCACGCAGTGTTTTAAATATGAGGTTTTAAATCGTAAGTCAATCTTTTTTAAACGTGTTCACATTATATCATTCAAATTCATTTCGTCCGTATGTCGTTTTGTGCTGTTATTTATTACAGAATAGAAGACAGATGATGTGAATAAATTACGATTACGTCAAAATGTTTGTTTAGTGGCAGTTATAGCTTGTATTATTTGGTTTACAACATATGGATGTAAACTAAAAAAGGAACGTATGATTCATTTTTTTTATGAACCTAGTAACTTTATGAAATGAAACTAATAAAATTTTTTCGATATACGATTGGAAATCAACGTTAATATTGTAAGAACCGGTGAAACTTAGGAGATCTCAAAAAATTTTAAATGTTTTGTCTTCAGAATTCTATTTCTACCTTGTAATATGATCGCCTATAATATAACCATTTGGCTATAAAAAATTGTAGGTTTGAGGAACTTGTAAAAGTTTTCTCGTACTGATTGTAGTTCGAATCATCAGGAAATTTTCTTATTGACTTCATTGAGTTTCTTGGTATGTTTATTGACCATACAATTGCTGTTGTTTAGGTCATCAGCTGAAAGGCTGGTTAGAACATCTAGAGGCTTTGTTTAGTAAAACGAGGAATGAGGTGGTTTACCATGCCTTCCTCAATGAATGGAAAAGTATGCGTATCAGCATGCCAGGGTTTCCGAAAAGCATCTAGTTTCCACCCTGCAAATTATATTTTCACTTCATTCACCCCACAGGGTTTGGCTGTATAATGATAAAATTCATTACTCTCAGAGGAGATAACTCTGACTAGTGTCTTTTACACCTCTTCTATTCTTAAATGATTCAGCATAATTGGCTGACCATCTGATAACAAACAGAACTATTTTTTGTTTTGTAGCCATGGAATAGCAGATCGAGTGTAAATAATTTAACTCTCCACCTGCCTGTTATAGGAAATTATTGAACGTTAAACATTTTGTAAATAGCTCCAGTGACTTTCTTCAGTAATGTAATTTTTCGTTTTCACAGCAAGAAAAGAAAAGTGGATATAGTTTAAATACTAATGTTTTCCAATTTTTATCTGATGTTGAATGGTTGGCAGTCGGAATTCATAATTTTATGTACGTCATTGCATATTTTTATATACTTTTGCCTTCAATACAACAATCAAAACAAATTCTAAAATTACGAAGTATTATATTTACATAAATCGGTTTATCACAGTTAATGTTTGTTTGGCTAACGACAGATTAAGAACACGCTAAGAAGATATCCGAACGAATGTTCAGTCTTATGAATTATTGAGAATGAATTATTTCATTAAATACTCTAGGAATGAATTTACCTTTTGTAAAACGTAAAAAACAAATATTTTGTATGAACTATTAATAAGATGGATTTGTTTTTTCTATTTCTGTTGGTAAGTAATTTGGATTTAGTGTGTTTTCATAAATTTCGATATTTGTAAGTGTAAAAATTAAACAAAATAACTTATTTCCCTGTCATCAATAATAATTTTATTAAAATCAGAAAATATTGTTGTTTGATTTGTACCAATAAGGTCGAGTTACATAAGTTTTAAATGTGGTTGTTGTTTAGGTAATCACCCGAAAGGTTGGTTTGAACCTGTAGAGGTTTTACTTAGTAAAACGAAGAGTGAGGTGGTTTACCATTGCCTTCCTCACTGAGTGGAAAAGTACGCTTATCAACATGCTGACACCTCTGAAAAGCACATATTTTCCACTCTGCAAATGACACCTTCACTTCATTCACCACAGGGTCTGGCTGTATAATGAAATACATTACTTTCAGAGGAAATAACTCTGATTAGTGTCTTTTACACCTTTACTTCTTCTGTTCTTAAATGATTCAGTCATTTAATTGGCTGACCATGCGATAAGAAACAGAACTATGGACAAACGTCTTAAAGGTTTTAAATGTAATATTAAAATAGTTTTTCATTTTCGGGTGCAATAGTTTGGTAGCGCTATTATTGTCAAGGTATTTTTTAAACCGCTTCATTTACTTGCATATTTTATGTTCTACAAGGTAGGCTAAGCGCCATGTCTGCTGAAATTCTTGGGGAGGCTGTGTTCTTGTAAAAAATGTTTTTGTATGATTGCGGCCTTAATATGCATTTTAGAGCAAAAGTATAAAATCAAAGTTGTTGACCATTTAAAAACCTACAACTTTTATTAAAATATTGTTTTTGTAAAACACTTTTGTTTAGCGTCAATCGGTGATTTTCTGGTTTTTTTATCAAAATTGGTAAAAAATTATATTTTTGAAACTACGGGGCTTCAGTATGCATTTGACTTCAAAAGTTTATGTAATAAAAATTATAGGAAATTAACCTATTACTTTATTTTAAGCATTTTTTCTACAGAATCTAGTTTAAAGGCATTTTCTGTTTTTAAGTTCTACAGAGGTTGATTTTTATTTTGCGTCATTCACTCATGAACAATATTAGGGTTTTTTTCATTTTAAATTGTTAAATCATGATTAAAAATGTTAGGCTACATTGTTCATTATTTACATTGGTCAAAGAAAATTGCGTGAGTGTCTCCACCAGATTTTTTAATGTAACTTTGATAGATTGCATGACTTTTTTAAAAAAATTTAATTCACAATAATTTGTTTATCATTAGGCACAATTTTCAGTACTAGTGTATTAACAAACTCATTGATTGACAAGTTCTAGATTATTTTAAGATTACATTTAAATTACGTTCATTGATCTTAAGTAATGAAAAGTAAATTAATCAG
The DNA here is from genome assembly GCA_035578175.1 of Catonia carolina. Taxonomy (NCBI): domain Eukaryota; kingdom Metazoa; phylum Arthropoda; class Insecta; order Hemiptera; family Achilidae; genus Catonia; species Catonia carolina. Next base: position 434,844,712 of record JAQMRL010000001.1, on the reverse strand, counting down.
GTTAATGTTCTTTTGATTGTTAAAATCTGTGAAAATTTTCAGGTAGGACATCTTTTTTTCATTATTGCGATAACTTGTTTTAATAAACAGAGCCCGTTGATTAACAAAACATTACTCCGTATTGATAAATATACTACTTGCTACCATAAAAATGTTGCAACCGCTCGTAGATTACAAAATAGTTTCTTAAAAAGTGATTAAAACATTTTTATTGAATAATTTGAAATATTCTGAAATAATCAATAAATAGTTATAAAAATTTTATTGCTTTAACTGTTTTAATTTAGGTTCCTAAAATACGTTATAACAGTCTATTAATTAATTATTTATTCGTTTGATATCTATTGAACGTTTTATATGGTACATCTTTAATTATTGTTTCTTACAAGTTTTATATTCTCTTGCCTGTATGAATATATAGGAAGGAAAGTATTGTTTTTATGTCGATTTTTCGAAATCGAGTTTTCACCGGATCTACACGTTTTCAGACCCCCTGAATCCAAAAAAAAAACATCTTGTTAGCGATTGGTCTGTGTGTGTGTGTGTGTGTGTGTGTGTGTGTGTGTGTGTGTGCGTGTGCGTGTGTGTGTGTGAACAGAATATTTCAAGAACGAAACATCGTACGAACTTGAAACTTGGAACTTTAGTTACATACCACTACCGGACCTGACACGAACATATTCATCAAAATCGGTCAAGCGGAAGTAGTAGTTTATTTGTATATTTTTTTCACTTTTTTGCGATTTTCTCAAAAACGGGTTCTACGATTTTTTTAAAAATCGCCTTGTTTACTAAATTTTTTATGCTCTACGAGATAGGGTAGGCGCCATGTTTGCTGAAATTCTTTGTGAGGCTGTTTTCACGTAAAAAAATTGTTTTTTTTTAAGAATGCGGCTTTATTATGCATTTTATTAGCGCAAAGAAATATAAAATAAAAGTTGTAGAGAATTTAAAATCGTACAACTTTTATTTCAAACATTGTTTTGTATAACGCTTAGTTTAGTGGTAATTAGCGATTTTCTGTTTTTCCTCACGAAAACGTGTAAAAAATCATTTTTTTAAGATTTCAGCCCGATCATGAATTGTACGGCAAAAGTGTACAATGAAATTTATAGGAAATTAAAGGATCTACAACTTTTATTCAGAGCAATTTTCTCTACAGAGCCTAGTTTAGCGTAAAAGTGTGATTTTCCGTATTTTTAAGCCAAAGTGAGGTCGATTTTCATTTTGCGTCTTTCACTCATGATTAAAATAAGGTTATGTTTTTTGAGGTTAGTTTTTTATTTATTTCTAATGTTTTATTACTAATGTCAGGTTATATTGGTCATCATTTGCATTGGCAAGAGAAAGTTGTGTGAGTGTTTCACACCAGTTTTTTGTATGAAAAATAACAAATGAGCGTACGAATTGTGAATTTATTAAGGTAGAAAATTTGGTTACACATTAAGTAGACTGTTGTTAAGATATACTGTATAGGAAACAAGAAATAGTTCCCTGTACTATATTTTAAAGCATGGCTTGTACATAATAAAATGTAACAAAAAAGAATAGTACCATTACACGTATACATGGTGATGACGTATGATTGATATATTACACAACTGTTAATCCAACTGCATGTACATATTGTACCGCATGTTGTTGTTCAGCTGATTTGCGAATTCACTTCACGGTTTAACTGGATTTCATGTTCTAATGGCATTGGGTTGATTATGCTTTACGCTTTGCTCCATTTGCGTAATCTCTATTTCAATGTTAACTGTATTCAACTTCTACTCAACGTGTCCTATTTCAAGTACTTAATGGATTTTGTCATAAATACAGTACGTTCACTTTTCTTATCAACTCAAACTATGGTAGGCCTATGCATTTCAAAAAGTTTTATGTAAAATGTATCAAGGAAAAAACATCATCAGTTTTCTTTTGCTGTAACGATGTCAGTCTCTTTTGCTGTAACAGTCTCTTTGTTGTACTTTCACGTGTTCTGTTTAGATCATCTGCTAAAATACTTAGTTTTGAACTTGTAAAGATTTAATCAAGATGAAAATAATTGAAGTTCTTTGCTGTATTAGCTTCTTAACCAAGTTGATAATTGTTTATCTACACTTCCTGTAAGCATATTACTTTCAAAGCATTACCGTATTTCCCATATTTATTCTGTTTGTTCTTAAATCTATTAATTTAACCAAGTCAAAAGATAGAAACAGAACTAATATTTAAAGTTTAAAAATTTAAAGTAAAATGTGAAATGAATTAATTGATAAATGAAATAATGAATGAAATAAATGAAAACACTGAATGAATTTGTTTATTTATTTAAACGTTTTTTAATGATTGAATTTGAAAATTACTTGAAATAAAAAAAATAACAAACTTGACTTTACAAAAATGAATATTATTTGATCTTGATTTAAATTGATTTTATTGATGACACTTATTATAATTCTAAATATTTAATGAAGTTAGATAGTTATAAAATATATTAAATTGATTTTATCTGCCTATTGAGCTCAAGAAATTAAATATGATAATCTTTTTTATAATTACTAATTGAAGTTGTGGAAGTCTCTGCGTTGCGTCTGCCACGTACCATTGATCTTGATCGAACAGGGGACCGGACCATTGTTACATTCTGTTTTATAGTTTCAATAGGTTCGTTGCAGGGCTAAAATAAATAGTTCTGTTTCTTTTCACATGTTCAGCCAATTAAATGACTGAATCATTTAAGAACAGAAGAGGTAGAGGTGTAAAAGACACTAATCAGAGTTACCTCCTCTGAAAGTAATGAATTTCATTATACAGCCAGACCCTGTGATGAATGAAATGAAGGTGTCATTTACAGAGCGGAAAATATGTGCTTTTCAGAGGGCCCGGCATGCTGATAAGTGTACTTTTCCACTCAGTGAGGAAGGCAATGGTAAACCACCTCACTCCTCGTTTTACTTAGTAAAACCTCTACAGGTTCAAACCAGCCTTTTGGCTGATGACCTAAACAACAACAGTTTCAATAGATTCCTCTTCAAAATTTTATTTGTTGGTTTTAAAATCGTTAACATATTTAATTTAGTTTCTTAATTCATCCATGTTTTGATGTTATCTCATTCTCTTTTATAAAAATCCATTTACTTGAAATTATTTATTAAATTATCTATTCATTTGTTTTTCTGAATAGCTTCACTTGAATCATCTGGCTTCTGGATTATTATTATTAATATTAAATATTTTTATAAATTTTTGGTTTCATATATTTAATTTCTGTTATGGAATATTAAGATATTAAATGTAAATTATTCATCTTGATGTTTAATGATTAATTATTTAAAATATTTCTTTTAAAAATCCAACAATTAACTATTTGATCTACGATGTTATGTAGAATAGACTGCTATTCTACAAATGCTTTTACTCATTTTATGTTTTTCAGTCAACTTCGTCATACGTGTAATTTCTTTAATTTTCTTGCCTGAGTTTTTATTTTGGAACGTTGAGTTTTCTTTCTTTCAACGCTCCTTTTCAGTACGTTTTCTTAACTTTTTTCAGTACAGAATTAATTTTTTTGCAATGAAAAAGTTAGTAAAATAGTTGTTGAGTTTTCTTGTAAATTAAGCAGAAGTTACTCTTCTGCTTAATTAACCCTCGATCAAGATTGAACCTCCGCTCCAAGATTTTAATATACAAATCCCTATTAAGACCAATTTGGATTTATGGTGTCCAGCTCTTTGGAGTAGCGGCAGAGAGTAATTTAAAGTCGATCCAATCCTTTCAATCAAAATTCTTAAGACTTGTTTCTGGCGCTCCTTTCTATGTAAGCAATAAAACCCTCCACGACGATTTCAAAATTCCTACAGTAAAGGAGCTAACCGCGTCCTTGTATAGAACATTTCACGAAAGACTAAGTGACCATCCAAACCAACTAGCCCGTGATCTAGCTACAAGGAACTTCCCAACTATGCGTCGTTTTAAAGCGAAAATGGAGTGGAGACCTCTTGGTCTGAATAACGGACAATACCCGAAGTTTTGAACGGAGAATGTATCACTGGGTACTTCTTCTTAAAGTGAAATTCCCCTCAGCCATTTAAAAATCAAATACGGAAGTTGTGCAGCTCAATGTACAGTACCGTAATAAAATTTAAAGACAAAAAAAAGTTTTCTTGGAGTACATTAGGATTAATCCACCGACTTCCAAAGTATTCTCCTTTATTAAAAATAATAACATCTAGGTGTTATAATAATTAAGTATTTTTTTAAGTTTGGAAAGGATATTTTCACACCACAATACATACTTTAATTTTGAATTGTCAAATGTGTTTTAGCGTGTTGGTGGTTTAGTATAAAAAAATAAATGAAGGTGATTGTGCAGCGTCAAAAAGAATAAAAATGTTGCACGATTCTAATATTTATTCTTGTTTTTTTGTTTTAATTTGTACTTTACATGCTTAAATTTAAATTTCTCACGTAACAATTATAAGATTTATTACAAAATTTAATTGTTTACCAGGCTTAGCAATTCCACCCGCGTGAATTGCTTGCTGTCGTCATTCCAACATCTGTTGAATGCGTACCAAAGAAATAAAGGTGGCGAAGTACGTTTTTTTAATGTCATTAAAATTTTGTGTTTAATTTCGGTTGTTTCAATTTACCATAATTTGTACCTTACTAGAATAATATCGGAAAATAATTGTAAAGCAGAACCGTTCGTCTTAATAATTTTTAACACATTAACAAATAAATATAGTGTACTTTTTCGAACCACCCAATTTAAACGGTATGATTAATCAATCTTTTGGCCCATGCTTAGTTCATCTTCCCTGAATGCTTTCTCCTTCTTTCTTCGGACCATTTCTTGGAGTTTGTTGGTTTTCCTCCTGAAACTCTAGGTTTTTTTTTATTAAACTCCTGAACTTATTTCTTGGTGCCACGGGGTTTTGGCTTTGTGCTTATTTAAAATGTTGAAGATATGTATGGTTACATGGATTCGTCCATTCTGTAAATATGGCCATAAATTTGTAATTTTTTTCTGATTGTGTGTAAACGCTTTTCCATTCTTGAAAAAATGTATGGTTAATTGAACCACGAGACCATCAAAGTACACCGGTACCCACTGTCTAGTATTCAAATACGTATTAAAGAAATTACTTTTACTAGAATTTGAACCACGGAGACTTCGACTTTGAAATTAGCTATTAAATATGATATAGCCAAACCCGGTGGGTTGTGACCACCCCTTAAATTTAAAAAATTAAGGATTTTTTCGTATTTTCGGTTATTTTGAATGATCGCAATCATTTAAAATAACCAAAAAATACACACTGAATGATTAAGTGAAAGATTTTTGTGAATTTATTTTAAATGTCGATTTTTTCCTGTAAGTTCGTCAATGTATATTTTTCACTAACCATTTTTTTTTTATCTAAACCTGATAATAATAATGTGAAAAACATATTTTTTCATGTTGATTATTTGAAAAAGATAACAGTTTTACGTTACGTTTGTTTTAATCCCAATAGTATCGGAACAGCACCTGATTTTATTCATTTAATCTTGGAAATGTAACAGATTGCATTCGAATCGCCTATCTTCCATTAAGATAAGCTACACAAACACTAACTAGGTTGAAGGTAGTACCAACTAGTAGATAAAACTACGACGCAATAAGATAGGTGTGGTTAGTTGAGAGGTTTCCTTTGCGGTCTGTTTGATAAGGCAATCCTTCCTTCTCACTTAAATGAATGATGATTTCTAGAATTCAATTCTAACTCGTGCATTCAAATTTCATCAACGTTTTCCTTTGCGGTTTCTGTAAATTGAAATTATTAGTAAATATTTATCGTTATTAAAATTTTTGAGTATTTTCTGATTTGAATAATAATATTGATACACGCTTGTAGTTGTGTTAGCGCGGCGTAAAAGGAAATTATTTAAATCTACTGATAAATATTTGTTCTGCCCATAACAGACGGATGGAGTGTCGAATATTTACACTCAATCTGTTCGTTGCCGGGCTAAAATAAATAGTTCTGTTTCTTATCACAATGGTCAGCCAATTAAATGACTAAATCATTTAAGAACAGAAGAGGTAGAGGTGTAAAAGACACTGATCAGAGTTATCTCCTCTGAATGTAATGAATTTCATTATACAGCCAGACCCTGTGGTGAATGAAGTGAAGGTGTCATTTGCGAGTGGAAGTATGTGCTTTTCAGAGGGCCCGGAATGCTGATAAGCATACTTTTCCACTCAGTGAAGAAGGCAATTGTAAACCACCTCACTCCTCGTTTTACTTAGTAAAACTTCTAGAGGTTCAAACCAGCCTTTCGGCTGATCACCTAAACAACAACAAATATTTGTTAAGTTGTTGTAACATTTGGACTTCGGGCCAGCCCAGTCAGTCAGCTGGTAGAACGTCGCTATTATTTGTTAAGTAACACTAGTTGGGCAAGCGACTTGTATGGTGACCAGCTGGCAGCCATTCCTGAAGTAACTCCACTGGGGGTCCTTGGTCAAAAAAATTCATGCCGAATCACGTCAAAAAATACAGCGGAAAGCAGCGATCTAATTGGGTGGTTGTAAATAAAGTACAGTTCCCGATAGCAAATAAAAGCGAAAATTTTTTTAAAAAAAAGTTGTATTTACCCACCGGGTTTGTCTAGAGGTAAAGTCGTCGCCAAAATCAGCTGTCTAATACACTGTTTAATTAAAACTTGTAGACCTTGTTGAAAGAATAGGTTATGGATATACTTTATGCGAAACTGTGTGTACACGTAGATTTTCCGTATTTTTAAGCCAAACTGAGGTTGATTTTCATACTGAGTCTTTCACTCATGATTAAAATTAGGTTATGTTTTTTGAGGTTAGTTTTTTGTTTATTTCTAATGTTTTATGACGAATGTTACGTTATATTGTTAATTATTTGCATTGGCAAGAGAAAGTTGTGTGAGTGTTTCACACCAGATTTTTATATTTTGGTATAGCTTTAGTTGTTTAGAAAATCTTCAGAATACTGATTTTCAATTTATTTTCCTAGAAAATTGTTTTGTTAACTTTTTAGTTTAGGTGCTATTCCTTTCCTCCTCCCGTCTTTATTTCTGGAAACCCTGAAAGTTTACGAATGTAATAAACGTTTTATTGTACAATTTATTTTTGCTGTTATTAGTTTGATGGTGATTCTCTTTGAAAGGTTTGGAAAAAAAGATACGCCCTTTTACGGGCATATGAATAATTATAAATTATTGTACTCTCACTTTTTGTCTGTAATTTTAGATATACGAAATTGCCTCTCACTAAATACCTTAATAATTATTGCGTATACACGCCTGTTTTATGTACAGCAATTTCAGTTCAGACTTAATCATACGTTCGTAATAAATCATTCGGTTCGCCTAAATTTAGTTTCTGTGTTCTAACAGTCCATCAGATGGATGGATGGATGTATGTTAACGTCAAAGGGTGATGTAATCTGAAATATTTGTTACATCCAAATGAGGCCATTGACATTTATTGTCAACACGTTGTACGTACTGTTATTTTAAGTGCATATTACTCGTACAATATAGTTTTGTTATATTGAAAGTAGACGTATTTAATAATATTATATATATATATGTGTTTATAATTCAGTTATTTCTTTCTGGTTCTGAATTCAAGTCGAACGTCTATAACTCAAATCCTCAAGGGATGGAAAAGCGAGTTACAGAAATTTCGAGTTATGGAAAATTAACAACAAAGCAGTGTTTCTAAAATAACAAAAACAGGACATTCCAAATGGGCTAATACAGTAGCCTACATACAATATATATGTTAATCATGTAGGCCTAGCCTACTGTACGTTGCATTTAGCTTAGCTATAGGATACAGACTACAAACATTGACTTACAGATAAGAAAACATTTCTTAAAACACTATGTTCGGAGTGTAGCATTATACGGGAGTGAAACGTGGGTGATAAGGGCTTTATAAAGGAAGAGGATAGAAGCTTTTGAAATGTGGTGTTATAGAAAGACATTAGAGATTAGGTGGGTGGACAAAATAAGTAATTTAAAGGTTCTTAGACGTTTTTATATAAAAAGAAGTATATGGAAACATCTCACCAGAAGAAGGGATTGGCTTGTGGGGCATATCTTAAGACATCCAGGTATTGGTCTACCAATAATGGAGGGTAGTATTAAGGGGGAGTGAATTGTAGGGGGAGGCAAAGGTTAGAATATTTAAATTAAATTACAAAATATGTAGCGTGTTGCACAACGACATGCGCAAGATAGACAGCTTGGAGAACTGCATCAAACCAGCCGAAAGACTTGATTACAAAAAAAGGCTACAGTGTTAAGTACTGTACATATTGTATTATACAGTATTCCAAAATTACGCTATTTTAATTACGCAGTACATACTGAAAATGGTACATTGTACCGACAGACTATGGTTCTATTGTTCTATTTGACGTTGGTTCTATATGATTCTATGGACTACTATTATTCCTTGTACTGATGATCAATGCTGTTTATTTAAACGGAAATTGTTTTCGTTATCTATAAATTTATCTCGTATTCTCTGTCATGGAAAATTATATTTTTAATACTAGTTAGATAAAAACTATTTTATTTCTAGTTTTGTATTATTTTGTTTTGACCATCCATATGTTGTTTTTGTGTACGGCCTTTTTAGACAATGTTATGTAACAGAAGAGGTAGAAGTGTAAAATACAATAGTCAGAGTTATCTCCTCTGAGAGTTACGAATCTCATTATCCAGCCAGACCCTGTGGTCGTAAATGAAGTGAAGGTATCATTTGCAGGGTGGAAATTATGTACTTTTTGGAAGGCCTGGCTTGCTGATAAGCATACTATTCCAGTCAGTGAGGAAGGCAGTGTTAAACCGCCTCACTCCACGTTTTATTTAGTAAAGCCTCAAACCAGCCTTTTCGGAAGATGATCTAAACAACAACGATAAACATGTAACTTTATACGTTTCTGGAAGCTCCGATTTGTTAGTACATTTAGTGCTGGCTCCCCAGAATCTAAGGGCTTGTGTGCGCCGCTTGAAGTGATGATGGGTTCTCTTCTGTGAGGTGGTTACCACCACGGGTAATTTCAGTGACAAGATATTATTTCGTCGTGCATGTTAAAGTTACGTCAAATTAATGAATGTGAAAATTAATGAAATAAAGCAGTCTCTCTGTATTATTTAATATTAAAAATACGGTTTTAAGCTGGTAAACATCTACTCGTTATGTTGTGTAGAGTAGGTTTTTCATCTACACGGGGTACCTTAAAATCTGGACCGTACCAACTCCGGCAAAAGTTTTTTCTCAGTTTTTATAGCTGCTCCAAATTCTTCGGTGCAGAATAACAGACCCCTGTTTGATGTTTATTGTTAAAAATTTATGGACGATTTTTCATTACTGCTCTCTCATTAGCTCTCCAAACTACCTCGCCGATAATTAACCGAATCATTGTCCAAATTTAATTATTTATACAATATTAATACAATATATTTTTTTTTTAATTCCTAATGTGTGTGCATTGCAATCTGTTTAATTTAGAACATTAAGCAACCCCATGACCCCAATGAGATAAGGATGATATGTATGACGTGTAAATGAGGTGTAGTCTTGTACAGACGCAGGCCGAGCATTCCTGAGAGAGTATGGTTAATTGAACCCCAACCATCAAAGTACACCGGTAACCACTGTCTAGTATTTAAATTTGTATAAAATTAACTACATTTACTAGGATTTGAACCAGGAACCTTCGTCTCTGAAAATCAGCTGTTAAACAGCTGATTTTGGCGACGACTTTACCTTTAGACCAACCCGGTCTAAAGGTAAATACAATATAATATTGTATTTTACAATATTAATACAATCAATACAATATTAATAAAATCGAAATCTTCGGTTCCGCTTTTCCGGTTCTTTTACTAACTCACTCAGTCTTAAGTCTCAAAACAGTGCTGATTATCCGTAAGCGCCCTTGCAGCTGGAAGTGCTGAGTATCCTAATGACTGACATCCGTCATTATTGTCATTTTTCATTAAAAATTATAAATTTATGTTTATATTGTTAGGTTTTTTTTGCAATTTCAAATCTAGGTTGAATTTTATCTATGCTTTCATCAGTGTTAATGTTGATTAAATAATATTTTTTTTTATATGATGGCCTCCACTCACCCCTTACAGCCATCCCAACCTCCATGGAAGGGACTAACAGGTAAGCGGGGGCGACCTACTTGAGTTGAAGAAGTGCAGCAACAGAAGATCACGCAGTATTTACAGCCTTCCTTCACAGTATTCTGTACAGTTTTTCTTTAATTTTACAATCTCTGTGAAACAGATCTACTTCTCCATTTATTTAATAATAATAATAATAATAATAATAATGATGATGATGACGATGAAATTCTACTAATATATAATAATGAAGTTACCCTGATTGTTGGCATTTTATTCTAAGTATATAAATTAGGTACGGTGCTTACGATCTTGTTGGAGGTTATTATACGACTGAAGTTATAAAATAATTTAAAATTGGTTTCACGTTTATTTTTTAATAAAATATTTATTAGACTGTAGATGGGGCATATTTATTATTATTATTATTATTGTATATAAAATTGAATAGTGAAAATTAAGTATCAATTTCATGACGTATTTTGTAACGGAGATTGTTTTTTTTTTTAAAGTAACTTATTGTGTACTGATTTCGGGATTAATTTTAATGAAATCCGTGATCAAACTTTATCCCTTGACGTAACCTGAACCCTATCATCCTTGAATTTTCATAAAATATAATTCCTGCTGTGTTTCAAGATGAAAATTCGAAAGGTAATATTAATATTTGAATTTTTAAAAAAAATCTGGTGTGAAACACTCACACAACTTTCTCTTGCCAATGCAAATAATTAACAATAAACCTATCATTATTAGTTAAACATTAGAAACAAATAATAAAAAACGAACCTCAATAAACATAACCTGATTTTAATCATAAGTTAAGGACGCAAAATGAAATCAACCTCTTTGGCTTAAAAATACTGTAAATCACTCTTTCACGCTAAACAAGGCTGTGTACAGAAAAATGCTCTAGATAAAAGTTGTAGATATTTTAATTTGCTATAAATTTGATTATATAGGCCTACTTTTTGTCATAAAATGCATACTAAGACCGAAATCTTAAAAATATCGATTTTCACACGTTTTCGTGAGAAAAAACAGAAAATCGCTAATTACCGCTAAACTAAGCGTTATACAAAATGAATGTTTGAATTAAATGTTGTAGGATTTTTAATTTTCTACATTTTTATATATAAATTTTTGCGCTGAAATGCATATTAAAGCCGCAATCTTAAAAAAAACATTTTTTTTACTTGATAACAGCCTCACCCAGAATTTCAACAAACATGGGGCCTACCGTATCTTGTAGAGCATAAAAAATTTAGTAAACCAGGCGATTTTTAAAAAAATCGTAGGACCAGTTTTTGAGCAAATCGCAAAAAAGTCAAAAATTACACGAATAAACTACTACTTCCGGTTGACCGATTTTGATGAAAATGTTCGTGTCGGGTCCGGTAGTGGTATCTAACTTAAGTTTCAAGTTCGTGCGATGTTCCGTTCTCGAGATATTCTGTTAACACACACGCGCGCGCGCGCGCGCACACACACACACACACACACACACACACACACACAGACCAATCGCTAAAAACAAGTTTTTTTTGGGTTCAGGGGGTCTGAAAACGTGCAGATCCGGTGAAAACTCGATTTCGAAAAATCTACATGAAAACAATACTTTCCTTCCTATATTATATTCATGTAGGCAAGAGAAAGTAAAAAATAAATGAAAACTCGATATTATATTGAATGTGTAATAGCTATAGGTGAACCGTGTTTTCAAAGCGTCTTGTTTGTGCATTCCACTTAAGTAAATTAGAGCACCCATGATGACGTCACATTGATTATCCACTATTAAGTAATCTGTTTATGATACCGACGGACCAATTGTACGTATAATCAACTTGTGCATCCATAAAAATTTAATTTGCACAAATAAATGTATTAACTTCCCTTTGAACACAAATTCACTTATGCTCAAACAACCGTGATTATTTAATCGATATTGTGTGGGACTATGTGTTCAGTCAATAATTTATAAATTGAAAATTGATGTCGGAGTGCAGCGCTTCGATTAATGTTTTATATGGTGTATTGTTTGCATCATGAATAATGCATATGATGAATTTTATTAAATTTTTATGTTAACGATATAGGCGGGTCAGGGATAGTATATTTTACGAAGGTACATGAATGGAGTGAGTTTTAGACGGAAAGTGAATCATAAAAGTCCTACGTAGGCGCTTCATCTTTTGTACCTTTCGATACATTTTAATAGGCTATTATAGTGTTTTTAAAAAAGATTTTTGGCTCGTATAAAATTTATGAAAACAGTAATTTTTATTAATATCTTTGAAACTATTTAAATTATCCTAAAGTCTCTTTCATCAAATGTGTGCGTGTGTGTGTGTGCGCGTGTGTGTGTACAGAATATCTCAAGAACGGAACATTTTATGAACTTGAAACTTAAAACTTAAGTTACATACCACTACCGGACCCGACACGAACATTTTCATCAAAATCGGTCAACCGGATGTAGTAGTTTATTCGTGTAATTTTTCACTTTTTTGCGATTTTCTCATGAACGGGTCCTACAATTTTTTTAAAATCGCCTGGTTTACTCAATTTTTTATGCTCTACAAGATAGGGTAGGCACCATGTTCGCTGAAATTCTTGGTGAGGCTGTTTTCACGTAAAAAAATTGTTTTTTAAAGATTGCGGCTTTAATATGCATTCTAGCACAAAAATTTATATAATAAAAGTTGTAGAGAATTTAAAATCCTACAACTTTTAATTCAAACATTCTTTTTGTATAACGCTTAGTTTAGCGGTAATTAGCGATTTTCTGTCTTTTTCTCACGAAAATGTGTGAAAAATCGATTTGTTTAAGATTTCGGCTTTGGTATGCGTTTTACGACAAAAGTGTATATATATAATCAAATTTATAGGAAATTAAAAGATCTACAACTTTTATTTAGAGCATTTTTCTCTACAGAGCCTAGTTTAGCGTGAAAGAGTGATTTTCCGTATTTTTAAGCCAAACTGAGGTTGATTTTCATTTTGCGTCGTTCACTCATGATTAAAAATTAGGTTATGTTTATTGAGGTTAGTGTTTTGTTTATTTCTAATGTTTTATTACTAATGTTAGGTTTATTGTTAATTATTTGCATTGGCAAGAGAAAGTTGTGTAAGTGTTTCACACCAGATTTTTGTTTTGGCGTTACTACTAAGTATTAATTGATTAATATGTTAGTTATTTTATTTGTATAATCTATAAAATTAATGACCGACTTTGTTTTCAACTCATAGATTATCCAATTATCTCTATATCTGAACTAATTTTTATGGCTTTCGATTGTAAAATTTGTCGTTAATGGTTATTATAATAATATTAAAAATTCCCAGTGATTAGGTATTAATTAATGGAATAATACGTTAATATATTATTATGCTCTTAATTTTGAGAAATTGAAAATTGTAAACAGATAACGGTTATCTTCATTTCGTTTTATTATTTTTGTGGTGACGTTTATTTTTAATACTAGACTACTTTCTGTAGTGGATCAGTATATTTTATTTGTAAGTTTAAAATAATTGTTTACTCGGATCACATAATTTTGGAACCCCATTTTCTTAGATTACGATTCTCAAAAATTTAAGATTATTTAAGAAGTATTTTTTTTATAGTCCGCAAGTTGATAGTATATTAAATTGAAATATTTCTGTTATTTAATCCAAACTGAATTTTTTAATGTGAGATTTTATAGATCGGAAATGTTATTACTAAGTAACGCCATTTCTTTTCCGTTGTTTCAGACTTTGAAACAATATCAGTTTATGTGCTGTTTTGGTATATTTAGAATACCATAAGTTAGAAGTAGTTATGCCCATAACAGGCAGGTGGAGTGTCATATTATTTACACTCAATCTGTTCATTGCAGGGCTAAAATAAATAGTTCTGTTTGTTATCACATGGTCAGCCAATTAAATGGCTGAATCATTTAAGAACAGAAGAGGTAGAGGTGTAAAAGACACTAATCAGAGTTATCTCCTCTGAAAGTAATGAATTTCATTATACAGCCAGACCCTGTGGTGAATGAAGTGAAAGTGTCATTTGCAGAGTGGAAAATATGTGCTTTTCAGAGGGCCAGGCATGCTGATAAGCGTACTTTTCCACTCAGTGAGGAAGGCAATGGTAAACCACCTCACTCCTCATTTTACTTGGTAAAACCTCTACATGTTCAAACCAGCCTTTTGGCTGATGACCTAAACAACAACAGGTTATATTGTTAATTATTTGCATTGGCAAGAGAAAATTGTGTGAGTGTTTCACACCAGATTTTTTTAATTGTTTATATTTTGCTAATTATTTTACGTGACAAAGTTTATTTTTTATTCATGTAGCAGATTGGCTTTGGTCACCTACCGATTGATACCACAAAAATTTCGCTAAAAAGCAAGGCATATGCGTTAAGTCTTCTTACGGTTAAAATCGTATTTTCTATAGATACATCTATGAATTCCACCGTTGTGTGATAGAAATTGGCAATACTCATTTGATAATTTGTTGTATGAATAAACGAAGGAGTTGTTCCCATTTTAGATAAGTAGTTTAAAAATGTTTAAAATATAGTCCATCTACTGTAAGAGTACTCCGCGCGAGGCAAGCGCCTCCTATAGGTTGTAAACGAAAGTTTTACACTAGTTGAAACGTATCTACTTCTATCTACGTCTGACAATTAATTATCTTGCACTACGTTCCATCATAAAAATATCTACATCCAGCTAAAATAAACATTATCCTTCAAGCGTGTTCAATTATACCGTTCTGATTACTTGTAATTATTATAGTTTCATAAAAAACGCCTAATTAATTATTTTAACCATTACATTTAACAAAACAATTTTTTTCTACTCTTTAATGTTTACCATTTTTATGTTTCTAAAACTCAACACATTCACTATCACGCATGTTAACAAAACAGCTTACAAAACTTTTCAACTGCAGTCTACGAAAAAATTCGAAACGAACCGATACAATTCCAAAAGATAACTGATGAAACTAAAAATGAGTTAAAAACGGGCAAGTGGAAACAGTTGTATTAAACTAGTCACAGACATTAAATTATTTTAATGATATGAAATAAACAATCTGAAATGATAAACAACGAATCACTGGAATTGTTTACTCTCCTGTTATAATTTAGTCTTATATTACTTGTGACCAAAAATAAAACTGATTCTGTAATAAAAACCTACTAACCATAAATAATAATGTAATAATACTAAATAATGTAACGAAAAATAACAATTTAAGAGTAACAGTAGTAAAATTTTAGTTATTAACGGTAAACTAATGTTCGATTTATGAACATTTTCTAACAAATGAATTGAACGTGTTTTTATTATATTAAGCGTAGAGCGAATAATAATTAGTGTTGTATGGAATTTCGTTTTTGATCATGCTGTGCTTATTACTTTCTCTTGCCTATATGAATATATAGGAAGGAAAGTATTGTTTTCATGCCGATTTTTCGAAATCGAGTTTTCACCGGATCTATACGTTTTCAGACCCCCTGAACCCAAAAAACATGTTTTTAGCGATTGGTCTGTGTGTGTGTGTGTGTGTGTGTGTGTGTCTGTGTGTGAACAGAATATCTCAAGAACGGAACATCGTACGGACTTGAAACTTGAAACTTAAGTTACATACCACTACCGGACCCGACACGAACATTTTCATCAAAATCGGTCAACCGGAAGTAGTAGTTTATTCGTGTAATTTTTCACTTTTTTGCGATTTTCTCAAAAACTGGTCCTACGATTTTTTTTAAAATCGCCTCATTTACTAAACTTTTTATTCTCTACAAGATAGGGTAGGCGCCATGTTTGCTGAAATTCTGGGTAAGGCTGTTTTCACGTAAAAACATTTTCTTTTTAAGATTGCGGCTTTAATATGCATTTTAGCGCAAAATGTTATATATTAAAAGTTGTAGAGAATTTGAAAACCTACAACTTTTATTTCAAGCTTTTTTTTGTAAAACGCTTAGTTTAGCGGTAATTAGCGATTTTCTGTTTTTTTTCTCACGAAAACGTGTGAAAAATCGATTTTTTTAAGATTTCGGCCTTAGTATGCATTTTACGACAAAAGTGTATACTATAATGAAATATATAAAAAATTAAAAGATCTACAACTTTTATTAAGAGCATTTTTCTCTACAGAGCCTAGTTTAGAGAGAAAGAGTGATTTTCCGTATTTCTAAGCCAAACTGAGGTCGATTTTCATTTTGCGTGTTTCACTCATGATTGAAATATGGTTATATTTTTGAGGTTAGTTGTTTGTTTATTTCTAATGTTTTATTACTAATGTTAGGTTTATTGTTAATTATTTATATTGGCAAGAGAAAGTTGTGTGAGTGTTTCACACCAGATTTTTTTTAATCAATGCGCATGCTCACTTGTATTGCTGGTTGCCTACGTTGGAGTACTCTTAGCGTAGACAGACTCTAGTTTTATTCTGCTGGTACTGCATACGTATAACTAGTTCAAGAATTCTTTATCAGTATATTTTTATAAATAATATATTTGAGATTTGTCCTAACAGATAGTTGGTATAGCAATTTACTTTTTAAAGCAAACCTGCTTTATACAGAGCGGGATGTACTAAAATTTAATAAGTATCTGCCGAGTTTGTAGGTCATGGTTTTACTTCATTTAGTTTTTTTCTATATTACAACTTACCTTGAAAAGTTTGCTTCGTAACATTTTTGTGAAAAAAATATTTAAGTCTAAATCACAATTATTATTATGTATTTGCTATTTTTTATTTATGCGGTTTAAAAATGTTATCAGAGAAATAATTTTTATAATAGATATAAGAAATAACCGCAAATTTAACCATAAAGTTTTATTTTTATAAAGTTCACGTTAAATATTTTACGTAAAGCATTAACAATTTTGAAATATTTATGGTTTCTTAATACTGTAATTCTGTACGTTATTAAAATTGCTGCTAATAATTCGGGGTAATAAAGTTTTCCTATTTTGTTGTCCGCATTATTCACTCTGCTAGTGAAAACTGTTTTGAAATTTTTTTTGTTAACCGTTGGGTAAGCGACTTATTTAGTTTGGAGATAAAGTAACTGCCAAACATGAAAAATACGCATAATGATAGATAAAAGTAAAATAATGATTATTTTATTCTATACAGTGGGCACAACTCTTGCGCTACGTGTACGTACAGTTCCGCATAAAGTATATCCATAACCTAATCTTTCAACAAGGTTTACAAAATTTTAATGTACGCAAATGCCTACAACCATATTTCAATTAGAAACGTACAAATAATTATTTAGATTTAAAATATGTTTGTATTTAATTTGTCCCAGTAAAAATTTAAATTATAAATTACAAGAACTAAACTGCAGAAACTCGCTAAACTATATTCTACAGACGCACGCAACTAACTAAACAAATTGGTCTGAATATAGCCTATTATAATGAACAGAAAACATATATTATGAAAACAAATTACAATCCAGCCTCTCTTAGTTTGCTCCTTATGTAAACAAACAATGACGTCACTGAGCATGCGCATTATATCAAAATGTGTACACGCTGATTAAAAAGTAACAACAAAATACTTTCAAAAGTATTTAAATACAAAATACTTTTAAAAGTATTTTTATAAATGAAATTGTTAGGCATACATCATATCATGACTGATGTTTTAAGTACTTATAATTTAAAAAATAGTTAACTTAATAGGAATACGACATCCATAAAGTGGCGGACTCTAGCGTGCAACCTGTAGTAGCTGGCTTTGGTTTGTTAACAGTAGGAGCAAACTAAGGACGGCTCAACTGTAGTCACATCATTATAATCTGACAGATTATATTAATAACAACAGTGAAAAAACACGGCGTAGTGACCGTACGACTTTACAGTAGCGATTGTATACTTTTGTGACTGTACCGTCGTTGCATGGCGAGGGGTGAAGAGTGGAGTAGATAAACGCCGATGCTGCTTGTGCCAATTCAAATTTGTCCAAGGTATAATAAATACATAGATAGGCCGCCTCCGTAGCGTAGTGGTTAACGCGTTAGCCTCCGACGCGGAGGTTTCGGGTTCGATTCCTGGGTCTGGAAATTTTCACTAGTTAAAACCCACAGTTACTGTCATATACTAATGTAATGTGTGTGTGTGTAACTGTAATGTGTGTGTCATCGTAGTCTCTAATAACCAAGCAGTTGATGCGATTTTAAATAAATAAAAAAAGATACATTGAAGTTTCAAAAACAAAAAGCCAGGGTGGTTCGAAGAAACAGAAAAATATCTCCAAGAAATCAATATTTCAGAAAGAGATCCATTATGAACTAAATTCTATTGTTGTTGTTGTTGTTTAGGTCAACAGCCGAAAGGCTGGTTTGAACCTCTAGAGGTTTTACTAAGTAAAAATTAGGAGTAAGGTGGTTTACCATTGCCTTCCTCACTGAGTTGAAAGAGTATGCTTATCAGCATGCCAGGCCCTCCGAAAAGCACTCACTTTCCACCCTGCAAATGACACCTTCACTTCATTCACCACAGGATCTGGCTGCATAGTGAAATTCATTACTCTCAGAGGAGATAACTCTGACTAGTGTCTTGTACACCTCTACCTCTCCTGTTCTTAAATAGTTAAGTCATATAAGTGGCTGACTATGTGATAAGAAACAGAACTATTTCTTTTAGCCCTGGACCAAACAGATAGAGTGCAATTAAAATAACACTCCACCTGCCCGTTTTGGGCATTAAATTCTATTAGCAGGTAGATTAATGGTTTCCAGTATGATAAACTTGAAATACAAAAAGAGAATATGAAATGTTCAAAAGAAAAGACAGAATTATTGACAGAAAATGAAAGTGCTCTGGGGGGGAAAGGAAAACATTAAGCTGAAAAAAATTTCAGTTATCTAAAATGATTCATGGTTTAATACTTAAATGAACTTCTGTACGATGTTAGATTGACAAAATGAGAACACCGTCTTTGTATTATCTTGTTTTTATTTCGGATGTAATATCGAAGGGACATTTATTTTTGTTAATTTATTAAAATTAAATCAAAAAATAACTATAAACTGATAATGTTGTTAATAAAATATAAATGGTAGAATAACGTGTGATTACGTGATACTAATATTATTATATAAATATCGTTATAAATCGAAGCAGTAGTATTTGTGATAGGTAACTAAATAAAGTAGTGTATCTTAAGGTACAAGGTTAACAAGTTCACGAGATCGGTACGTGCTACGTGCAGTTTACTAATATGTACGTACTGACCAGTCCTCGCGTCGTATAGTACAACATTCGCCTACGGGCTGTGTTAACCAGTAACACTTTTCTATACTCCGCGTATTACTTATCTCTTGTTTCGGTGACCTTACCGCACAACTTTATTAGGCCTTGACCAAAACAAAAGCTCTACCAAGGTATAATAAAAGTGCCTTTATTAAAACTCTATTTTATTATCTATATTTTTAAATACATGTATAGGTACTACATTAAAAATAACTTCAATTTCGTAACATATTGAATGTTTATTTTGCTTATATAACCGTATTTTTCGGCAGTTAAAAACTGAATTACGTAATAAAGATGACCTTATTAAAAGAATAATATTAATACCGTTGGCTGTAAACACATAAGGTCTGATTTTGCATTATATATAAATATGTAATTAAAATACGAATAGTAATTTGTTCGTCTGAACGTTTTTTAAAGGTTTTGTGTTCTTTCATCATCCGTCTTACGTTTAAAGATCTGGGATGATTTTTATAATATAAATCCAAGCTAAATCATGTTTATCGCCTTCTTCTTTATCTTTTTTTGCCTACTTAAGACCCCGGATTTTATGTTTTTGTCTCATACATGATGTTTTCTGTCACATGATGTTCTTTCATCATCCGTCTTACGTTTAAAGATCTGGGATGATTTTTATAATATAAATCCAAGCTAAATCATGTTTATCACCTTCTTCTTTATCTTTTTAGCCTACTTAAGACCCCGGATTTTATGTTTTTGTCTCATACATGATGTTTTCTGTCACATTATGTTTTTGACTCACACATGATGTTCTTTCATCATCCGTCTTACGTTTAAAGATCTGGGATGATTTTTATAATATAAATCCAAGCTAAATCATGTTTATCGCCTTCTTTTTTATGTTTTTAGCCTACTTAAGACCCCGGATTTTATGTTTTTGTCTCATACATGATGTTTTCTGTCACATGATGTTTTTGTCTCACACATGATGTTCTTTCATCATCCGTCTTACGTTTAAAGATCTGGGATGATTTTTATAATATAAATCCAAGCTAAATTATGTTTATCGCCTTCTTCTTTATCTTTTTATCCTACTTAAGACCCCGGATTTTATGTTTTTGTCTCACACATGTTTTCTTTTTTCATTGTTAATTTTCGTCTTTCCCTAGTTTTTTTTTCAGTTTTTCACTAAATTATTTCTTTCTTCTGACCATTTGTTGGCTTTCTTGGCTGCTTTTGAACCCCTCAATTTTTCAACCTTTTTTTCTAAATTGTTAAACCTTTTTTACTTGATCCTTTTGTATCTTACAATTTCATACATTTTTCAGATCCTATGAACCGTCTATTCTGTGTTCAGCAAGTTTTGCATCTATCAATCTGTTTAGTATTAGGTTTAGTAAATTTGTTTGTAGTCTTGTTAACTTTTATATTTCGGACCATATTTACTATTCCTCTGGATTTTTACCTCTTTCACATTTCTATTTTCTTCTTAATTAATTTTCCTTTTGATGTAAGATACATTCTGAATGCTTCAGATTTTATAACAGCTGTACTGTAGTGTCAATCTACAGTTTAACGATATCGGTTTTTTTAATATGGTTTCTGGCCTCCGGGCCAGCCCAGTCAGTCAGCTGGTAGTAAGTCGCTATTATTTGTTAAGTAACACCGGTTGGGCAAGCGACTTTGTATGGTGACCAGCTGACAGCTAACCATGAACAAACTCTACTGGGGGTCCCTGTTCAAACTCAAGTCTAATCCACGACAAAAATACAGCAAAAAGCAGCGATCAAATTGGGTAGTTGTAAACTATGTACAGTTCCCGATAACAAATAAAAGCAAAAAAAAAAAAAATATGGTTTCTTCATTGTGTTTTGTTTTTTATTTCCTCGTCCGTGCTATTTCTCGTGGATTACATTACGTGTAGGTATTTTTCTTTACTCTTATTTTTCCGAATCTGTAATCTAAGTATTTAAAAATTTATTTCTTATTACTCATACAGCCTATTCAATTTTATCAAATGTAGAAAATTTTTATCTGTCCACAAATATTTCTTAGCCTGTTATGTTATGTAATTAAACTGGGGGGCTTTGCCACCTGCTCGTATCGATCACCGCTTCGTGGGCTTTGTTAAGATACTGTTTACTGTGCCTAATTAGTAAAATATCAAGAAGTAGCTTCAATTCCACTTCTCGGTCAAAACGTGGAAAACCATAGGTTTGAACTTTTTTAAAAAATTATTCATTCAGTAATTGTGTGCTAGTAAATTGTAACAGTACAGTAATATTTTTGTAAATTTTTAATAAATCTTGTAAACGATTTTCTGAATTTGGGCGTTTTCCTACCTCAAAACTACCCCAAATTTCAATATTTATTTTTGAATAAAAATACAATTTTGAGAAGATGATTTCATCTGTGTTTTACAACATATTAATCATGTCTAATTTAATTTACATAATTACCATTATACACAAATAATATATAATCATTTTTAATACTGTTGTATAATGTTTGTAAAAAGCAGTTTGATACATTTTCACTAATTTTTAAGAATTTGGTGTACCGTACGCGTGTATAATTTACATTATACACAAAAAAAGATTTTATAAGTACTGTACTGTAGTGTCAATCTACAGTACAACTACAGTTCAACGATATCAATTTTTGTTAATATGTTTTCTTCATTTGTGTTTTGTTTTTTATTATTTCCTCATCCGGCTATTTCTCGTGGATTACATTACGTAGGCATTTCAAATTTTTCTTTACTCTTATTTTTCCGATTCTAATACTGTATAAGTATTTTAAAATTTGTGTATAATTTACATTATACACGCGTAGGGTACACAAAATTCTTAAAAATTGGTGAAAATGTATCAAACTGCTTTTTACAACCATTATAAAACAGTATTTTTGAACTCGATTTTCAACGTGGAGTTTTTTATATGGAAACCATACTTTTTACTTTCTCTTGCCTATATGAATATATAGGAAGGAAAGTATTGTTTTCATGTCGATTTTTCGAAATCGAGTTTTCACCGGATCTATACGTTTTCAGACCCCCTGAACCCAAAAAACATGTTTTTAGCGATTGGTCTGTGTGTGTGTGTGTGTGTGTGTGTGTGTGTGTGTGTGTGTGTGTGTGTGTGTCTGTGTGTCTGTGTGTGAACAGAATATCTCAAGAACGGAACATCGTACGAACTTGAAACTTGAAACTTAAGTTACATACCACTACCGGACGCGACACGAACATTTTCATCAAAATCGGTCAACCGGAAGTAGTAGTTTATTCGTATAATTTTTCAGTTTTTTGCGATTTTCTCAAAAACTGGTCCTACGATTTTTTTTAAAATCGCCTATTTTACTCAATTTTTTATTCTCTACAAGATAGGGTAGGCGCCATGTTTGCTGAAATTCTGCGTGAGGCTGTTTTTACGTAAAAACATTTTCTTTTTAAGATTGCGGCTTTAATATGCATTTTATCGCAAAACGTTATATAATAAAAGTTGTAGAAAATTTAAAAACCTACATCTTTTATTTCAAACATTTTTTTGTATAACGCTTAGTTTAGCGGTAATTTGCGATTTTCTGTTTTTTTTCTCACGAAAACGTGAGAAAAATCGATTTTTTTAACATTTCGGTCTTAGTATGCATTTTACGACAAAAGTGTATATAATTAAATTTATATAAAATTAAAAGATCTACAACTTTTGTTTAGAGCATTTTTCTCTACAGAGCCTAGTTTAGCGTGAAAGCGTGATATCCGTATTTTTAAGCCAAACTGAGTTCGATTGTCATTTTGCGTCATTCATTCATGATTAAAATAAGGTTATGTTTTTGAGGTTAGTTTTTGTTCATTTCTAATGTTTTAATACTAATGTTAGGTTTATTGTTAATTATTTGCATTGGCAAGAGAAAGTTGTGTGAGTGTTTCACACCAGATTTTTTTTCTAAGATTTGCCTTCACCACCTTAACCTGTATAAAAAAAAGTTGCTGTAATAACTGATTTTATTTATAATTCGTTCATGTTAAAACCTGTTTGGTTACAGGTATTTTAGAATACAGTAGTATTTGAGAAAAAAAATTAAGGCTTTTATTTATAGATCTATAGACTATTTATTAACTATAATTTTTAGATCTTTTTCAACTTGATCGGTTAGTTCAATCATCTATTAAAATTTATAGCGGTGCCTAGTGTTGTTTTATTTGAGATTTGTATTGGATGACGATAACCATTTTGAAATTATTTGAACTTTAGTAAACTATTTTGTAGTCATTATTATATTCAGTTGTCCCCGGTTATACCGCGCTTTCGGATATAACGCGGGTTGAATTATGTCCCCGTATAATTTTTCCATTTTTTTTTACAGAATTTAATAATACAGTAGGCTAATATAATTACGTATTTTTTAATTTGTTTTTAACAACACATATGTGGACGCGTAAAGCAATAAAAAATCACTGACTTTTAAAAAAATTAATGTGCAATTTTGTATTGTGAATTCAGTCATTATATACTGTGGTCCTCGGTTATAACGCCGTCGGTTATACCGCGCTTTCGGATATAACGCGGGTTGAATTATGTCCCCGCATCATTTTTTAATTTTTTTACTGAATTTAAAAATACAGTACTATACGTATTTTTACTTTCTCTTGCCTATAAGAATATATAGGAAGGAAAGTATTGTTTTCATGTCGATTTTTCGAAATCGAGTTTTCACCGGATCTACACGTTTTTAGACCCCCTGAACCCAAAAAACATGTTTTTAGCGATTCGTGTGTGTGCGTGCGTGCGTGCGTGTGTGTGTGTGTGTGTGAACAGAATATCTCAAGAACGGAACATCGTACGAACTTGAAACTTGAAACTTAAGTTACATACCACTACCGGACCCGACACGAACATTTTCATCAAAATCGGTCAACCGGAAGTAGTAGTTAATTCGTATAATTTTTCACTTTTTTGCGATTTTCTCAAAAACTGGTCCTACGATTTTTTTAAAATCGCATCATTCACTCAGTTTTTTATTCTCTACAAGATAGGGTAGGCGCCATGTTTGCTGAAATTCTGCGTGAGGCTGTTTTTACGTAAAAACATTTTCTTTTTAAGATTGCGGCTTTAATATGCATTTTAGCGCAAAATGTTATATAATAAAAGTTGTAGAGAATTTAAAAACCTACAACTTATATTACAAACATTTTTTTGTATAACGCTTAGTTTAGCGGTAATTAGCAATTTTCTGTTTTTTTCTCACGAAAACGTGTGAAAAATCTATTTTTTTAAGATTTCGGCCTTAGAATGCATTTTACGACAAAAGTGTATAAAATAAAATTTTCAGGAAATTAAGAGATCTACAACTTTTCTCTTAAGCATTTTTTTGTACAGTGCCTAGTTTAGCGTGAATGAGCGATTTTCCGTATTTTTTAAGCCAAACTGAGGTCGATTTTAATTTTGCGTATTTCACTAATGTTTTTTGAGGTTAGTTTTTTGTTCATTTCTAATGTTTTATAGAAAATAAAACATTAGAAATAAACCTAAAAACAACATAACCTAAAACCTAAAAACAATAAACCTAAAAATATTAGGTTTTTTGTTAATTATTTGCATTGGCAAGAGAAAGTTGTGTGAGTGTTTCACACCAGATTTTTTTCTAAGATTTGCCTTCACCACCTTAACCTGTATAAAAAAAAGTTGCTGTAATAACTGATTTTATTTATATTTCGTTCATGTTAAAACCTGTTTGGTTACAGGTATTTTAGAATACAGTATTTGAGAAAAAAAATTAAGGCTTTTATTTATAGATCTATAGACTATTTATTAACTATAATTTTTAGATCTTTTTCAACTTGATCGGTTAGTTCAATCATCTATTAAAATTTATAGCGGTGCCTAGTGTTGTTTTATTTGAGATTTGTATTGGATGACGATAACCATTTTGAAATTATTTGAACTTTAGTAAACTATTTTGTAGTCATTATTATATTCAGTTGTCCCCGGTTATACCGCGCTTTCGGATATAACGCGGGTTGAATTATGTCCCCGTATAATTTTTCCATTTTTTTTTTACAGAATTTAATAATACAGTTGGCTAATATAATTACGTATTTTTTAATTTGTTTTTAACAACGCAAATGTGGACGCGTAAAGCAATAAAAAATCACTGACTTTTAAAAAAATTAATGTGCAATTTTGTACAAATCCATGCTGAAGCCGGTTTGGACCTACGGAATTCAGTTATGGGGGACAGCATCAACTTCAAACATCGAGATTCTGTAACGGTTTCAATCAAAAGTTCTGCGGACCATACTGAATGCACCGTGGTATATTACCAATGCCGATATACATCGCGATATGGATGTGCAGACGGTACGAGAAGAAATACGAAGTTTCAGTTGTAAATACATCGAACGTCTAAACAACCACGTAAATCACTTAGCACTGAATCTCTTAGACAACAGTAATGATGTCAATAGGCTAAAGCGTGCTACAGTACTGGATCTCCCAGGGCGATTTTAAAGTTGTAAATATTATAATGTTGGTATTCTGTAGTGTTTGAGTGTGTATGTTGTAAATAGCTGAATGAACGTTTTAAATTATCTCCAGAAAAGTTAGGTGTACATATATTTCGGAATCATGTGCTTATTATTTATTACTTCTTATTTGTTTTTTCGTTTTAAAGGAGGTTTTTGGTATTTTTTATTTGTTTTTCTATTTTTCTTGTTTTTTTTATTTATTTATTTTAAAAATCACTATATAATTTTGATTGTTAATATTAATTAAGAACAGTATAATATGTTTTCATGTTATAATTTGTTAATTACAGAAGTGGGTTGTAATTTTTTCATGAGTTGTATCTATTTGATAAGTTGCATTTATTGTTATTTATAACAGATTATGCATTTAAAAAAAGTTATATGAAAAAAAAAAAATTTTGTATTGTGAATTCAGTCATTATATACTGTGGTCCTCGGTTATAACGCCGTCGGTTATACCGCGCTTTCGGATATAACGCGGGTTGAATTATGTCCCCGCATCATTTTTTATTTTTTTTACTGAATTTAAAAATACAGTACTATACGTATTTTTACTTTCTCTTGCCTATAAGAATATATAGGAAGGAAAGTATTGTTTTCATGTCGATTTTTCGAAATCGAGTTTTCACCGGATCTATACGTTTTCAGACCCCCTGAACCCAAAAAAACATGTTTTTAGCGATTGGTGTGTGTGCGTGCGTGCGTGCGTACGTACGTACGTACGTACGTACGTGTGTGTGTGTGTGTATGTACAGAATATCTCAAGAACGGAACATCGTACGAACTTGAAACTTGAAACTTAAGTTACATACCACTACCGGACCCGACACGAACATTTTCATCAAAATCGGTCAACCGGAAGTAGTAGTTAATTCGTATAATTTTTCACTTTTTTGCGATTTTCTCAAAAACTGGTCCTACGATTTTTTTTAAATCGCCTGGTTTACTACATTTTTTATGCCCTACAAGATAGGGTAGGCGCTATGTTTGCTGAAATTCTGCGTGAGGCTGTTTTTACGTAAAAACATTTTCTTTTTAAGATTGCGGCTTTAGTATGCATTTTAGCGCAAAATGTTATATAATAAAAGTTGTAGAGAATTTAAAAACCTACAACTTATATTACAAACATTTTTTTTGTATAACGCTTAGTTTAGCGGTAATTAGCAATTTTCTGTTTTTTTCTCACGAAAACGTGTGAAAAATCTATTTTTTTAAGATTTCGGCCTTAGAATGCATTTTACGACAAAAGTGTATAAAATAAAATTTACAGGAAATTAACCCTCAACTGGTATCATGCGGTCTGTGAGACCGCTGTCATTTTTTACCCCTCCAACACTTCCCTCCCAATGGCCCGACATCACGTATATTTTGTATACCTTTCAACTGTTGGTTGAACTATGCGTGATCAAGATCGTTTTCGGTACGAGCTAACAAGTTGCGAGTTATTTGTATTTTGTTTTCTACTGGCGGTCTCCTGGACCTATGATACCAGTTGTGTAACTTTTTGACGACTTTAAAACCAAGTAGTACATGGATTGTTTAAAGTTTTAATGAATATACAATAATTTTTCATACATCATTTCTTTGTTTAGTACTATTATAAAATATTTTCATATGTAATTTTATAAAATTTTCATTATGGATGATACATTTAAAATTTCTGAAGCGGCTTCAACACAACTAGATCCATCACGTAAACAAGTTGTACGTGTTAATGATGTGAATTTTTATTAACATAAAAATCTTTAAATTTTATTGTAAATAATCAAAAAGTAAAAAAAAACGAATAAATTTTAATAATTTTGTCAGAGTGTACTGCCCACCAATAGACATAAATAGCAAAACTCGGAACCAAAATGTAAGTTGTACATCATAATTTTGTAAATAAATTTGTCTTTATCATATTAATTACTTATTTATTTATAATTATTAGACCACAGAATGTTTCTAGGGCCCAAAAATTTTATTGTTCTGTTCAAAATGGAAGTAAAAGTCAAAAAAATGCTTAGTGTTCGTTTTTTACTTTTTTAAATAGTAATTTTACATTTATGCTAAGTATTTTACATTTACATCTTCGATTATACATGGTTTTATAAGTTTAATATTAAAACAAATTAATTAAATGAGTATGAAGAACTTAAAAAAAAAAAAAACAAATTTGGAGGTCTGTCAGACCGCTGATACCAGTTATGTCACAAAAAATGATGATACCAGTTGAGTGTTAAGAGATCTACATATTTTATTTTAAGCATTTTTTTGTACAGTGCCTAGTTTAGCGTGAATGAGCGATTTTCCGTATTTTTAAGCCAAATTGAGGTCGATTTTAATTTTGCGTATTTCACTAATGTTTTTTGAGGTTAGTTTTTTGTTCATTTCTAATGTTTTATAGAAAATAAAATATTAGAAATAAACCTAAAAACAACATAACCTAAAACCTAAAAATATTAGGTTTATTGGTAATTATTTGCATTGGCAAGAGAAAGTTGTGTGAGTGTTTCACACCAGATTTTTTAAATTTGTTTTTAAAAACACAAATGTGGACGCGTTAATATTATGCTCTCTGACTTTTGGGATACCCAGTACACACACACACACACACACACATTTTATTATGGTGTATTTAATGACGGGTGTGTTCATAATTTAACCATGCAGATATTTTTATGTAAGCCATTATAATGACAATTTGTGTAAGCATGTAATGGTAGAGTGATAGGCGCAGTTATTCTATTCAAAGAATTCACAATCATCGTCGTTATTATATTTTTATTTATTACATAACCGCTGTAGTAGGTTATTATTACATGTGTGTATAAAATATGAACCGCCAAAAAACTTTAAAATAATAAAGTAGTCAGTCATTCCATCTTCGTAATTTATAATGTGGGTTGTGTTTCGTTCCTTACATAAAAAAAAATATCAGTGTATCGTTCTTTTGTTTAGTAACGTTATGACATTGAGCGAAGTTTTATTCATATTATTATTTATTCTGTTGTTTGTATTTTATTAGTAGTATTTTGTATCATAATAGGCTATTATAATTTCTATTTAGGTTATAAGATAAAATCTGTTTCTTTTATTGTGGCTGTGCAGTGTGCTGCTTTCTAACGCCAACCCAACCTATATTAGGTTTAAAATTATTGTGCATCCTTGATCGCGTCGCTTTAATCAGCCACCATTATACAGGGTGATTTAAAAGAGTAGTTGGGAGTAACAGCTGATAATGATCAGCTGTTACCCCCAACTTAAATTTTTTTTTTTTTTTTTTTAATTCCTAACACAGTATGTGTACGTTGCAATCTGTTCAATTCAGAACAATAAGCAACCCCATGACCCAATGAGATGAGGATGATATGTTTGACGTGTAAATGAGGTGTAGTCTTGTACAGACTCAGGCCGATCATTCCTGAGAGAGTATGGTTAATTGAACCCCAACCATCAAAGTACACCGGTAACCACTGTCTAGCATTCAAATCTGTATAAAAGTAACTACCTTTACTAGGATTTGAACCAGGAACCTTTGTCTCCGAAAATCAGCTGTTAAACAGCTGAACCTAAATATTAGTTAATATTTTATGCAGTTAAGAATGTGCGTTTTATGTGCGTCTGTTTTGATTTTAAATAAAGCGAAATTTCAATATCTATTTATCATTTTTTTCCTGAGTAATTCACATGAATCTTTTCAGAATTAAATTTTCTACAAATTTATTTAAGAAAAAATACACCTTTATTTACCATTTATGGAAGTAATCTTACGTTAAACACAAAAATGTGTTATTTCTTTGCACCAGTTCTTGTGTTTTACGTAAGATATCTCTGAAAGTATTGCATTTACAGCTCTGGAACCAATTTTATTCACTTTTTCAGATTAAAAAACATAAGAAACAATCGTATTTGTATCGTTGTAACTACCTTTAACATTTTTATACGGCCTTACTTCACCGAGGGTACAGAGTTCTAGGTGAAATTTTTCGCTAGCCGTAACTCGCTAACTAAGCGTTTTCAGGCATATGTTTATATGAACTTTTTTTCTTATTTTTAGCTATAGAATGAGATCCCAAGAGATTGCCGTGTATAGTTTTGAATCATTCTGTACATATTTAAACGTATCGTATTATATTAGTCTACTGTGGTAGTATGTTATATCTATTGCCATTTCGTAATTGATGTTTGTTGATGTTATTAGTAATATAATTAATGGTCTACTAGTTTATGGTCGTCTGTCTCTGTATATTAGAGTAATGATCTCCGTTGTTAGTATTGTTCTCATAGATATTCTGTAATACCAGTACTGTCAAACTTCTGAAAAACGGACAATCGCGGGACCAAAAATTTGTCCGCTATTAAGAAGTGTCCGCTAATGAGAAATATGTGTACTGTACAATTTTCTATTTATAGTCCAGCCTCTCTTAGTTTGCTCCTAATGTGAACAAATAATGACGTCACTGAGCATGCGCATTATATCAAAATGTGTACACGCTGATTAAAAAGTAACAACAAAATACTTTCAAAAGTATTTAAATACGTACAAAATACTTTTAAAAGTATTTTTCTATATGAAATTGTTAGGCCTACATCATATCATGACTGATATTTTTAGTACTTTAAGTACTTATAATTTAAACAATAGTTAACTTAATAGGAATACGACATCCGTAAAGTCGCAGACTCTAGCGTGCACCCTATAGTAGGTGGTTTTTGTTTGTCGACAGTAGGAGCAAACTAAGAACGGCTGAAATGTAGAATATACTACTCGTATTTACAAGTATATTTTTGTTAAAATTATACCAGCAATTGTTTTTTTGGAGAGAGGAGAAGGTTTTCAAATAAATTTGTGCATTAAATTACTGTAAGAGTAAAAGTAATTGTTAACATGAAATATAGGGAAATGCATTTCTAATTAATATACATTATTCTTAAAATTATTTTGTATTTTCGGTCAAATTGTTATTAGAAGTTTTATTTTTGTAGGCTAAACACTTTCAAGATTTATTTAGTTAAATATAAAGATAAATAAATACAAATATAAATATAAACAAATATACAGACATGGTCAGATTATAAATTAATATGATTATTCGAACAAATATCCTGTTTTGGTTGTTTATTCACAAATAATGCAGTTTATAACATGCTAATAAATAGGCCATTTTTGTTTACAATTACTTCCATTTTGTGTCAATTTATAAACAATCAATATTTCTGAATATTTCTGTTATTGATAATTTATCGACAGAATAATTATTTTAATTGACCTTTCGTATTGTCATTGCATAAATTGTAATTATAGTGTTACTATGAAAATATGTGACCTTCCTTTATGTGCAGATTTTTTTGATTGTTCTTTCAGAGTAATAACAATATTTAGTGTTTGTTAAGTTGGAAAAAAAATTTTTTGTAAAAAAAAAAGAAGGTGATTAATGTAACTGTAAAACTAGTAGTCGGTTTTTTTCAATTTAAAGTAGTATTTTTTTGCTGTTTTCATCAAATATATTCAACTGTAATGAATAGGTGTTTAAATTTAGTTTGGTCAGTAATTTTTTTATTACAAAAACCTTGAAATATTTTCTTTAAAGGCTGTTGATCCTATTTGTCTATAATTTAGTAACCGATGAATTCCTGGTCCGTTTTTGTTTCACCTAAGAAGCTTCAATGTGTAGCGCAATCTATATATCTCTCTCTCTCTCTCTCTCCCTCCCTACCCTTCTACCTCCCGCTCTCCCCCTCTACCTCCTCTCTCTTCCTCTCTCTCCCTCCCTCTTCCCCTCCTCTCTCTCTCTCTCTCTATGCGTGTGTGTGTGTGTGTGTGTGTGCGTGTGTGTGTGTGTGTGTGTGTGTGTGTGTGTGTGTGTGTGTGTGTTCTCTCTATCTACAGCTGTTCTAAATCTTGTGTTGTTTGGTCTATAACATTGACGGAATTTCCTTTGCCAAGATGTTTTACATCATCCTGTTTTTCTTCTATCTTAGGTACCTTAAAATGATGGTGTAGAGCAATTCGTACTTATGGTTTCTCATGACAATTCCAAAATATTCCGATCTATACCTTTTAATCGTTTTGAGAACTTCTTCATTTCAAAACTACTTGAAGAAGAAGAACCAAATTTTCATCATCTGATTAAGTAAACAAACCACAAACCAACCAGCTGTTTTTTCATATCCCTAATGTGTGTACGTTGCAATCTGTTCAATTCAGAACAATAAGCAACCCCATGACCCAATGAGATGAGGATGGGGTGTATGATGTGTTAATGAGGTGTAGCCTTGTACAGACCCAG
Organism: Catonia carolina; assembly: GCA_035578175.1. NCBI lineage: Eukaryota > Metazoa > Arthropoda > Insecta > Hemiptera > Achilidae > Catonia > Catonia carolina. The sequence continues at coordinate 434,812,510 of JAQMRL010000001.1, read as the reverse complement.
GCCGATCATTCCTGAGAGAGTATGGTTAATTGAACCCCAACCATCAAAGTACACCGGTAACCACTGCCCAGGATTCAAATTTGTATAAAAGTAACCACCTTTACTAGGATTTGAACCAGAACCTTCGTCTCTGAAAATCAGCTGTTGAATAGCTGACTCGCGGTGACGATTTTACCTCTAGACCAACCCAGTGGGTCACCAGCTTTTTAAAACACTATTTTTTTAATATTTATTTATTTTCTTTAGTTTATTTAAAGTCGCTTGGTTAATAGGTTACTAGCAATTACAGTAGGTAGGTAGTTGGTAATGTTATCAGTGTATGGAATTTTTAATTAAGTTATCTATGATATTATAAGTTTATGATACCTGGAAATCTTTTCATAAAACAAATAATATTTGTGAGGTTGTCTTACAGTGTTTTTGGTGGTAAACATTTAAATCCATATTTTTCCAGTATTGGGGTTCCATATATTATAATGTATAGAATCATATTTTTACTTAATTTACTAGAAAAAAAGAACTGCAACTATGTACACACACAAGCACCAGTGTGTTTATAAGACAGATATCTTATATTGTCATGAGAATGAAATCACCCAGAGGCAAAATTTCAGATTATGTTCATACAACAAAAGATTCCCATACCAGCAACTTTTTAGTCTCTTTCTTGAGTTGAGTGATAGTACCTGTTTTTCTGGGTTTATATGTCCATTTAATTTTTAGTAAAACTAAAATTACTCATTAAAACTATGTTAAGGTTTGTTTATAAACGTAGTAAGTTAACAAATATTTTTTTTGTTTTTGACGTAAATTTACTGTTGAAATAAGTATGAACCCTTAAAATGGATCATAGGGGTAATTAGGTTTCATAAATGAAGATGTAGGTTTAATTAGTCAATGAAAGATGGTACGAGTAATAAATTACAGAGTTGTACTTTTTGACAATTTTAAGTTTGAATAATAATTACTTTACTTAGTCCGTAGTAAGGTAACCCCAAACCCAATCCCCTTGTTATGCCTATGGAACAGGTCTTTTAGTAAAGATTCAAAGATTTTATTTTTTACTTTCTCGTATGACTGTATAGGGAAGGAAAATAGTGTATTTATGTCGATTTTGGAAATAAAGTTTTCACCGAAGATACACGTTTCCATGCCCACTGAACCCCAAAACATGTTTTTAGCGATTGGTCTGTGTGTGAAAAAATATCCCTACAACAGACTATCATACAAAGCTGAATTTTTTTTTTTTTATCCAAGGCGGTGAGAAAAACTCATGTTCACCCCCTCACAATGGGGGAAGTAGTGTTGGACTCAATTGAGGCGTCCTCGTCCAGCCCCAAGGAGGCCGCAACCGCCTTACCAACCAAAAACCCGCCGCCTGGCCACTTAATCCGGTATCAACAAAGAACCCTCCACCTCTCGCGGAACTATTTATATAATACTACAAGGGAAATGTCCGGTTAAAAAAAAATTTACATACTGTCAGCGGGGCGTGGAAGGGAACCGTTGCCTAATTCCCCTCTCGCTGTCACTGACCAACACTCACTCTCTCACTTTTATTCATCTCATTTATCACCGGCCGCGTTGGCGATGTTGGTAACGTGCTCGCCTCTCATCACGCGGTCTTGGGTTCGAATCCCACTCGGGCATGGCATTTTTTCATACGTTACAAAAAAATCATTTCATCCTTCACCGTCTGCATTAGCAGCAATTTGCAAAACAGTCGGACGTTAAACCAAAAAAAAAAAAAAAAAATTATCACCAGCTCAGGAAATTAGTGTGCCTACCTTACCTACTGAGATCGGGACAGGATTGATTCACTGTGGGAGAGGGCGATCCCGCTGATCTCCATATGTCTCCTCCCAACCACCCTCTTCGCAAACTGAGCGAACAACTTCCAGCTCTCCTCATCCTGCAGCATCCCTGCCCCTACTCTCTCTAGGATTCATGGTGCAATGCCTATCTTCTCAAGCTGAAACGTGGAACTTCAATAAGGTACTACTAGTAGACCTGACACAAACATTTTTCATCAAAATCGGTCAACCAGAAGTAGTAGTTTATTCTTGTGATTTTTCATGGTTTTGTAATTTTCTCAAAAATGGCTCCTACTTTTTTTTTAAACTCATATTTACTAAATTTTTTATGTTATACAAATTAGGGGATTGCCTGTGCTTTTGTGCTAAAAAAATGTTTTTGTTTTTTTTTAAATATCGGCTGTAATATGCATTTTAGGGCAAAAGTTTGTGTAATTAAAGTTGTAGAAAATTAAAAACCTACATTTTTTATTTCAAACATTTTTTCTCATCAAAATCGGTAAATAAACGGGATGTTTTTTTAGATTGTGGCCGTTTAATGACAAAAGTGTATGTAATCAAAGTTACAGAGAATTGAAAACTGTACAACTTTCATTTTAAGTTTTTTTTACAGAGCCTAATTTAGCATCAATTAGTGATTTCCGTATTTTTAAGTCCTACAGAGGTTGATTTTCATTATTTACATTAGCAAGAGAAAGTTGTGTGATTGTTTCACTCCAGATTTCATTAATTGCTATGATCTGTGTAATTCGTACATATACATCATAAATTATACATATTAAAAAATTACCTTATTTGCATGTGGGTTATTTTAAATTTATATGAACTTTATTGGGTGTTTTTCAGAATATTCATTACCCGGAAACAATTGGGAGTGAAAGAAAATATTCTAATAAATTGGATTACAGAAAATTGTGAATTTTTACAGTATGTTGTTGTTTAGGTCAACAGCCGAAAGGCTGGTTTGAACCTCTAGAGGTTTTACTAAGTAAAACGAGGAGTGAGGTAGTTTACCATTGCCTTCCTCACTGAATGGAAAAGTACACTTATCAGCATGCCGGGCCCTCTGAAAAGCACATATTTTCCACTCTGTAAATGACACTTTCACCTCATTCACCACAGGGTCTGGCTGTATAATGAAATCCATTTTTTTCAGACGAGATAACTCTAATTAGTGTCTTTTACACCTCTACCTCTTCTGTTCTTAAATGATCCAGTCATTTAATTGACTGACCATGTGATAAGAAACAGAACTATTTTATTTTAGCCCTGCAACGAACAGGTTGAGTGTAAATAATTTGACACTCCAACTGTCTGTTATGGGCAGTTTAATTTTACTGTAATAATTTTACTTTATGTATAATTTTACTTTAAGTTCCGTTCAAATAATAGAACGTTTTGTGTTTTTAATGACAAGACTGAACAAATATACCGACCAATTGACTGGTAGTAAAAACCTTGGGGTTGTATTATTAAGTCGAAAGAAAGCTGCCTGCTCGTAATGAAACAGTCTTTATTATTTATTAATGCATTACCGTCGAATACGTAACAGTGGTGGCCACATTTTGTATTGTTTACAATGCATCTTCATAAAATATTCATTATTACTTGAAATACGTATTGTGTTGTGTTAGTTTTATGTGGTATATCGGTATATCACACGAACCATATCGCTTTAATTTATCATATCGATGGTCATTTTCTATTGTTATTAATTTCTGAACTGTAATATTACCTTGTAAATCAGGTGATAAAAAAAATTGCATCAGCATAAATTAAATAATCAATATTTCTTTTGTTAGGTGGTTGTCAATTATTTGTCTGGTGGTGGTGACATAATTATTTAATTTTTTTTGTGCCCTGGGGACTCCAGGAGCAGTATAGGACATGTCAGCTGTAACACCTGAAATATATATATATATATATAAGAATCACACAATGTATCACTACTATCAAGAAAGAAATTCTTGTACGCTATAAAAAGTTTCACCGATCGAGTAATTTTTCAGATTCCTTTTAAACGAATTCAAATCCTCACAACATTTTAAAATTTGGGGTAATTTATTCATGAATTTTCTCCCTGCATAAGTAGGTTTTTGTTCAAACAATTTTGTGGAGTGATTAGCCACATAATAATCATTTCTGTTTCTCGTATTATGATTGTGAACATTGAAATTCTGCATGAAATTATTTTGCCTAACATACATAATCACCTCAAAAATGTAGAGAGAGGGAACTGTAAGCAATTTAAGCTCCTTAAATAGTGGCCTGCATGAGGTTAGCTGGTTAGCTCCCACCATACACTTAATAGCTTTCTTTTGAATTTAAAAAACCCTATTCATATTACCCATGCTAGAATTACCCCATACTAAGATACCATAACGGATATGAGACAGAATGAGGCCATGATAAGTTGCCATTAGTAAATTGAAAAGTATCGTTCAGTAACAGAAGTACAATTTTATGACACTTCATTGCTTCATAAATTGTAGATAACAACCAATAATTTATCCCTGCCTTATTTATACAGTTAAGGTTTGGTGTCAAATTTGTTGAGAACATGTTAACTTAAAATTAAATTACTTTAACAAAATTTTTCGTTACGGTACTTTTTCAGTAGTGTAAATGTAGTTTGGAGATTTTTGTTTGAGTCTTACAGTCAAATGAAATAGTTTTATCAATGTAATATGTTGTTTAGGTTATCAGCTGAAAAGCTAGCTTGAACCTCTAGAGGTTGTACTGAGTAAAACGAGGAGTGAGGTGGTTACAGTTGCCTTTATCAATGAGTGGAAAAGTGTTCTTATCAGCATGCCAGGCCCTCTGAAAAGCATCTAATTTCCTCTGCGCAAATGACATCTTCACTTTATTTATCTCAGGGTCTGGCTGCATAATAAAATTCATTCAGTCTTAATTGGCACTTAATTGGCTGACCATGTGATTAGAAACATAATTTTTTTATGTAGCCCTGGAACTAGCAGATTGAGTGCGATTAATTTAACAATCCATCTGTCTGTTATGGGCATAATATAATATAAATAATACCGTATTGCAAAAAACAATAATATAAATTTTATTATATGATAAAATAAAAATTTAGGGTATTTTTAATTACAAATTAATTTTTTATATTTTACTAGTAATTTTTTAGTAAAGGTAGTTTCTTTTATACGGATTTGAATACTAGACAGTGGTTGCCGGTGTACTTTGATGGTTGGGGTTCAATTAACCATACTCTCTCAGGAGTGGTCGACCTGGGTCAGTACAAGACTACACCTCATTTACACTTCATACACATCATCCTCATCTCATTGCGTCACGGGGTTGCTTATTGTTCTGAATTGAACAGATTGCAACGTACACTTATTAGGAATTAAAAAAATAAATAATATTTTACTATGCTTGTATTCACCAGTCAACTTATTAATTATCCCTTGAACGGTTCTCGCATCTGATAACTAAAACAAAAACAAATTAAAAATAATTAACAACACAACAATACAAAGTTCAAAGTTTATACATAAACTGTGTATAAAAACTTGAAGATAATTTGATACACGTTTTTGAACATAATTTTAAGTCTGTTGAACATAATTTGATTGTCGGTGGTATTAAATTAAAATTTAAAAAAACAATAAAAGAAAATTGATTTAATATTTTATAAGAAATGTACAAGATAGACGCAGTTTTCTTAAGTTTATTAGAAAGTATTTGTAAATATTTTACATGATAATGAATGTACCACATAACGTAACAAATTTATCATTGCGTTCGTACTTGAAAATCCCTTGAAAAAAATGGCTTTTCTATTGAAAACTGTTTTGAGTGTATTTTTTAAATTGTTTAGTGGAAGTGCTTTTAAATGAGTAGGTAAGTTATTATAAATTTTAAAAAAAGTATAGTAAGGTGCTTTCCGTATCTGATCGTTCATTGTTAAACAGTTCTTAAACAATCATCATCATGATTGAGGTTACCTGCTATGAAAAAGTCCGTTTCAACATGTTTGTCTCCACCTTGTTCAGTTTTTCTATGGCATCTGTATTCCTTGACGTCTTCTTCTTTTAATCCTCTACTTATAGTCTTGGACATAAACATAACATAGTTTCATCGAACATCCTATGTAGACTTTTAAACAGCCGTATTATTTAAAATTGATATATATATTTCTAAACACTTATATAACATAAAACACTTACCAATGTTTATAGCACTTTTGTGTATCTTGTACACATCTTCAGTAAATTAAAATTCATTAAAATTTTTTTACATCAAATTTTAAAACTTCCTACTCCTACCATGGTAGATAAGGATCAACCAATTCCTTATCTACCATGGTAGGAGTAGGAAGTTTTAAATTTCGATGTAAAAAATTTTTAATGAATTTTAATTTATTGAAGATGTGTACAAGATACATGAAAGCGCCATAAACATTGGTAAGTGTTTTATGTTACCGTATTCTGGTGGTTAGAAATATGTATTTCAACATAGTTTCAATATAAGCATTAACATAACATAGTTTTATCATAAACATGTTGTTTAGTTCAACAGCCGAAAGGCTGGTTTGAACCTCTAAAGGTTTTTATGAAGAGTGTCGTGGTTTTACCATGCCTTCCTCACTGTGTTGAAACAGTATGCCTGTCAGCATGCCAGGTTCTCTGAAAAGCATCTACTTTCCACTCTGCAAATGACACTTTCACTTCATTCACCACAGAGTCTGACTCTATAATGAAATTCATTACTTTCAGAAGAGATAACTCTGACTAGTGTCTTTTACACCTCTACCTCTTCTGTTCTAAAATGCTTCAGTCATATAACTGGATCACCGTGTGATAGAAACAACTGTTTTTTGTACCCCTGGAACTAGCAGATCAAGTGCAAATAATATAACACTCCACCTGCCTGTTAATGGGGAAGACAAGCAGTCAACATATGAACAGATCAACATGTAATTCTTCTTCTTCTTCTTCTTCTTCTTCTACCTTTCAAGGATTAGGCATCTCTGCCTGTTCCGAACCTCTCAAATCTGCCCATCTGTTTCTCGGGTGTCCTCGTTCTCTCCTGCCCTCCGGCTTATAGCCCAATGTCTGCTTAGGTATCATATTCTCCCGCATTCTGTTTACATGCTCTAACCACTCCATTCTGTTCCGGGATACTTGTTGATGCCTCGGATGATGAACCGGGATTAACGGATAATTTAACCAGGATACATGTAATTCTGAAAAGTAAAATATCATGCTTGATTTAAATAAGTGCATTATAAATTTATAATTTTTTATTATATGATATTCCCGAGTCTTCATGTTTAAGTTGTAAACGAATGTTATAAACGTTTCGTTTGAATCAACCTGTTTTTCATCTTTCTAATTTCTTTGATCGTGTGTAGTTTTTACTGTTAAGATAAAGTTTTACTGTGAAATCAACTACATACGTATCTTAAGACGATCGATGGTATGTTGTTTTCGCCATAAAATTAATAGATTTATTTTTACTGTTGACGCATTTTAAAATGTGTTTATGATAAATAAAAACAAAGTTATCGATCAATATTATAACATAGAAAGCCTATTTTCTTGTTAATTCTTCACCTTGACAACTAACTAACCAGTTCCAGTTCGGCATACCAGTTACTGATGTTGATTATGCATGAAGGGAATACCTACTTTTTATGTCAGGCACAAACATTTTTTTTTTATAAACAAATTATTAATACAGTCTGTTTTAGGTTATTTGACGTACTTTTTCTTTTTATTTATAGAATTATGTATGCTATCATGTTCAGACATAATTAAATTAATAATCATTAGATATGACTTTAATATTAATGTTTAGCAGACATAGCAATAATTAATTAATTAATTTATATTATTGAGTCGTGTTAAGTATTTTAAAAAACACCATATTCGTTCATAACTTTTAGTAGATTTCTGGTAGATTGAAACTTATACAAGGCTAGTAATTGCATGGATAGTTTCTTGTCCCAGAGGAGTGCATTTAGTAAACTGGTTTATTGATTTTCCATATTTCACTCCCCATTTTATTTTTCTCGGTATCACGTTAAGAATAATAATGTTAGTTTTCAGATTACGCGGAATTAGTTTTCCTTGCTTTAGGGTAGTTATCCGCTTTTCTCCTCCTTGTAAGAGAGTGCGTGAATTCCGAAAAAAATTTTCATTGTCCATGTATCACTAACAGTACACATTCTGATTTTTAGAACTATAACTGTTCGGAAATATGTAGAAGTAATACCTATTGCTGTAAGGTAGTCACCATCTTTCTACCCCTTTTGTGCAACTAATTATAACTTTATTTACATAACTAAAAACAGTTTACAATTTAGAATTCAGTTTTCAATTTAGAATTGGCCGAAATCACCAAAGAAGAAATTCTCATAAGAGACAATTTTAGAACAAAAGTTAAAAAATGGGAGGTTAAACCAGAGACAAAAGCTCCAAGAACCGGAACAAAATGGAGTGAACAAAGAAAAGCTGATGAAAAACTGGTGGGCAGATAAAAAGGACAAGAAATCGCAAAAACAAACCAGATTTACTTAGCATCTTCTACTTCGGGAGCTTTACGACTAATAATAATAATAATAAATAACTTAATAGTTATAAGATGTAATTAGACAGTGTTTTTTGGGCGAGTATTTACCTCCTTTAGACTTCAAGGTGTGGGATTCCAAATAAATGAGATATTCAGTGAAGATTCATAATTATTTATGCACATAACCTGTGATGTTTTCTTTGTAACCGATTCTTTATCAACTGAATCATCTTAATTAGTTCCTGGTCCTATAATTGTTAGTTAATGATATATGTTGTTGTTTAGGTCATCAGCCGAAAGGCTGGTTTGAACCTCTAGAGGTTTTACCAAGTAAAACAAGGAGTAAGGTGGTTTACCATGCCTTCCTCACTGAGTAAAACATTATGCTTATCAGCATGCCAAGCCCTCTGAAAAGCACAGATTTTCCACTCTGCAAATGACACCTTCACTTCATTCACCACAGGGTCTGGCTGTATAATGAAATTCATTACTTTCAGAGAAGACAACTCTGATTAGTGTCTTTTGCACCTCTACCTCTTCTGTTCTTAAATGATTCAGTCATTTAATTGGCTGACCATGCGATAAGAAACAGAACTATTTATTTTAGCCCTGCAACGGACAGATTGAGTGTAAATAAATTGATACTCCACCTGTTTGTTAAGGGCAGAGTTAATGATAATCTGACCATTCACCAGCTGATAAGGCCTAAAATTTAATGAGTTATTTATTTCTTAAAAATTAAGTTTTTCATTTAATTATATCTGTTATTTTAAATACTGTTAATAACATTCCTTGATTTTGTTTACAGACGCTGATCAACACCGCATATTGCACTCTGATACTGCTGGGGAAATTTATCCAGCGGCTCGTATTTGGTGAATTAAGGGTGTCCGAGCAGCAACATCTAAAAGACAAGTTCTGGAATTTCGTCTTCTATAAATTCATCTTTGTATTCGGCGTTATAAATGTCCAGTACATGGATGAAGTTATTATGTGGTGCGCTTGGTTCACCGTGCTGGGATCGCTTCATCTGTTAGCACAGCTCAGCAAAGACCGATTTGAATATGTAAGTAACATATTTGTATTGTTTTATGTATGTATGCAGCTGAAAGGGTGGTCCTTTCCATGGAGAGACAGTTTATTATTGATTTCCTCTGGGTTATAAAGTGTGGCTGCTTATCAGTATATAAAGCCTCCTCATAAAGCACCTATGTTCCTCCTTGTGAATGATACCTTCTCTTCATTCACCACAGGGTCTGGCTGTAGAGTAAAGCTCATTACTTTCAAAGGAGACAGTTCATTTGTGTCACTTACACCTCAATCTCCTCTGTTCTATCCTTTTATTGTGCTGGAATCAACCAGTCAATATCAATAATTTTAAAACTCTACTCCCCTGTGATGGATGTGTTATGTTATAAAAAATTAACTGTTTACCAAAAGCCCAATGTAGCCCCCAGAATCTGACAATGTTCATCTATACTAGTTCATTCAAACATAAATCTTTATAATGCATCCTCCATTTTAAAATTAATTCAATTTTATTTAATGAATTTATATTATAAATTTTAGAACTTTCTTTATAAATAAACTGCGTCAACTTTTATCTTTACTTACATGTGTTTCGGTGGATCCACCATCATCAGAGTAAATATCATAATTGAAACTAAAATACTTTTATTCATTAAAATCTATAGAAGATGATACATCTTCAGTCATTTGTATAAAAAGTTTTATACAAAACGTTTTGTATAAAAATTTTTATACAAATGACTAAAGATGTATCATCTTTTATAGATTTTAATGAATAAAAATATTTTAGTTTCAATTATGATATTTACTCTGATGATGGTGGATCCACCGAAACCATGTAAGTGAAGATAAAAGTTGACACAGTTTAAAAAGAAGGTTAGTGAAATTTATTATGTAAATTCATTATATAAAATAGAATCTATACTAGTGGTTGACAACTCGTTGAATTCCGCTGAGCCTAAGCCTGGAATTGAACCATGTGCGGACCACCCCTACCCCTGACTTGGTGGAGAGCAAACTTTCCGATGGGTATGGGGATATGGAATACCCCCCCCCCTCAGCAAAACAAATACAGAAATGTTTTTAAAAACTACAGGTGTCAGATGTATTCAGCCCATCTCGTTCAACAAACATCACTTTGAAAATCTACATTTGTGTGGCAATTATTTTATATGTGCTGCCAGATACTCCCATAGCATTGGCGTAGTTGGTAACATGCTCACCTCTCATCATGCGGTCTTGGGTTCAAATCCCATTCAGGCACAGCATATTTTCATACGTTACAAAAAATAATTTCATCCTTCACCGTCTGCATTAGCAGTAGTTGCAAAACAGTTGGACATTAAACCAAAAAAAAAAAAAAATACTCCCCTAGCCACTGATTGGGAACCATGGATATAAAATTGTTCTTTCGATCTATTCAATTGTTTTGTCATTATCATGACAAAACTTTGATTAGTTTGTACCGTAAAATAATCTTATAAGTGTAGACGTTTACTTTTCATTCATTTATATAATTAGTTTACGTTAATCAATTTAATTAATTATCAATGTAATCAGTAATTATCAAGAAATTTTTATGACAATTTACTATTGAGTCAGATCATCAGAATTTTTACTTTCTCTTGCCTATATGAATATAGGAAGGAAAGTATTGTTTTCATGTCGATTTTTCGAAATCGAGTTTTCACCGGATCTATACGTTTTCAGACCCCCTGAACCCAAAAAACATGTTTTTAGCGATTGGTCTGTGTGTGTGGGTGTGTGTGTGTGTGTATACAAAATATCTCAAGAACGGAACATCGTACGAACTTGAAACTTAAAACTTAAGTTGCATACCACTACCGGACCCGACACGAACATTTTCATCAAAATCGGTCAACCGGAAGTAGTAGTTTATTCGTGTAATTTTTCACTTTTTTGTGATTTTCTCAAAAACTGGTCCTACGATTTTTTTTAAAATCGCCTGGCTTATTTAAATTTTTATTCTCTACAAGATAGGGTAGGCGCCAAGTTTGCTGAAATTCTTGGTGAGGCTGTTTTCACGTAAAAAAGTTGTTTTTTTAAGATTACGGCTTTAATATGCATTTTAGCGCAAAAATTTTTATAACAAAAGTTGTAGAGAATTTAAAATTCTACAACTTTTATTTCAAACATTTTTTTGTATAACGCTTAGTTTAGCAGTAATTAGCAATTTTCTGATTTTTTTCTCACGAAAACGTGTGAAAAATCGATTTTTTTAAGATTTCGGCTTTAGTATGCATTTTACGACAAAAGTGTATATAATAAAATTTATAGGAAATTAAGAGATCTACAACTTTTATTTAAAGCATTTTTCTCTACAGAGCCTAGTTTAGCGAGAAAGAGTGATTTTCCGTATTTTTAAGCCAAACTGAGTTCGATTTTCATTTTGCGTCTTTCACTCATGATTAAAATAAGGTTATATTTTTGAGGTTAGTTTTTGTTTATTTCTAATATTTTATTAATAATGTTAGGTGTGTTATTAATTATTTGCATTGGCAAGAGACAGTTGTGTGAGTGTTTCACACCAGATTTTTTCCTTAAAAATTTCATGGAGTTCGTATTGAAGTTTTATTTGCGGTGTTGCGTAACAAAAATTATCTTTACAAGCTCACACCGCCTGGAAATAATAGATTGTAAGATTCTTATTAATACTTCAGTAGGTATATAAGTGTGTACCGAGAAAAAGTCATAAACAATTTATTAATGTACGAAATTAAATTGTGTAGTAATAAAATTATTTTTTGTTACTGATAAACAATGATATGCCTAGTGACGCTATAAACAATACACTTAAAACAAAACCACAACAAATATTCTGATAAAATAAATAAATAATTTTTAAAAGCTGTCAATAAGATACAAGAAAATGCTATTTATAGACACTTGTTTATTTCGTTATGGGTTGTCGATAGTAAATTTTAGGCAATGTAAAAAAAAGTGAAATAATGTTGCTGTACGTTGTACATTGACACCATTGGTACTGTTAACGTATATCAGCAAATCAAGAGCTTCTGTATTTGTTTTGTGGTTAAAGGTGAGGCGCCACTGGCTCCAGACTTGACTTGACTTGACTTGACTTGAGTCCGGAAGCGAATGCAGTCGCATAATTTTAAATAGAATGTGCGCCACTGCTTCTTGACTTGACTTGACCGGACGGAGAAAAGCTTCTTGAGTCAGGAAGACTCCAGTCTGGGTTGGGTTGCATCCTGAGTCCGGATCCCCCACCACCACTATTTATCCCCACTTTGCCATCATTTCCCTTCCACATCCGTTTCTCATTCATTCGAAAATAATTTTTAAACTGTTCACCAGTTAATTGTTTAATTAAAGTATGGTACTCGCCATATTTTTCTTGTACTTTCACGTATGGAGACAACCACTTCCTTTTCTTTGTTGCTTTTAGCATACATTCAGTAAGATATTCGAATTCTGAATCTGAAGATTCAGAACTCAAATCTAATAATAGAAGACCCGCGGACATGGTTTTCGCTCAATCACTAGTAACGAAGGAAATTGAATTGAAGTAGCAGCTCAGTTGCATGTCAAGTCCGGTACGGAACCAGTGGCGCATGTTCACTCATGTCTAGTCAAGTCAGGTCAGGAGCCAGTGGCGCCTCACCTTTAGTATTACACAAAAATTTAACCATGAAACTGTTATCTGTAATACAGTAATAGCCGCTTTATGTCATTTTTAAGGAATAACCATATGGTACCATATTAGATAGGAAAGCATCTTAGCCAGGATACAAGAAGATAGGTCTATCTCTATGAAAAGTAATTTTTCCAGAACTACCATACTGATTGTAATATAATTGTACACTGTTTATAAATGTCATTAGCATTACAATTTTTTTTTTATAAACCAGTGTTTTATTTGGTATCAATTGAAAAAGCTGTACTCATTTGCATTAAAATTGTCCTTCAGTAATTCTTTAGCAGCAGGGGTAAAAAAAATGTTCTCTCCATCTCTTTTTTTTTTTTTATTGAGTGATGATGCCTACATAAGCCTTGGGCTTGTGCGTAGGTAATGATATGTGGTGATTTACAGATGAAAAAAATGCCAGACCTGACCGGGAATCAAACCCCGAACCCCAGAATAGTAGCCAGCTGCGCTGACCACTACACCACGTTTAACATAGTCTTCATTAAATGACCCATTTCTCCACATTTTTTTTGTCTAGTCTCTCGACTGGTTTGATGCAGTTCTCCAAGCTCTTGCGCAAGTTGTTTCACATCTACATACCTGCAACACCCTACATCTTCTGTAATTTGCTTTAAATATTCTAACTTTTGCCTCCTCCTACTATTCACTCACTCAATATTAAACTCCATTATTGCTATAGTTGTTTGCACATTCAGTTGACACAATGGATCTTATGGGAATCGTCACTGCTATTAGCGCAACTAAAAACATCAATTAAACGCATCTGGATGCGTATATAAATACATTTTTTAAACATCTATAGAACACGTATTTTTTAAGGTAGAACTACTATTCAAATTTTGCTTAACAGAAAAAAATTATGTATTGTGTGTAGAATGTTTAATGAATTGTAAAAAATAAAAAACCTGTAAAAACATGTTCTTGTATTAGTGGGTGGTTAAAATGAATATCTTATCTATTTTATTGCAGACCTACTAATGCCTTCTCCACATTCCCTCGCCAGACTTTCTAAACAATGTGTGATAAATGTAAACAAATGATGCAATCGGTTATTAAAAATCTAAAACATCTTTCCCAGAACAAATATCGAAAAAAATATTCACATTTGGAATCCGCATAATGAAGTTTAGTATAAACTTTTTTTTATTTTTTTATTCCTAATTCGTGTACGTTGCAATCTGTTCAATTTAGAACAATAAGCAATCCCATGACCCAATGAGATGAGGATGATGTGTATGACGTGTAAATGAGATGTAGTCATGTAGTCATGTAGTCATGGCAACCACATGTCGATAATTTATTAATGAAATTAAATAAGGCCTATTATCTTGTATTGAATTTATCGAAAATATGTCCATTGGCAAATATTCTTAGTGTATATTACGCCAACGTATATTCCCATTTAACCTATGGTGTTATATTTTGGGGAAACTCCCAATATAGTGATCGTGTTTTTAAAATGCAAAAAAGGATAATAAGAATTATAGGGAAGGCGAAATACAAACAAACATGCAGACCTATTTTTTAAAAATTTAATATCCTTTGTCTTCCCTCAATATATATATTTCAGTTGCTTTTATTCGTCAAATCTCATCCTGATGTCTTCCATGAGAGGCGGCAAGTACATTCTTATCAAACACGAAACAAAAATTATGTATTACAATATCCAATTCATAAGACCATCTTTTATGAAAAAGGGCCTTATTATACTGGTCTAAAGTTATACAACCATCTTCCAATTAGTATCAGAATTATAGAAAATTTTCAAATGTACAAGAAACGCCTATTTGAGTACATGGTATCTAAGTGTTTCTATTCTGTGAATGAATTCCTCATAGAAGCAATATCATAATATCACATGCAATACCATACAAGTAATTTTGAAGATTTTGTCTGACCCCCTACTGTAACATGTCATGCTTTATTGATTTAATTGTTTTTTTCATGTTGATGGTTTTATCATGTTTGTTTGATTGTAATAAGTTTTAATTATATTGTATCTTATTTCTGAAATTGTTTGATTGTAATAAGTTTTAATTATATTATATCTTATTTCTGTAATTGACATTTCGCCAACCTTTTCAGAGTTTCTGAAAAAAAAGGTGTTATGCGAAGAATAATAATAAATAAATAAAATAAAAGTCTTGTACAGACCCAGGCCGACCATTCCTGAGAGAGTATGGTTAATTAAACCCCAACCATCAAAGTACACCGGTAACCAGTGTCTAGTATTCAAATCCGTATAAAAGTAACTACCTTTACTAGGATTTGAACCAGGAACCTTCGTCTCCGAAAATCAGCTGTTAAACAGCTGATTTTGGCGACGACTTTACCTCTAGACCAACCTGGTGGGTTTGAGTATAAACTTAATGTTAATTATTTATTAATGGTCATATAGACTACTCTACATTATAAAGCTTTGTAATCGATAAGGCGCGGAAGGAGGGAACGTTATTGGTTATGATGGCATTGATTGATCTAAAAACCCGATGTTTGTGTATATGCTAGTAGCAGTCAGAGCCCCATAACAAATACATTGTCTTATACTGCTCCGTTGTGTCAACTGAACGTGCAAACAACTATAGAGCAATACCTGGATGCCTTTATATATGCCCAGATATCTATACATTTATCTGATGAAGATCAATTCCGAGATGAATTTTAAATTGATAGATCCAACCACGGGAAACAATTAATACAGTATTTTCATTCAAAAATAAATCTTTATAATGCATCCTGCAGTTTGAAATTAATTCTATTGTATATAATGAATTTATATAATAAATTTCATTAAGCTTCCATTTCAAGTGTGTCAACTTTTATTTTCACTTACACGTGTTTCGGTGGATCCACCATCATCAGAGTAAATAACATATAATTGAAACTAAAAACTTTATTTATTAAAAATCTACAGAAGATGATACATTATCATCTTCTGTAGATTTTTAATAAATAAAGTTTTTAGTTTCATATACATCATCATCTTCTGTTACAGAAGATGATACATTATCATCTTCTGTAGATTTTTAGTAAATAAAGTTTTTAGTTTCATATACATCATCATCTTCTGTTACAGAAGATGATACATTATCATCTTCTGTAGATTTTTAATAAATAACGTTTTTAGTTTTATATACATCATCATCTTCTGTTACAGAAGATGATACATTATCATCTTCTGTAGATTTTTAATAAATAAAGTTTTTAGTTTCATATACATCATCATCTTCTGTTACAGAAGATGATACATTATCATCTTCTGTAGATTTTTAATAAATAAAGTTTTTAGTTTCATATACATCATCATCTTCTGTTACAGAAGATGATACATTATCATCTTCTGTAGATTTTTAATAAATAAAGTTTTTAGTTTCATATACATCATCATCTTCTGTTACAGAAGATGATACATTATCATCTTCTGTAGATTTTTAGTAAATAAAGTTTTTAGTTTCATATACATCATCATCTTCTGTTACAGAAGATAATACATTATCATCTTCTGTAGATTTTTAATAAATAAAGTTTTTAGTTTCATATACATCATCATCTTCTGTTGCAGAAGATGATACATTGTCATCTTCTGTAGATTTTTAATAAATAAAGTTTTTAGTTTCAACTATATGTTATTTACTCTGATGATGGTGGATCCACCGAAACACGTGTAAGTGAAAATAAAAGTTGACACAGTTGAAAAGGAAGGTTAGTGAATTTTATTATATAAATTCATTATATAAAATAGAATTAATACAGTAATTGGCAATTTTTACAATTTTGAGTTTTTTTTCTGATAAAACAATAGCACAACAAAATTTAGATAAAACTGAATTGTCAAAACTACACTGAGCTGTCAGAGTTGATTGACCTTGATGATGATGTCTTGTTTCCTGTTTAGAAGGTGAAAAGTAGAGTACAGGCGGTATTTTTTTGTCAGAAGATTGTTTGAGATGCAACTACTTTGTGTCAGTAAATAAATTAGTAAAATTTAGTCATGTCCGAAAATAACAAGAAAGTTGATACTGTTTGCCATTTTAAATATTTTAGAATGTAAACACCTTATGTTCATAGTACAGTATGTTTTCCCAAGTATTGAAATATTTGTTATCCAGCATGCAACAGATTTTTTTTCAACATAAGAAGTAATTAGTTTGCTGAAATATTTTTTAATTTCTCTGTCTTGAATACACTGTTGTTACTTTGAAGAAAGTTTTAAATTAAAATTCTGTGGCAGTCGAAACTGTTGGCATAAGTTTAATTAAGTTTGGAACTTTCTATAAATACTTCTTAACAGTTTGTTGTATATTTATCTGTTTTGTTTGTAGTTTTTTGTGCATTATTAATTCAGATCGGATTACTTTTTTTGTGCTAATATCAACGATATATAATCAGTGATTCTTATCGACTTGGAAAATAACTGTATAATTTTTATGCTGTTTGTTTTATCATTCTTTATGATAATTTAAATTAGTGTATTGTTATGTCCCCGTAACAGGCAGGTGGAGTGTTAAATTATTTGCTTGCACTTTATCTGCTAGTTCTAGGGGTACAAAAAATAGTTCTGTTTCTTATCATATGGTCAGCCGATTACATGACTGAATTATTTAAGAAAAGAAGAGCTTGAGGTGTAAAAGACTCTAATCTGAATTATCTCATCTGAGAGTAATGAATTCATTACACAGCCAGATTCTGTGGGGAATGAAGTAAAGGTGTCATTTACAGGGTGGAAAGTAGATGCTTTTCAGATGGCCTGGCATGCTGATAAGCATACTTTTCCCCTCAGTAAGGAAGGCAAGTAAACAATCAGCCTTTCGGCTGATGACCTAAACAGCAATAGTATTGTCATAATAAAAACTAGTGAAAAAAATCAGCTGGACATTTTGATGTTGGCTTGCTGGGTTACCATTCATGATGGCTGATTTGTTAGTGGCGTAGATTGTAAGCGATATTTATTCGATAAGGTAAAATTTTGTGAAAAACATGATTTGATGATTAGGTAAGGGAAATTGTTTCTCTCATTTAATATTTGATAAGTACCGTGAATTGCTATGTTTAAAACGTTTACATACGCCCAGATTTAATAAACTTATCTTTTGAACTCATTTTTTCATTGTTGTCATTTTCGTTATTTTATTGTCAAATAATTCTGTTGTGTTAGTATATGTAGAATTAATTAATTATAATTTACGATTTACTTTACTAGAATGAATTATAACATTGGTGACAGAAATTAAATAAATTTTCTAGATAATTCGTTGCGAGTAATTTTGTATACAGATCTTTTTTTGGTTTAATGTCCGGCTGTTCTGCAATTACTGCTAATGCAGACGGTGAAAGGTTGAAATGATTTTTTGTATCGTATGAAAATATGCCGTGCCTGAATGGAATTCGAACCCAAGACCCCATGATGAGAGGCGAGCACGTTAACAACTACGCCAATGTGGCCGGCATCAGATCTTTGTTTTAATTTATGGTGGAGACTCTTCTAAATTGAGAGAAATGGAGGAATTAAAGCTGTTACTGCTTGTTTAAATTAAAATTAAAATTTTAAAACAGAATAAATTATAAGAACAATATGTTAAACTTGTAAATTTTGCGGGGACAGTTTAAATCAAAATCTTGGTCATTTAAAGGAAAAGATCGTCAGTAACAAAGAATTATAATTTACACCCGATGACAAATTTTAATTATACTTTTTCGATAGTGCATTAATACATCTCTGATTTAGCTTAGAATGTGGTGATTAGTATTTTTTTTCAAATCTATCACAAGTTTGAAAAACGTTTTTGCATTTAATAAAAATCCTTATTGTTACTATAGAAGAATGGCCTTGATTTTTTTAAAAAGAAAACAAAATTGCGATGGTTTGGAATTCTTTAACGTTGCTATCATCCCAGTTAAAAAAAAAAGTATCATTCATATCAAGACTTAGTAACCAGCTCTGGACTTGCACTTAAAAAGCACCTGATCGATTTGATCGTAGTATTACCTACTACTTCCTGGTACTGTTTTCATCTGTCATTCCACCAATCTGAGAAAATTAACATCCATTAGCGATATTTCTTGTGAACGTAAACACCACCACAAAAAGCTAGGGCAGATCATAGTTTATTACTGAATTCCCGACTTAAACTTCTATATTCCGTACTTCACAAACGATCAAAATTACCAATGGCACAGAAATTACGCATATATTGTTTTCTTTTGAAACCTATGTGGACCTACAGGTCCCAAATTTACGGTTCAACCAAACCCTCTAACTTGCAACAGTCAAAAACATTACGCCTTACAGCAAATGCACCTCTTTAGGTTAGCAACAAAACCTTACATACAGATTTGAAAACACCACTTGTACAAAATTTCATCGAACACCTATACAAACGCTTTCACGACAAGTCACACGAACACGAGAACCCCCTGGTGCGTTCACTTTCCACCTTCCATTTACCTGATAATCCCGCTAGATGCCTTAAAAAACACTGGAGTAGAGACCTGCTAATTTGATATACAAATTTCGCTCTTGGGGTGGCACCAGTGGGGGCCCTACCCCTCTCATGCCTATCATGTCGTTTACATTATTATCATAATCATCACATTTGCTATTTTACAGTTGTGAATAAAGAATTAAAGAGAGGAAAAAAAAGATCATAGTGGTAGAATAGGTATTATTCGTACATATCAAATAAAAATATTTAAATACAATTGAATAATAATAATAATTAAATTTTAGCAATGAATAGATGTATGTATTTTTTCAGTTATCTTTCTCACCTACAACACCAGGCTGGAATCATGTTCGTCTTGTGGCGCTGCTGGGAACGATTTTGCTTCTGTCCGGTCTTATGTTTCTTGTCTGTGTAGCTGTCGGATTTTTTGGTGGATTTAATACATTTGCTTTCATGGCTGCAGAGGTATTTATACTTTTATTTCATTTAACTTTGTTAATTAATAAACGGTTTTTATTAACTAGATATAGTACGTTTGTTTTAGGAAGAAGCTTGTAAGGGGAGGGCGAGTAGGTAGAGTAGGGATAGTTTCAAAGGGGCAAGTGTTGTCTCCTTCTCACTTAATGATCATTCCCTCTCTTTCTAACCGTATACTATGTTACAACTACGAGGTGCTTCCCCCACCACTAAACAGAACAGCTCAGCGGCACAGAGCGTTGGAGGGAAAGCTTCTAGCTAGAACAAATGACCTGTACTCTAGTTAATTCTATTGTTAAAAGTTAAGTAAATTATTTAACCGTAAAGTTATTGTGGATTTTACACAGAAAACATCTTCAGTTTGAAACATGAACGTAATTTCAGGAGATTTTACGTTGATTTTATTATTTTATTGCGTATTTAAAGCATTTGTGTAAAGAAGAGTTCATTCATCATCTTAAGGAGGGGTAGTCAACCCAGAAAATGAAAATGAAAACTTCTAGCTATAATTTATCATTATTTATGTTAAATGAGAGAGTAATTTAGTAGTAATTATCTACCATTTGAACCAAGCCAAAAAATTAATTACAGCCTATAATAAAATAAGGGGGAGGTTGGAAAAGCTGGCTTTTACCGGGAATCAAATATCTCAAGAACCAAGAAAGATATCGACATGATTCTATGCTACAAAATACGGAAAATTAAAATTAAAATACAAAATATGGAAAATTGCTTTTTTCTTATCTGTTCTATGTATTTTTTCTTACAAGAAATTTATTGAAGAAAAACCATATTTTCAAAAACATTTATTTTATGTATTCAGAAATTATTTTTTAATTAAATTCCTATTACGGTTTTTGTAATAATCATTCGACAGATAATAGAGCAAGAAATTATGAACATTTGAAAAACCATCATCCAAATACCTCCAATACAAACCAAAATATTTAATTCCCAAGAATGTACAATCATGCAAAATTTACATTTCCGGAAAACTTAAAGTTGAAGGAATAATTTCACTCGCCTTTCTAGTGAGCTTTATTTTAAACAGATATTTTTATAACTTTTTATCAACGTACAAACAAAGTAAACAAAAATGTTGTGCTTCAGAAAATTTTAAACTTCAAATAAATACAAAAAACAATCAAAATTTTAAAAAATCACCTTCTTGAGTTGACTACCCCCTTAATGTATCCAAAAATACAAAATGCGCAAGTGTATAAGTACATGTGGTACATAGTTTTCATACGATTAAATGTTCTGCATTATTCATGCATTTCAATTATCCAGGGCATGTTTGTCCACAGTTACCACGGATAAAATTGGCACTATAATGTACTTCTGTGTTATTGAATTTACAGAATGAATTTTGTTTAGTAGTATAAACAAATAAGAACTGTATCTTAATGAAAAATGGTTTAGTGTATATTTTTCTGTTTTTATTTTATGAAACATCCTATGTAGGATTATAAACAGCCGTATTATTTAAAATTGAAATATATATTTCTAACCACCAGAATACGGTTACAGAAAACACTTACCAATGTTTATAGCGCTTTTGTGTTTCTTGTGATCATCTTCAGTAAATTAAAAATTTAAAACTTCCTACTCCCACCATGGTAGGTAAGGAAAAGAAATTTAATTTACTGAAGATGTATACAAGATACACGAAAGCGCTATAAACATTGGTAAGTGTTTTCTGTTACCGTATTCTGGTGATTAGAAATATGTATTTCAATTTTCTGTTTTTATATCTGTTAGAATGCTTCTGAATTTTTTTACTACAAAGTTTGTTAAAGGAGTTTCTTCAGACCTTCGAAACTCAAAAATTCTGTTAATATATTTTATATTTTTCTCAACAGCCCAATTTTTTAAACGTGTTCATGTTGAGAATCATTGAATTAGTTAGGGGTGTGTAGTGCCTCATTTTAAAAAAAATTGAAGCCCTCTTGTCGGGAAACGCAGTTTTGTTACAAAGTAGTTGATGAATAAGTATTGTTCTACTTACAGAGTAGGGCTTGAAAGTTTTTACAAATGCACATGAAAGACAATTGTTAAAAATTTGGTTGTCTATGCTATGACGTGTTAAATATCGCCAAGGAATTGACTTTTTCGAGATGAGATTAACCATTTATAGGTCTTTGGTAAGTATACTTACCACTAGCAATAAGGTCGATTTTTTAGGAATAAGCTATGCAGTTGAACCTTATTGGCATTTTATGGTTTTATAGATGTTCTCTGGTAAGTAGGCTATCCACATTTTGAAATTAGCACACAGCGACCATTTGCTTGATGAGTTGCACGAATGTGGTAAGGATTCATACCAGCGTACGCAACCATTTTGTTTTGTTGTTACTTTTGTACAGTGCTTAGAAAATTAGAGATTTTAATGGGAAAGCAAGCATTCATACTATTATAAAGTTGAGATAAGTTATTCTACACATTTTTCTGTTATTTAGGACTACAAGTTGTTTTAATAAGCATTCTTACCATTAAACATTATGCGATTCCCATTTCAATAAACGTTCCAGTTCAATAAACATTTCAATAAATGTTCAGGGCTTAACATAAAAATAAGAAATATCTGTTCTGGCACTAAAAATACATTATTCAAGTCCCTAAAAAACAAAATTTAACATTTTACAACATGCATATTTCCCCCCCCCCCTCGTAGTACTGCCCTATAAAGGGTTAATAAAAATAGAGCTAACATTTTTCAAATATTTTATTTAACCAGATAAGTTGTTAATATTTTTCTTTTATTGTTGTTGCAGTGTGTGTTATTGAAAGTACGTGTTTTGCATACATTGCTTCGCTACGCGCTTCATTTGTACGATGTACGTGGTGGCGGTGGCCGTGTGTGGGAGAAACGAGGCCCTGTCGCATACTACACGGAGCTATTTTTCGAACTAGGCGCATTGCTTATCGAGTTATTGCATCATGTTCATATGTTATTGTGGAGCAACATCTTCCTTTCGATGGCTTCTCTCGTCATTTGTATGCACTTACGGTATCTTGTTCATGAAATACAACGCAGAATTAAAAAACATCGTAACTACCTATGGGTTCTTTATCATATGGAACAGAGGTAAGTGCTTTTGATTGAAGAGGTTGTTTGTTTATTTATTTATATTCACAGAATTCACTGATATGAGTATATCAAGATTTGTCACTTGGTCTCCATGTTCATAACAAAAATTGTACTTCTGATTTGCTACTGTCACCGAATGGCGACATTAAGTGGCGAGTTAAAACCTTTAATTTTTGGTGGCCCTGAAAAGGGCCGTTGGCCGTCTTGGAGAAGCGTCGATCATAGTCGTTTTTGACGGTCGGAGGCTGGGCGACACGGCGTGTCGTCATCCAGCGAAGACGTCTTCTTCTTCCCTCACAGTAGTGTGTCAATGGCTGCTTCATCAGATCCGGTGGGCGTAAGGATCGGTCAAGGGACTGCTGTGGGCATCGCTCACGTCAGCGGGCGATGACAGTCCGGTCGGCGGCTTACGCTGTTGGGTCGGCGAGCAGAAGCATCATCTTCTCTCTTGCGGGGTCATCGATGAGCCTTCGCTGGAGTCCTATAGCCGTGTCCCAATGGTGGACGTCTTGTCTGCTGTCTGGATCGAAATTGAATCTCCCGGTTGAGTGTAGCGCTCTTTTTATATTTGCCGAGAGCGCCGTGGTAGAGGGCGATTACTGGATCGCCCATGATGATAAAGGCTTCTGTCGGTATGCAGCCAAAAGGTTTGTCGGTATGCTGACAAAGGGCCTACTGCGCCGACAAGGACCAAGAGAAGTATTGAAGGCCGGCAACACAGTAAATGATTAATTAGAAGGGGTGGCGGTGACACTACAAACTTGAAAATTAAATCACTTTTTGCTCTGTAACATCCTTTTTCTACAATAACAAATTTGTTTTTTATTCATGGTTAATAATTATAGTAGTGCTCATCAAACAAAGAGCAAAGTTAAAACTGTTAGGTCATGTGTTGTTGTTTAGGTCATCAGCTGTAAAGCTGGTTTGAACCTGTAGAGGTTTTACTAAGTAAAACGAGGAGTGAGGTGGTTTACCATTGCCTTCCTCACTGAGTGGAAAAGTACGCTTATCAGTATGCCCGGCCCTCTGAAAAGCACATATTTTCCACTCTGTAAATGACACTTTCACTTCATTCACCACAGGGTCTGGCTGTACAATGAAATTCATTACTTTCAGAGAAGATAACTCTGATTAGTGTCTTTTACACCTCTACCTCTTCTGTTCTTAAATGATTCAGTCATTTAATTGGCTGACCATGTGATAAGAAACAGAACTATTTATTTTAGCCCTGCAACTGACAGATTGAGTGTAAATAATTTGACACTCCACCTGTCTGTTAGGGGCAGATTAGGTCATCTGTACCATTTTATCCTATAAAAAAAAAATAGTATTTCTGTAACAGAAACATGTAAAAATAATAGAATGAATAAAACAAAAATCTGTTGTGAAACACGCACATGAACTTTCTCTTGTCAGTGTAAATAATGAACAATATATCATATATTTAATCATAAGTGAATGATGCCAAATGAAAATCCACCTCTGTAGAACTTAAAAAGTATAGAAAATCACTCACTGACGTTAAACTAGGCTCTGTAATAAAATGCTAGGTATAAAAGTTGTTGGGTTTTTAATTTTCTATAACTTTAATTATGTACATTTTTGTTGTAACATGTGTACTAAGGCTGCAATCTTAAAAAAATTGTATGACGCGTTTTTGAGAAAATCGTAAAAAAGTGAAAAATCACACGAATGAACTACAACTTCTGGTTGGTTGACCTATTTTAATGCAAATGTTTGTGTTGGGTCCTGTAGTTGTACCTTACTTAAATTCCAAGTTTCAACTTTGAATGCTGTTCCGTTCTTGAGAAATGTGTAGTTCTAGTGAAAACTGAATTTCAAAAAATTTACATGAGAACAATACTTTCCTTCCTTAAGTATTTTTATGCAGGGCAAGAGAAAGTAAAAATAAGCATTAAATTTTAAAAAAATAGATAAAGAATTACAGTAAGGTCACACTTTTACACAATTTACTTTCATGCAACACAGAAAATCAATCTTGTGTAGGTGTTACCCCCAAATAACACATAGGTGAGTGAGTGTTTTTTTGTGTATTTTATCTGGGAGACTCTGAAAGGAAGTTTAGGAAATATTAAGATACTTCTACATATATTATTAGTACTTAATTTTACTGTACATGTGGAGATTTTTTTTTAATTGGCTAAATGAAATGCAACCACAATCATGACAACAATAATTTTAAATGTTCTCTAAATTTATGTGCCATTGCAACATATCATTTTTTGTGTACTTCCACAAAAAACACTTTTTTAGTATCCCATGTTACAACATTTTAGACGTGATGAATCAATGTTTGAAAATTAATTGTGGAAATATTCTTTTAATTTCATTAAAAAAAAAGTTTCAGAATTACAGTTTAGTAATTGACACAATAGAGTGTGTAATTCTTTGTCCATTAAACATCATTTAACTTTTGCATTAAAAGTGAATTTTTTTTTTGGTTTAACATCCAACTGTTCTGTAGTTACTGCTAATGCTGACTGTGAAGGAAGAAATGATTTTTTGAAACGTATGAAATTATGCCAGGTTTGAATGGGATTTGAACCCAAGACCGCATGATGAGAGGCGAGCACGTTACCAATTACGCCAATGAAAAAAGTGATTTTTAAAAATAAAAAAGTTAAAAGTGAAGTTAAAGTTCGTTTTTTAATTGTGTGTTTTTTCTTACAGCTATCCAATGGCTTCTAGTAAAGAACTTGCAGAAAATTCAGATAACTGTGCTATATGTTGGGAAAAAATGGAGTCTGCTCGTAAATTACCTTGCACTCACCTCTTTCACAAGTAAGTATTAGTTTAGTTTATTAATTATTAGTAAGTATTATTGTTTTCATATTAGTTACTCAAGTAGTTTATTTATATAAACACATATTAAGTTTATATTTTGAGTGTGAATTTTCTGTAGAGGGTTAAGTATTTTTGTTAGTATGTTGATTTAAAGTGTATATTATAGTACTAGCATATTATATACACTGACGTCTGATATGGGAAAACTTAGAATATGCCTGTTCCAATCCACATTAATCAGAAAACTGACTGACCATCTCCTCCAAGCCTTACACGTACCCCAATTTTCTTCAGGTACAATTTTTCACCTCAATACTTTAAGGGTATGACAATCTCCTCCAAGGCTTACACGTACCCCAATTTTCCTCAGGTGCAATTTTTCATCTCAATACTTTGAGGGTATGACCATCTCCTCCAAGGCTTACACGTACCCCAATTTTCCTCAGGTGCAATTTTTCACCTCAATACTTTAAGGGGAATTCGTCCTGGCTAATATTGTCCTATCGAATGTAATCCCTCTATATCTTTCTGTACTGATTGATTGACAGCTATCAGTGCTTAAATTCCCAGCTCTGAAATAATATTTTCTTTCTATAGCCTATATAATCTGGACTTTATAGCCTAAAGGATTGTTATATCTGCGGTATGCAGTATTTTTCCTGTACATTATTTTTGATTGTATTACTTTTAAAACTAACTTAGTGTTTAGTTCTGTAATTTATTTACTTAATTGTAATGCTGTAAAAAATGTTGTCTTACAAAATTTGAATAAAACAAAGGCAAAGTTTAAAATACTAGGAATAATGATACTTCATTATGAAAATTAAATTAAATACCGTAGTTTATCTAGTAATTAAAAACTGCAGAATACTGAGTTCTATAGACATACCGTAAGGAAATTGCAGTGCGTGGGTTCAAAGTGTCAACCTTGGTGGGAAAGCATTACCACCACCATTGTAGTATTTCACAGTAGGACTCTGCAACAGAAAGTTTGATATTACCGTAGTGAGGCTATTTTGAAATGGGGATTTACCCAACTTCTTGACACATGCGTACTGGGACTGCAACGTCCTACCGGTTTCGCTATAGTACGTGTTTAGATTTTGCAGTACATTGCATGTGTATTTGAAAAGAAAAAATGTATCTAATATCTACAAACAGGGTGAATGGTCTGGCTTGCTAAACAGTAAGTTAGTGATTCTAGAAAATTTCAAACTGAAACGTATTATTATAAATCATGTACTCTGTTTAACCATAAGATGTTAATTCAGTGACAGATAATAATGAAAAAATTATAACAAGTACTGGTAACGCAATGTAAGTTGACGATCGTCAGCGAGAGTAAGACTGGACTATGCGGGGGGTGGAAGTGCTACTATATTTGCTTTTCTAAATGCATCATAGCGACAGCTCTAACCATGACATCATGTAGTTTTACTCTTACATTGATTTATTATGTTTACAACTATGTCGTTTTATAAACATCCCATTGTATTATTTATTGATTCTTAATAATTATCCTAAATAATAAACATTCATTCTAAGAAAGCCATAATATTAGGCCTAAACTGTATTTAGTATCCTTTTTGGTCATCAGCAGTAAACTGAATTACTTGCACTCTGACATTTGTAGTGATAGACTAGTTAGTCCATGAGTTCCGTCGATGTGAGCTTATTATCGTAAGTAATACTAGTTTTACGGTAATTTTAAAATGTTATTGTATTTTTACAGTTTTCATATTTCATTATTTTCAGTAAAGTTATGTTAAATTGCAATTGATTGTAAACAATTCACTTTCTTTAAATAATTACATTACTCCTTACTTATTTAGTGTGTCAGGTCATGAACTGAACTTTATTAGTTAAGTTTTCATATTTCATTATTTTCAGTAAAGTTATGTTAAATTGCGATTGATTGTAAACAATTCACTTTTTTTAAATAATTACATTACTCCTTACTTATTTAGTGTGTCAGGTCATGAACTGAACTTTATTAGTTAAGTGTTTGTGGTGGTTGCATTTTGAGTTACACGCTTTGATACGTGTCTTATGCTTTCGGGTTGGCCGATGTAAGTAGGACGGATAGTATACTGTCCTCCCTCCCTCCGCTTGATAGGCGCAATCGTCAACTTATAGCGCGTTACCAGTACTTAATTATTTTATATTTTGATGAAATAGTTTTGTTATGATTAATACTTAATTTGAATTATTTTTTTTTTTTTTCAGTTCTTGTCTGCAGTCTTGGCTTGAGCAAGATACATCTTGTCCGACTTGTCGTTTGGCACTAAGCATTCACAGTCTTAACTCGCAACGTAACGTTGAACTCAGTGAAACAGCGAATCTTGTACCAAACAGGCCGAGACCGAATCACTTCTTTCATTTCGATGGTAAGGTTTTATTATTAAAATGCATTTATTTGTAGCAATTGATCATAGTGTTCATCCTCTTTTCATGGATAAGATGTTATCTGGTCGTGTGTAACTTTGTAACTCAATTGAATTGAACAATATTGATGCAGTTTTTTGTAAATAATTCAAGTAGATAATTTTAAATTATTTATAAATTTATGTTGTTACTCCAACTTTATTGGCATCTATTAATAAAAGTGCTGTTATTGAAAGTGGTGAGAAACACTTTACGAGGGGGTACCCAAAAGAAACCAGAATTACTTTCAAAAGCTATTTATTTTCGATTTTTTTACAAAACAACCTTATCCTCTTCAAAATACTCTCTATTACAACTAATAGTTTTATCCTGCCGGTGCTTCCACTATTCGAAACATTTTTGTAGTCATCTTTAGAAATGGCTGACAGCTCCTCTCTCGTTTTTTTCTTGACCGCTTCAATGTTGTCAAATCTGTGTTCTTTAATATCCCCTTTTCATGCAAGGCAATGAGAAAAAGTCGCACGAAGCCAGGTCAGGTGAGTAAGGTGCGTGGGGCAGCGGAACCATGCCATTTTTAGTCAAAAAATCTTTCACCGAGATGGTTATGTGTGCAGGTGCATTGTCATGGTTGAAGAACCAGTGTCCTGTCTGCTACAAATCGGATCTTTTTTCACAAACACTGTTGCGCAATCTTCTTAAAACTTTCAAATTGTCAGTCGACGATCTGAGAGCACACGCTCTCGAATTTTTTAAACATTTTTGTTGATTCAGGCAGTTGATGGACGTCCAGAACGAGGTTTGTCATCAATCTACATGTCCCCACTTTTAAACCGAGAAAACCACTCGTATACTTGAGATTTTTCCATAGCGTCATCTTTGTAAGCTGTTTTCAACATTAAAACAGTTCCAGCAGCACTTTTACCAAGTAGAAAACAGAATTTCACAGCTACACATTGTTCACTTAAACTTGCCATCATAAAAAACGAAACAAGAACAAAACAGCGCTAGCAAAAACAATCACTGCACTGAACTCGCAATGAGTTGCGCTATATACGTCTGTGCGGCAGAAATGCGTACTACACAAACACCGCCCACGGCAATGCTATTCCGGTTACTGTTGGATACCCCCTCGTATAAATGTATTGTATGCACCTCATTAAGTGTTTTTTAAATGTGTTGTAGATATTGTCAAATTTTATTTTCGACAGCTGTGAAATTGATTGTAATAGATTGTTTGATGGGCTATCATAATATTTATTAAATGGAATAGATGTGACATGATTGATTAGAATAAATTTGTATTTCTGTCTGTGAAAATAATTTTAGAGTTTGAATCCATACGTAAAAAATGTATGTTTTAACCCTTTGTAAACTAGTCTGCACATAACCAGAACTGAATATTTTGGCAAAATGTTTTAAAAATGTCATAATTTTGTTTATTTTATAAAATTAATTCTTATACCTCTAGTATTGATTAAAAAATATTTTTAAAAAATTTTGATTGTACAAAAATTTAGTTATGTCTGTAGGAACCTTCAGTTATACTTGACAAAATGAATTTTGCTTATTATTCAATGATTACACTTCACACAAAATTTAATTATTTAACAACGTATTTGTAATATAGCCATAAAATTAATAAAACAAAAGTGATAAGAACATCAAAATCGAAACTTAAACAAGCCATTTGCAAACTAGGTCTATATATAACTTTACAAAACACCATGGTACATACACACTTATGACTACAACAAAGAGGTTATTTCATTGTAAATACATTGCTACACTAATATTGGATTCTGAAGAAATCTAGTATTATCACAAACGATATTTTTTGACTCGTGAGACTTTTTTTAATGTTATGGGATCTAATTCATATGTGCAGATATAAGCGTCAATAGCTCACTCCGCATTTCCGTACTTACGAATATACCTGTCAATAGCTCACAAAGGGTTAATAAGTTAATAAAGATATCTTGTGGACGGTTAGGTGTATTTTTTACGAAATAAAATCCAAAAATAAGAAAGTGTTCCACCATGCTCAGTCTGATTTTGAAAATTTTTATTGGAGAAATTTGGTAGTTACTGGTAACGCAATATAAGTTGACGATTGTCAGCGAGAGTAAGACTGGACTAAGCGTGGGGTGGAAGTGCTACTATATGTGCTTTTCTAAGTACATCATAGGGACAGCTCTAATGCCATCATGTTGTAGTTTTACTCTTACATTAATTTATTATGTTTACAATAATGTTGTTTTATAAACATCCCATTGTATTATTTATTGATTCTTAATAATTATCCTAAATAATAAACATTCATTCTAAATAAGCCATAATACTAGGCCTAAGCTATAATTTAGTATCCTTTTTGGTCATCAGCAGTAAACTGAATCACTGTGCTCTGACATTTGTAGTGATAGACTAGTTATACGGTAATTTCAAAATGTTATTGTATTTTTAGGGTTTTCATATTTCATTATTTTCAGTAAAGTTATGTTAAATTGCAATTGAATTTTAAACAATTCACTTTCTTTAAATAATTACATTACTCCGTACTTATTTAGTGTGACGGGTCATGAACTGAATTTTATTACTTAAGTGTTTGTGGTGGTTACATTTTGAGTTATATGCTTGATACATGTCTAATGCTTTCGGGTTGGCCGATTTAAGTAGGATAGGTAGTATATTTTCCTCCGCATGATAGGCGCAATCGTCAACTTATAGCGGGTTACCAGTACTTGCACCTATAACTGGACTGGATATTTAAATAGAAGTGAGTAGAATGAATACTGAATCTGGTTTGTAACTACAAATCTTAAAGCTGAAGTCATTGAAAGACAAAGGAGATGTTGATTGATTGTTTTGACATAAGAAACGATTTTTGTTCTGCAAAATGATATGACTACTTGAAACTTGTTTTGAGAAGTGTATGATGTATCTTTTAAATAAAAAAATTATTTTCTGAATTTAAAGATTGTTGTTTGTTTATACTAATTCTAAGTGTTAAATATGCTGAGAATTTATAGAGTTATTATTTTAAAATTGAAAAATTTATATTATAAATAATATTTTGTTTTAAAATTACAGGTTCGAGATATGTGTCTTGGTTACCAAGTTTCTCTGTTGAAGTTACACATACCCAGTTGTTAAGAAATGACCAAGTGTCACCTTCGCATACGTCTCAGTTGGAGTCGATGGCGAGACAGGTATGTTATAACTCTTGCCAATAATGATAATAATAATAATTAATAATAGTTTTAGAACAAAAGCTAAAAAATGGGAGGTTAAACCAGAGACAAAAGCTCCAAGAACCGGAACAAAGTGGAGTGAACAGAGAAAAGCTGAATTCTCACAAAGAATGAAAAACTGGTGGGCGGATAAAAAGGACAAGAAATCCCAAAAACAAACCAGATTTACTTAGCGTCTTCCACTTCGGGAGCTTTACGACTAATAATAATAATAATAATAATAAATTTGATTATTCTACAGCCATATGTTTATCATTTTTGACAGTAGTAAAGTATTTATTAAACATAAAAATATGATTCAGTGGTGTCAGGTTTTTGAAATTGTAAAAATTATAACGTATGGATTCGGTAGACCTGAATGTATTCCAAGAAATAATTTTTAAGAGTATCGTAGAGTTGGCGCCACCTTCCAGCTCTTAACCGTTGCCTCCATTCTTCCCAGCCCATCCAATCTTCCTCCTGAAGACCTCTCTTGCACCTTTCCATGGGACTCATCTGTTACAGTCCAGCCTCTCTTAGTTTGCTCCTAATTTAAACAAATAATGACGTCACTGAGCATGTGCATTATATCAAAATGTGTACACGCTGATTAAAAAGTGACAACAAAATACTTTCAAAAGTATTAAAATACAAATACTTTTAAAAGTATTTTTCTAAATGAAATTTTTAGGCCTACATCATATCATGACTGATGTTTTTAGTACTTTAAGTACTTATAATTTAAAAAAAATAGTTAACTTAATAGGAATACGACATCCGTAAAGTCGCAGACTCTAGCGTGCACCCGGTAGTAGCTGGCTTTTGTTTGTTGACAGTAGGAGCAAACTAACAATGGCTGAACTGTACATGAACTATCCAACTGCCTCTGTCCGCGCTTCTCATATGCCCATACTATTTCAGCCTCTTACCCTCAACATTACTCTAAAAGTCGCTTTCCACCCCGATTTTCTTTTGTATTTCCTCATTGGCATGTCGGCGTATCCCTTAGCTTGTTTTTGGTCAACCAAAAATTGTCATAAGACAATTTTTAGCATTACTACCTTTTTTTTATTGCTGTTTTACCGCCGATTTCCTGTGTTTTTCAATCTTCTGATTTTTTTAGTATTTCATAACATAATTTGTTATGTTCAAACAGACAGTACTTCACCATTTTAGAAGTCTTATATTACAGATTACTGATCACATGAGATTTTTATTTGTGTTAATGAGGGTTATGTCAAGTGAATTATGACAAGTAAGTAAAGTAAAGGCAATAAATAAATAACTAGATTACACTTTTTAACATTAAATTTTTTTCATTGAAGTTAATTCAAAATTCATTTTTTAATGGTAATATTATTGTCAATTTAATTGCCAGTTGATTTATTTATAGAAAAGTAAAGTTGTTTACATAAAGTTGTATTAACATATAGAGCCTCTCTACGCTAAGGGTACTCCGTTATAGGCAACCAGCAATACAAGTGAGCATACGTATTAATTAAAAATACGCACAGCATGATCAAAAACATAATTCCATACAACACTAATGAATTATTTGCTTTAAGCTTAATATATTAAAAATATGTTAATTCATTTGTTAGAAAATGTTTTATAAATCAAACATTAGTTTACCATTAATAACTAAAACTTTTACTATTGTTCCTCTTACATTGTTATTTTTCGTTACCTACATTATTTACTATTATTTCATTATTATTTATGATTAGTAGGTTTTTATTATAGACTCAGTTTTATTTTTGGTCACAAGTAATACAAGACTAATGCGCTTGAATTATAATAGGAGAGTAAACAATTTCATTGATTTTGTATCATTTAAATTAATGTCTGTGACTATTTTAATACAACTGTTTGCACTTGCCTGTGTTTAACTCATTTTTAGTTTCAACAGTTATCTTTTGGTATTGTATCAGTTCATTTCAATTTTCTTCGTAGACTGAAGTTGAAAAGTTTTGTAAGCTGTGTTTTGTAAACATGCCTGATAGTGAATGTATTGAGTTTTTGAAACATAAAAGCGGTAAACATTAAAAAGTAGAAAAAAATTGTTTTGTTAAATGTAATGGTTAAAATAATTAATTACGGAGTCTCTTTATGAAACTTCAATAATTACAAGTAATCTAAACGGTATAATTAAAAACGCTTACAGAATAATGTTTATTTTAGCTGGATGTAGATACTAATTTAATGATGGAACATAGTGCAAGATAATTGTCAGGCGGAGAGGTAGATTCGCGCTTCTTCTTCTTCAAGTGCCGTCTCCGCGTCGGAGGTTGGCGATCATCATTGCTATTCTAACTTTCGAAACAGCTGCTCGGAACAGTGACGTGGAGTTGAGACCAAACCAATCTCTCAAATTCTTCAGCCAGGACGCTTTCCTTCTGCCCGGCCGGCGCTTTCCTGCTATCTTTCCTTCCATTATCAGCTGAAGAAGTCTGTATTTCCCGTTTCGAATAACATGGCCGAAGTACTGCAGTTTTCGTCGCTTGATGTCATATAGCAGTTCCATCTCCTTGCCCATCCGAGTCAGTACGTCTGTGTTTCGTACTCTGTCGGTCCACGATATACGGAGCATGCGGCGGTATAGCCACATCTCAAACGCCTCCAGCCTCCTTTCTAGAAGTTTCGTTAGTGTCCATCCTTCCTGCCCGTAAAGAAGTACAGGAAGTACATAGCACCTCAGAATTCGGAGCCTCGTGTTGAGACTAAGATCACGTTGGCACAATAGGTGTTTTAGTTTCGTGAACACTAACTAAAACACTAACACTAGTTAGAAAATCTAACACTAGTTAGATTCGCGCTAACTAGTGTTAAACTTTCGTGGCGCTTGCCTCGTGCGGAGTACTCTTACAGTAGATACACTATATATAGAAATTAAAATTCTGTTCTACTGCTGTTGTTTTATTTGTGGGTTTATTTTTTTGCAAGTATTACCTTTGTATTTTTTCTTGTGTTTAGGTTCAACAACTATTTCCACATATCCCAACAAGTGTTATAATAGAAGACCTGCATCAGACAAGAAGTGTTGAATTAACGGTGGAAAATGTACTTGATGGTCGTCTCATTGCTCCTCTGCAACCTCCCGAGTTACCTCCAGCGACACCAGTCACTCCAACTTCACCGTCAGTCACCTGGCCATCCAGGTAACCATATATTTTCAACTTAATCGATTTCAACTCTAGCAGGAGCGTGTTTTCTTTTTATGTTTAACGTCCGACTGTTCTGCAATTACTGCTAATGCAGACGGTGAAGGATGGAATGAATTTTGTAATTTATGAAAATATGCCGTGCCTAAATGGGATTCGAACCCAAGACCGCATAAAGCGTGTTACATATTACTATTATTTATCATTTATGGTGGTCATAAAAGTAAATATATTTTCAAAGGAATACGTACATGGAAAAAAATTACAGACATTGTATGATCATAATCAGTGTTTTGGAAATGTGTTGAACTTACAGTTATCTGAACAATCAACAATATTAATGATAATGATAATCTACCTCTCTCTGTTCTTTCGTAAAATAAATTTAAAGTAAATTGCAAAGTTAATAAATATATTCATTGATTTGCTATCATGCGCAGTATGGTATAATTTACAGGATATGATCCTGTTCGTGTTTCACTTATTTTTTTTTTTCACCATATCCCTTTGGAGGATCGATGATGATTGCTTTAGGAGATGTGTATCTTTTATACGTTGACAAGATTTATTCGATTCCTGCATTACCAAAATTAGATTGAGGTAAATAAATAATAATAACCGTACTTTGATCACTAAAAACAATTCATATAAAAAGATAAACGTAATTATTTATTGAACATTTTCCTGTGTATTGTT
Source organism: Catonia carolina (assembly GCA_035578175.1). Classification (NCBI taxonomy): domain Eukaryota; kingdom Metazoa; phylum Arthropoda; class Insecta; order Hemiptera; family Achilidae; genus Catonia; species Catonia carolina. The sequence continues at coordinate 434,777,154 of JAQMRL010000001.1, read as the reverse complement.
TAGAATTATATAATTAAAAAAAAAACCACTGAATACACACCATCCTCCTCTTCGTAGTTTTTATAAATGTAGGTTCTAAAAATTCTCTGTTTGGTCTTAATTGTCTGTAAATATCAATGCATGGACACTTTCATCAGTTTATCATGACTACCAAATTTTTTTTTTTTATATTTCAACTGAAGATGGATACATGATCACCGGAAGGACCTGTTGACTTTTTTAATTAGGCGAGAGCCATCTATTGTGTATTTAATGGTTTTTTATATTATATAATTCTAAACAAATTTCAGGAAAATGTTCAACAACTGATTTTTTTTAATCCGAGTAACGTAATTAACAGTACAATTTTTGTTGTATTTAGCGAGGAGCTGGTTGATACTGAAGAAGAGCCAGTTAACCTTGGTGGGAGATTTTCAAAGTCACCGAGTGAACGCGAAAGGATACTGTACGTGAGGAAAGAGAAATTATTGCTTGCGGCAAGAAGGAGGTACCTTGAGCGACATAATACCCAAAACCAATCGAGTTAACTTCCTGCGCCCGCTACTTTACAACCTTCTTGTCTTTCACCTCCCACCTCTCCATTGGAGTTATGTTAATTTATTTTTAGGTTAATGCTAAACGTTGCGCCATTTATTTAAGTAAATTAACTGTAAATTTAATGTGAATGTAAGAGAGATTTTGAGTTACGAATTATTAAAAAATAATATGGTGTTTATAATTATTAATGATGTCGATAAAATGTTAGATAACTGGTAAAGTTACTTTAATTACGAATATTAATAATAATAGAACCAGTTAAGACTAGTTTAAAAAAAAGAAGAAGAAAATTGTACATAAGTGACTTACAATATTTAATATTTTGTGACAGTGTCTGCCATTTAATATTTTTACGATAATATTATTAAAAGTCTGCTGTGTATTGATACTTATCCACCTTAATTGTATATCGTTTTGTTCCTGGCATATGTCACAAACTTATTTTTTTATTGTCTAACGACTTAGTACTAATACATAAATGTTTATTTTTTTAGTAATTTATTTTGTTGAATTTTAATTTGGCTTATAGAGTTAGTATATTTTTGTTAAATTGTTGTGTACATGAAAGTATGAATGAGTTATTGAATGTGTGTGTTCTTTAGTACCTATGTTGTAATATAATGATTCTGTTAAATAAAAGTTGTAAAATTTAATTAATTTTTCATTTTATGTATTACCTTTTTGTTTTATGTATTGTAAAGTCTGTTTATGATTTCCTGCTTAAGGGGAGATGGTACGATGGTTTTAACACAAAATTTCGATTTTTGGTTTTTTTTATGTTTTTCAATAGTTTAGGCCTAGATCTACCAGAAGAAACATTAAATTACATTTAAAAAAAAAATTTTTTTTATGAAAAAATTAAGTTTTTATAAAGTTTACACAGAAAAATTATCATGTTCCCTAGAACGATTATTTTTCACAATTTTGTACTGCTCGTTTTAGTGGAAAGAGAATTTCAGTTTTTAAATTATCTGCATCAGTGTTTTTTGTATTCTCAGCTGTTGGTTCATCTTTCTAAACAACTGTTGATGGGAAATATACTTGTTTTTGTAAATTTTGTTTTTGATTTGTGCCTACTTGTTTCTTGCGTTTTTCCATAAATTTAGATTTTTAACACTAGGTACATTTTTCTTAGAAATCAATAAACCTACCAGGCTGAAATTTTTCCCAGTTAATTATCTTGTATATCCACATATACCGACATTTTTATGACTTCCACAGGTGCTCCAAAAATTAGTAATACACAAAAATGTAGAAAACAACTTGTAAAAATTTTATGTTATTCGTAATGTTTTTAAAAAATGGTATGGTCTGAAGATTAAATTTAAAAAATGTCAGTATCTCAAGAAGAAACCCGACACCTATGGTGTGTAAAGTTTAATTTCCTTATCTTTTACCAATCCTATGAAAAATGTACCTAAAAATAGCAAATTTAACATTGGTGGGATACAAAGTACAGTCTCCCCTTAAGGGGGAAAAGTACCTTCAGAAAAAATTACGGATAAATGAAATTTGTGGTTTTTACATTTTATAACATTTGTTTTACGTCAATAAATAAAACAAAGAGGTATCATATAGCAAGATTAGCAATATTACTTTCTCATGCCCTGTATTATTAATAGGAAAGGAAAGTAGTCTATTCCGAATAATTGGGACACACCGGGATCGGAGCATTTTGTCCCGATTAAACAGCTGGCCTTAATAAACAAATTTGTAAACTGTAGCATTTACGATACTGTATTTTATTAAATATATCACACGCATTTTACGTGCAAGTTCTATCCTTATACAAAACTGTATATGAAAATTTAAAATTAAATTTGAAAATTTTATTAATATGAAAATATTAAATATTAAAAATAAATTTAAGGGTATCAGAACAATGATTAAACTTTTTAGCAAAATATTTTGCCTTGGTTTTAAGCATTGGACCATCGACACTAACACATTGCGATGTTACAATGGGAACCATTCATTCACTGCTTCTCAACCAGTGGGTCCTTTCCTTTATGTATTTCTTTTTCTTTTCTTAGATGTTCTGTAATCTTTTAATGCCCATTCTTGGCGTATCTTCTTGGAGTACAATACAAGCCATCATATTTTTCGGTATACCGGTTAGTTCAGATAGTTTACGTTGGCTTAAGTTAGGTGGATACGTTTTTATTTTGTCGAGAAGCTTTATTCATTTACAAAGTCATAACATTGCGCTGCACTTTAATTCACAAAGATGTTAATAGTATTTTTTTTTTTTTGGTTCAATGTTCGACTGTTCTGCAATTACTGCTAATGCAAACAGTGAAGGATGAAATGATTTTTTGTAGTGTATGAAAATATGCCGTGCCTGAATGGGATTCGAACCCAAGAATCCCATTCAGGCACGGCATATTTTCATATGTTACAAAAAAATAATTTCATCCTTCACCGTCTGCATTAGCAGTAATTGCAGAACAGTCGGACATTAAACCAAAAAAAAAAATACTATCGACATCTTTGTGAGTTAAAGTGCAGCGCAATGTTATGACTGAACGAATGAATAAAGCTTCTAGTCAAAATAAAAAAGCATCCATCTAACTTAAGCCAACGTAAACTATGTTGATTGTAGGTACTGTAAGCGTACACATAAAAGTGTCAACGAAATATGTGAAACAAATGGGAATTTTTAAAAAATAACGTATGCCTGCCGAAACAAAACAACCAGGCAGGAAAAAGTGTGTTTCAATACACTCATGAAATCACAAAAACTGATGAGAAGCATGGAATTACGAACTCTCTATGTACAAGATACGTATGACTAGTGACAGTTAACCATAAATTGCAAGGATGTTATACAGGGTGATTCAAAACTATATGGCAATCTCTTGGGATCTCATTCTATAGCTAAAAATAAGAAAAAAAGTTCATATAAACATATGCCTGAAAACGCTTAGTTAGCGAGTTACAGCTAGCGAAAAATTTCACCTAGAACTCCTTACCCTCGGTGAAGTAAGGCCGTATAAAAATGTTAAAGGTAGTTACAAAGATACAAATACGATTGTTTCTTATGTTTTTTAATCTAAAAAATTGTTGATAATTGCTGAAAATTTGTTGATAATGTGAAGTAGTTTAAAACCTTGTTCTCAGACTGCAACATTTTATTAATATGATAAGATTTTACTCCAACAGGTAGCAGCACAGTAGTGCCTTAATATAATTAATAGAATCACTCCCAGATTGCAGCACATATGAACTGCTTTTAAGAAACAAATTTTATGTAGCAATTGTCGCTGTGTCAATCACACAGCTAAACAAATTGCTGCAGTCGCCCTCCGTGGTTTAAACACTAGATTTACTGCATACTTCAAAGTGGTAAGTACTAGATTTAATTCACAGCTAGCATCTGGAAATTATTACTTATTAAAACCCACTGCCCACTGATTCCTTATTGTAATCAAAAGTAATTATTATTAACCTAAGCAGTTGATGCGACTTTTACTAAGTATAACTAAAAACTGAAACGTTAAATTATTTTTATTTAATTTGTTTTAAAAATAAAGAAAATCAGAAGGCGTTTGTTTATATTATTGCAACTGATTGCTGAGAGAGAAATACTACGAATGTGAAATAATCAGTACCCCAATTTCAACTGATATTATCTGTTGGCAAGTTTTAAAACTTTTAATTAAGTCTTGAAAATCACAGAAATATGATAAGACTAATAATTTTACAATAGTCACTATTGTTGTAAAATTATTCTATTATAATTATTTAAGTTACTAGTTCTGTTACAATCAGCAGCAAAATCCATATTAATGTAATGTTTTTTATGTATTATATAAAAAAAACTTTTAATATTTACCTTTTTACTGCTTCTTTTACTTCAATTTTATGATAACGTTTGTGGTGTGCACCGCTTCGTCAGGTAATAACAAAAGGTTATACTATAACTAATAGAATTTATTTTTATTCCTAATTTGTGTACGTTGCAATCTGTTTAATTTAGAACAATAAGCAACCCCCATGACCCAATGAGATGTGTATGATGTGTAAATGAGGTGTAGTTTTGTACAGAACCAGGCCGACCATTCCTGAGAGAGTATGGTTAATTGAACCCCAACCATCAAACTATACCGGTAACCACTGTCTAGTATTCAAATCCGTATAAAAGTACAGGCCTTCAAAGTTATGTAAGCTCAGTAGACGGATTTGGTTGAGGTACGATGATGGGAGAAATAGTGGTGTGAGTAGTACAGCAGTAGAGGGGGGAGGGAATTCACAGCCGACTCGCTGGAATGCATAACGTACCGTAGGTTTATATGGTCTAGGCCTACGAGAGCCTCTTTTTCCTAAAAGATAACTTCAACATGGTGGAAGGGTTGACATTTCCTTGGGGGCTTTTCACAAATGTCCACCGACCACAGACAATAAGACAAAATAGTCAACCGTTCGAGCTACGATCTGTTCTTTGCGACAGCTTCAGTAGAATGAGACAATTCACGCACGCACATACGCATGCATCGAACGTATGTCATCCCTTCTACAGCCAGCAGTATTCTCACCACTCACTTCTCATTTCTGCACGAACTACGCTTACAAAACATTGACAGATTGTAACTACCTGTACTTGGATTTGAACCAGGAACCTTTGTCTCCGGAAATCAGTTGTTAAACAGCTGACTTTGGCGACGACTTTACCTCTAGACCAACCCGGTGGGTTTACTAATAGAATTAACAATAAAAAACTTAGTAGGGTAGTAAACAAAACAAAATAAAATATTTTTAACAGTAAATCCAATGTTTATGAAAAAGTAGGTGTTAATAAGATAAAATATGGTTCAGGGAATTGTAATGACTTTAATATCGGCATAACCTCTAGGTCATTTAAAAAATGATTTCAAGAAAATCTACAAGCTTATAAATATGGAAAACAAAACTCTACGTATGCAGAACATGTCAAATAAATAAACCAAAATTTTTCTAAGTTAGTAGCATTATTTTTCTGGAAATAAATTACAATAAATATAACAATCAAACATTGGGAAAAAATACATGTATTAAAAAATATTAACTTATTAATAAATGAACAAATACAATTTAACAATGATAACTGGTTAAAATGTATCATAAATTATATTATCAAATTTAGTTCCAATTTCTGACACAGATAGCAGTAGCAGTCGATTTTTCCATTTTATAATCAGTTTGCTTCAAACCTTTTACAAAGGAAGATGCAATCACAATAAACTTTCTAAAAACTATTTGTTATTACTTGTAGAAGTTGTGTGCACCACGAAAGTATTCTTAAAATCAAAGTAAAATAAGCAAGAAAAAGGTAAATATTAAAAGTTTTTTATATAATACATAAAAAAAGACCATTACATTAACATTAATTGATTATTCTATTACCCGTGCAGAAGTTGGTTATTTCATATTTTATCACTTACCAATATGTTTAGGTAATTTATTTTATAGGTATAGGTAATTTATATTGGAATCAAAGGGCGGCAGTTCGAATTCAGGATGCGGGAACAACTGAGGAATTCGAAATAAAAAAGGGTGTCCGACAGGGGTGCATCTTGTCTCCGATGTTGTTTAACTTGTATGTGGAGAGAGCATTCGCCGAGTCAATCTCCGACAGTAGCATGGGCATTAAAGTGAACGGAATTCCCATTAACAATATTCGGTATGCGGATGACACCGTGATATTGGCGGATAGTGCGGATGATCTCCAAGCTCTATTAGACAGGGTCAATGAAAAGAGTCAGGGTTTGGGTCTGAAAATTAACATCCGTAAAACGAAATGTATGGCCATCAGTAGAAACGGCACTCCGGGTACAAGAATATCCATAAATGGAGAGAACATTGAACAGGTCGCTCAATTTAAATACTTGGGATGTATGATAAACCAAGAATGGGACCCAGATCATGAAATAAAATGTAGAATCGAACAAGCTCGAGCAACATTCCTCAGACTTGGGAAATTTTTGAGAGACAAGAACTTAAGTCTCAGTCTTAGATATAGGATGGTAAAATGTTACGTCTGGTCCGTTCTCTTGTACGGAGTAGAGGCATGGACGTTGAAAACAAACAGTATCAGCAAACTTGAGGCCTTTGAGATGTGGACCCTGCGACGAATGATGAGAGTGTCGTGGGTTGATCATGTGACGAACGAGGACATCCTGAGAAGAGCTGGTTTGGTGGATCGTGAGCTTTTCGAGACTATTAAAACAAGAAAGACTGGGTACCTTGGACACATACTGCGTGGGGAGCGTTATCATTTCCAGCGGCTTATTCTTCAGGGTAGAATAGAGGGAGGAGGAAGAGGAAGAGGTAGAAGAAGGTTATCCTGGCTACGGAACATACGGCAGTGGACAGGGATACGAGACTTCCAGGCATTGCAGGAGGCTGCAATTGATAGAGTAATATGATGTGAGCGAGGATGGACGCCTACGCAGGAATCTGCATGGCACTTTAAGAAGAGAAGAATATGTTTAGGTAAGGCTGCATATAAGAGACAATTTGTGTCAGTACTAGATTAGCATATCAGCCACATCATAATCACAGAAAATATGAAATAGTTTTTCTTATTTTAATGTTTGATAAAAATTGTTCAATTAATACACAAATTACATAACAAGATCAATAATACAAAATGAATTTTTATTTAAATTTAACGAAACATGTTAGTGGAAAGGTCTTTATGTTCTTTTGTAGAATTATGTTTTTGTTACAATACCCTGGTTATGTTTTTGTGTGTTCAGTGTACTGAAGATTTTCCCTCATCCATGGAATTGTACCATTACAATGTACAAACATTCTTAATTATAGATAATGCTCATAAATCTTAATGAATGTAAATTCTTAAGATTTAAAGTATGTTCTTATCAATACTCCATATTTTTAACCCATCGAACATGTGTAAGGGTTAAACCAGAAATCCTTTATTGAATACAGTGAGCATGGCTTGGGTTCAGATCTCATAAAAAATATTACAACATAGTTTGTATAAATATAAAACTTTGCCGAATTGAACGAAGCTTACAGTTTACCAGAAGTTTTAAATTTATGCATAATTCATAATGATTTTTTAAAGAAAAATATAATCACGCAGTCTAAAAGATATTACTGACTTTTTTTGAATACGGTAGGATAGACTTGACCTATATCAATAACTATATGAGATGTGGCTATTAAATAACGAGACTGGCGTAAAACATTTTATTTTTATTTTATACATTATCACCTATTGTCACCTTCAATATACATTCCTTTTCTATCCCTACAATGCTCCATGCGAATTTTCCATTGTTGGAAACAGTGCTGGAAGTCATCTTCTGTCAGCTCCTTCAGGACACAAGCCGCTTTCTCTTTTACAGCTTCCACAGACTCAAATCTTGTCCATTTTAATGCAGATTTCACCTTTAGGGAACAGGTAGAAGTCACATGGTGCAAGATCTGGTGAATAAGGTAGATGTTCTAACACTGAGATGCTGTATTTGGCTAGGAACCTCTTGACAGATAACACGGAATGAGCTGGCGCATTGTCTTGGTGGAGAACCTGATTTGTCCTTCCACATTTTGTGGCATTTTTCCTTACTCTTTGACGAAGTTTAGAAAGTACCTCAATAATATTGATTAATTATTTGACCTTCAGGAATCCAGTAAAGGTACACAATCCCATGGATATAAAAAAAAAATAATCATCATTGCTTTAAATTTTGACTTGCTCATTCAAGCTTTTCTGGCTCTTGGTGAAGTTTGGCTCTTCCAGTACATGGATTGGCACTTCGTTTCTGGATTATAAGTAAAAAACCATGTTTCATCACATGTTATTATCTTCTACCTGTTCCCTAGGGTGAAATCTGCCTTCAAATTGACAAGATTTGAGTCTGTGGAAGCTGTAAAAGAGAAAGCGGCTTGTGTCCTGAAGGAGCTGACAGAAGATGACTTCCAGCACTGTTTCCAACAATGGAAAATTCGCATGGAGCGTTGTAGGGATAGAGAAGGTGTGTATATTGAAGGTGACAATAAGGGATTATGTATAAAATTAAAATAAATTTTTTTACGTCAGTCTCGTTATTTAATAACCACACCTCGTAATACACATTCAGAAATGTAAGGTAATTTAATTTGTTATATAGTTTTTAATTTTAATTCTTTTACTGTTTTCTATGTTTTAATTAATATTTCGTTCAAATCTTTACTGTGTTCTAAAGACAATAATTATTAATTGTGCACTAAATTCAGAGTTTTTCATAACTGGTTGTAAATGCTAAAAACATTTGTGGTCTGACCAGGTATTTACAATTTTCATGTATAGTAAGAATGCCCGTAGAATTATAAATGCACTCAGTTGGCTGCTCACGTTCTTAAATTGCCTGATTTATCCTGATTGTCTTCAGTAAAATAACCCGCATTCAGTAATCCGGAAAAATCTGTAATCTGGCATCACCTGAGTCCCGAATATGCCGGATTAAAGAGAAGTATTAGTTTTAATTACTAAAGTGTAGGAGTTAATTAGACAATAGGTCAAATGTCAATGGATTTTTTTAGTTATAGCAGGTTATAAATTTTTGCATTTCTAGCATGCAACAAGACGTAATAGCGTTACAATAGCGCGCACATGTGTTGTATTGTTGAAGTTAGTACCTGTCACACAGGGCAAGCGCGCTAGTAGTAAGCTACACTCTGTTGCAGTGTATGTTATTACAAAATTTCAGTGAATGCCCGGCGTTATTCCAAGAACTAATAAAGAGTGTGTGAGAAAAGTTGGTAGTACATTTACTTATTTTTGGAATGAGCAGTTTATATAATGCTTTGAAGCAATCTTAAGATATACTAAAGTATTTAAAAAAACGATCCTCATATGATGAAAGTTCCTATCATGAACGATGATATTCTTAAGATATACGCCGGCCGCGTTGGCGATGTTGGTAACGTGCTCGCCTCTCATCACGCGGTCTTGGGTTCGAATCCCACTCGGGCATGGCATTTTTTCATACGTTACAAAAAATTCATTTCATCCTTCATCGTCTGCATTAGCAGCAATTTGCAAAACAGTCGGACGTTAAACCAAAAAAAAAAAAAAAATTAAGATATACGAAAGTATTTAAAAAAAAAATGATCCTCATATGATGAAAGTTCCTGTTACAAACTATGATATTCACCATATTCCTTTCTCTTTTCGTTAATATTATGCACCCATACTCGTTTTCTGCATAAAAATGATAATGCGTACAGACATACATATCTTCTATGTCTGAATCACTCAGCATCGTGACAAAACTGCTACAAGTAGTGCTCGCATGGATGCTCCAGCAACAGACCTGTTTGTCATCCAAAGTATGCAGCGTTTTGATGCGCGCTGAGAACTCGTTCTGTTTAACCAGGTCTTTCCTAATATAGAGCCTCCTTTTACTCACCAGTCTGATTGCCCAATCCTTTTGGGCAATATGAGTTCCTCTTAATTTTCAGGGACTCATTAGCAATGATAATGAGGGCAGCATTAGCGATGATGCTGGAGAGGGGAAGAATTGAATCCATTCACAGTAGTGGTACAGGCACAAACAGCACTACCAGAAAAAGTTACATTTCCAAGGTACTTTTTTAAAATTGTAATGTAATAAATCTTGTTGTACAGATATCAATGGCTGATTGCAAAAGGTGTATATAATAAAGAAAATAGATTTTCTTTTAAAAAAGTTACATTTTTATTTATTTTACTTAATGAAATGGAACATAAATAATAATGTTACAGCTAATAAATATAAAAAACATAACAACAAAAGTCTTCTGAGATTTAGTTCTTTATAAAAGGTGAAATAGTTTTATTTTGATCTGATGTGTCAAATATATGCACTCAATGATATTTTCCCACTTCTTAAATATTTCTATTAATTAACAGAAATATAAGTCCTTTGACAATCTGATTGAATTCTTGTATATTTTATATAAATATTTGTGACACGTATAGTAATCATCTGAAACAAAACAAAATTTGTTGATTTTTTACTTTTTTTAGCACTAAATAAGATGTAGGTAAGGAATATTAAGTTTTATGTCAATCTTAGTCAGAAGTACACATTCACAGGTCTCAAGCACACAAAAAAAACATGTTTTTATAGACTGATCTGTGTTAACAAAATATCTCAAACATGGAAAATCATATGAACTTGAAACTTTGAAATGAAGTTAAGTATTTTGAGTGGGCTCGACATGAACATATTTATAAAAATCTGGTGTGAAACAGTCACACAACTTTCTCTTGCCAATGCAAATAATAATATAACAAAACATTAGAAATAAACAAAAAAAACTAACCTCAATAAACATAACCTTATTTTAATCATGAATGAAAGACGCAAAATGAAAATCGACCTCAGTTTGGCTTAAAAATACGGAAAATCACTCTTTCATGCTAAACTAAGCTCTGTAGAGAAAAATGATTTCCTATAAATTTGATTATATACACTTTTGTCGTAAAATGCATATTAAGGCCGAAATCTTAAAAAAATCGATTTTTCACACCTGTTCATGAGAAAAGAAAACCAGAAAATCGCTAATTACTGCTAAACTAAGTGTTATACAAACAAATGTTTGAAATAAAAGTTGTAGGATTTAAAATTCTCTACAACTTTTATTATATACATTTTTGCGCTAAAATGCATATTAAAGCTGCAATCTTAAAAAAACAATTTTTTTATGTGAAAACAGCCTCACCAAGAATTTCAGCAAACATGGCGCCTACGCTAACTTGTAACGCATAAAAAATTTAGTAAACCAGGCGATTTTTTAAAAAATCGTAGGGCGAGTTTTTGAGAAAATCGCAAAAAGTGAAAAATTACACGAATAAACTACTACTTCCGGTTGACCGATTTTGATGAAAATGTTCGTGTCGGGTCCGGTAGTGGTGTCTAACTTAAGTTTTAAGTTTCAAGTTTGTACGAGGTTCCATTTTGAGATATTCTGTTCACACACAGACCAATCGCTAAAAACATGTTTTTTGGGTTCAGGAGGTCTGAAAATGTGTAGCTCCGGTGAAAACTTGATTTCGAAAAATCAACATGAAAACAATACTTTCCTCTGATATATTCATACAGGAAAGATAAAGTAAAAATCATACCTCAATTATCCAATAAAATTGATGACAACAATGTGAAGAATAATATGAGCAAAAATGAAATCAGCAAATCCACGTTCTGGACTTATTCCATGAAACTGATTTTTATTCTGTAGGTTGGCCTGCAATCTCAGGCAAACTGCAAACAAAAATCAAAAGTATTCATTAACCATTTATACTAAATAAACAACTATATTAATGCTTTTCACTTTTGATGAGTTCTTTGTTCCGTGCGTTTAGACCAATCAGAATGTTTGCCAGCATTGTCAGATTGTACAAATGTATCAGCCTGACAAACATTACGCGCGCGCATGCGTGTAAGAGCCATAGCGGTTCTCAATCATGTCTTGGATCTCACACTGAATATGTCAATCATAGAGCGTGTTAACATGCCATACTTTATAATATAATCGGCTGAGTGTATGTTCATAGGTTAATTGTTATTGAAAGACCAAAAAAATAGCAGAGTAAATAATATATAACAGAGCTACAAGAGCAACAATTGGCAATGTTGCTGGCAAATCATTGGCTAGTTACGAAGTGGGTACGGGCAATGCACATGTTCACAGCTCATCAACTTTGAAAAATAGTATAAATACAACATTTGATAAAAGTTTAGGCTTGCTGATAAAAAGAAGTTAACCCTCTAATGGAAATATCCGTCTGTCAGGCGGGTACTTTTCAAACTTTCGTCGTGTGTGGCAACACCGTTCCTTTTTTTCGGTTGAGGAGCTAGCTATGCATTAATCGGTTATTGCCCTTGAGATTGCTCATGTGTTGGGACTTCTGTGACTGTTTGTGTTTAAAAGTGAACGACTGTTTCCAAACTCTACTCTATCTGGCAGACTTACGTTACTGTAAAAGGTTAGTTTTTATCCGTCTCGTAGATGGACATTACTTTATACGTGTAAATTTGTGTTACCGTAGTACATTATTTTTTAGATTTGTATTCTTTCGGTATTGTCCATACAACAAAATCCGATTGATAGCTTATAAATGTATAAAGTGTAATAATTCAAACTGCTTAGAATGCTCAAAACATTTTTGTAATATTGCGTAAAAAAACTTGCAATTTTTTTATTCAGAAATGTTGTAATAATTTTTAATTTCCTTATATTAATTTGTATTTGTAATAAGTGATTTTTTATTAAGAATTTTATATTATTTAAAATTGAATACGAATATAATTATAAAATTTAAGATATATGTGGAGAAAATAAAGATATAAATAACAATACATACACATAAACAAAATATAAAATGGAGAGATTATGAAACACGCGTATAACATAATCTCCGTCTACGAGACGGACATTATAGTAAACGCACAATATTCTATCGTTACCAACTGAGGGTTAACAATAGGCCCAAACTGCAGATTAATCAAAAACATTTCAATATAAACTTATGAAGAAAGGAAATTTGGATCACTATTATTTTTCAACCAAAATCCTCTAAAAATTGTTTTCACAAGCAGTATCCCCACCAATATTCCACTGTTAAAAACTATTGCAAAGCTCTATTTTACAATTCCACCTCTGCTGATTTTACTACTTAATATATTCCATAGAACCTGGACATATCATAGGAAATGATTAATCAGGAGTTAAATGCAACCAGAAAAGAAAGTATTTCACAATCTAATACATCTGAGGAATTCATGTTATTACATTACTTGTCACCATCAAAGAAAATACTTCAATATTTAAGTGCATAATGTTCATGAGCTTGGAGATGAACTAGCAGCAATGCACTACCGTGGTTTCATTGTCACAGCACTGATATCAAAACTACTGAAAGACTAGAGATTTTTATCCAATAGAGTAGCTTGAAGAACAGATGCCCATTATTGTGGACTGTAATCAAATAACCCAAATTAGACTGACAAAGTAGATGCAACAAAGAAAGTACTCCAGGGAATAACAAGATTTTCAAGGATCTATTCCAATTGTTACAACTTAAGAGCAAAATCATAATCAGTAACCTCATGCTTATCTCATGAAAACTATTGTTCAATCAGATTTAAGTGGTGTGTGAATGAAATTCGTCCCACAATTTTACAAAAAAGATTATTGGTTATGTTTACCAATAATCCAATTTTATCCCTCCCACATTTATCCACTCAGTCGCTAATTCACCTCTAGTGAAGGAACAATTTTTTACAGCTTAAAACCCACAGCCAACAAACACACACCCACAAAGTGTCATGCACCTTTCACGTAGGCGCCGGTAACACAACTTGTAGGATGTCTTGACTCAACATCTATTGAATAAAAATAACCAACATCTTAATATTTGAGGTTTTTTCAATAATTTACATACCTGCTAATACAAAGCAGCTAACGCAAGAAATGAATCCACTCAGGAATGAATTAAATGGAAACGTTCCTACTAAGCAACAATAAAGGAACTGTATTACACCCGTTAAAAATACATACAACAAATACGCATCAATTATTTTTAACTTCTTCGGTGTATTATTCGCGTACTCATCGTAAAACTTTCCCAGCACAGTACTTAAATTTGCCATTATTATATAAATGTATTTGGAAACTCCAACTTTAAAGTACACGTAAACAAGTCACAATCCAGATATCACACAATTCTCTTCTAACCTCAGAACAGCCGGCTAATCAACAGATGACACAACTTAAGTTAAAAGATACTCCTAGTGAGTACATTGTGAACTAGAACATGCCAACTCAACGAAATTATTTTCTTATAATACCTTCCAAGAAAAACGAATTTTATGTTTTTAATAAATAAACAATTTAATTTGGTTCCAAATACTTTGTATAAATCATATTTTTCAAGCGTTAATTTACTCAATATTATTTACTTTTATACAAGTGTTCATCATGTAAATTAATTTAGGTTGCTTTAATAGGAAACATAAGATTGAAATATTTAAGTGCGTTTTATTTTAAAAATTTTAATTAATAATCAACATTCAAAAATTACTATTAAAAATACTACTTTGTCTCTGAAATTCAATATTTGATTTGATGTGGTGGCTAAACTGACGAAAACCGCGAATTGAGCCACTTGCAGAAACTAAAATACTTTAATATTGAATAATATTGTTTAACCTCTATTTGCTTATCTGGTGTGATTGTCTAGGAATACAAAAAATAAACAGTTATTTTCGCTGGGTAAATGAAGCGAACTAGCGATGCCTGTAAACGATATTCAATATTCTGATAAATACTGTGATGAAAAATACGAATACAGGTAATTAAATTTTATTACTTTTAGTGGTTTATAAACGTTCTTGGATTGCCGCATATATTACGTTACATGCAGAACAATTAAGACGAATGAGGGAAGTCTTTTTTTTTGCCTAATGAAAGTGATAATTAATACCAGTTGATGTAAACAATGATCAACGTAGCAGTTTTTAAAAACAATTTTTGTACTTTGTTTTAATTAATAAACCTAATTAGTGCACGAATATTGAAATTTCTATAAACTGATGAAACTTATTGTTAATAAGCTTTTACCAATATCCAAAAAAGTAAGTTTAAACTTCTACAGAATTGGTGTTGAGATGTTAATTACTTGTATTAAATTGGACAAAATGGAATGCATTTAGTTTTATCTGTTACTGAATAAGAACATTTACTCATTTACTAATGCAGCCTATTTTATTTTTAAGTTATGCTACATTTAGGCCTGTCCTTGATTTGTTGGCATAGGCCAAATTGTCAAGTTCAATATAACTAAATTTTAAGCTTGTAGAAAATAAAAATTGTAAAATATAAATTCATTTCTGTTAAAAGTCAAAATGTGAATCTTGCCACAGAAATTGGATGTCTTGGTTTTTGTGGATATTAATTTTATAACTTAAAATTATTGTTTTATTTTAAATGAACATTGACATTAAATATAGACGTTTATTTGTAACAGGCATGTTGTCTTACCAAGTGATCTTGCTAAAGAAACTCCAAAAACTCACCTGATGTCTGAAACTGAATGGCGAAACCTTGGGGTTCAACAAAGCCCAGGATGGATACATTACATGCTGCATTCTCCAGGTAAATAATGTCAGAGAAGAACAACTATTATTAATTTAAATTTTCAGTCATGTAAAACACAAAACAATAAATAGAAGCAATGAATTTGTATAATTGTTTTAAATGTTCAGAGAAACAGTTTATTTTCTGAGACTGCATTAAAGTGTTTAAAAACTTTTCTATTTCACCTAATTTAACTGGTACTGTTTATTTCTCAAGTATTACAGGCTCAGAATCTATTTTCAAAATATTATTTTATGAAACCTTATATATGCAGGTGATTCTGGAAGGAATGGGAGATGAATCTACTTCAAAAAATAAGAAGAAAGTTCATGCAAACATAGATCTGGAAATTCTTCATTAATGTGTGACAGCTAGCAAAATATTTGAATATATTCTTGACAATAGAAGTATTATTCTTGCTGTATAAAATTTTATTGTTGTTGTGTAGTTTAAGTTATTTACATCAATTTTCTGAGAATTAAGTTTTCCACAAGTATTATTCAACCATTTTGTGTTTATTGCTCATTTAACAAAGTTATTGTACAACAAACCTAAATAACAGAGTGTTTACTCGTATTTATTTATGTTTTATCTTAGATTTCTAAAAAACTACTGGAGTTGTCATTCTGGAACCTGTTTTATTCGCTTTTTCAGGTCAAAAATTATATGAAACCACTATTTTTGACTTTTTAACACCCTAAAAATTCCATTACAAACTTATTTCATGGGATGAGTCAAAATTTTTCGCTTGTAATGCACTAACGAAGCATTTCCGGACGTATGATTGTATGATCTTTTTTTATTTCTTGATGTAGATTCATCTCCTGAAGTATTTCCGTTTCTTAGTGAACAACCCTTTAAAAGAAGCAACTGGTAATTTGTCCGCTGTGATTGTTATTTTAACACGCAAGGTAAAACTCTGACCAAAATGACATGAGAAATGATCTGTCAACATAACTGCGTAATGATAAGGATGTATTATTCTTATTATTTAACGCTTACCAAATGAATTTTATTTTAACTTGTTTTTGTGAACAAGAATGTCATCGTCACATTTATCATAAATTATCTAGTTTTTTACTGAATGTGTAGAAAAACTTTTAATTTATTGAAAAAAATCTGGTGTGAGACACTCACACAACTTTCTCCTGCCAATGAAACCAATGAACCATGTAACCTAACAGAAATAAAACAAAAAACTAACCTCAGAAAACATAACCTTATTTTAATCATTAGTGAATGATGCAAAATGAAAACCAACTTTAGTTTGGCTTAATAATACGGAAAATCACACTTTCACGCTAAAGTAGGCTCTGTAGAAGAAAATGCTTAATATAAAAGTTGTAGGTTTTTTAATTTCCAATAAATTTGATTATGTTCTACTTGTTAGTCGTAAAATGCATAATAAGGTCGAAATCTTAAAAATACATTTGTTTTACAGATTTTTATGAAAAAAAAGAAAAGAAAATCAGTAATTACCGCTAAACAAAGCGTTATACAAAAATATGTTTGGGTTAAAAGTTGTAAGTTTTTAAATTTTCTACAACTTTGATGTATACACTTTTGCCCTAAAATGCATATTATGGCCACAATCTTTAAAAAAATCATTTTTTTTCGACGAACGCACAGCCTTCCCAAGAATTTCAGCAGACATGGCGCTTACCCTATCTTGTAGAGCATAAAAAATGTAGTAAATGAGGCGATTTAAAATAAAAACTTTGGAGCCGTTTTTGAGAAAATCACAAAAAAGTGAAAATGCCGAATAAACTACTACTACCACCGGTTGACCGATTTTGATGAAAATGTTTATGTCGGGTCCTCTAGTAATACTTAATCTAGGTTTCAAGTTTCAACTTCGTACAATATTCTGTTCTTGAGATATTTTGTTCACACACACACACACACAGACCAATTGCTAAAAACATGTTTTTGGGGGTCTGAAAGCTTGTATATCCAGTGAAATCTTGATCTTAAAAATTCAACGTGAAAACTATTCTTTCCTTCCTATATATTCACATAGGCGAGAAAAAAAAATTGCTGCTATAGATTTTAACTCATTTTTACTTTCTCTTGCCTGTATGAATATATAGGAAGGAAAGTATTGTTTTCATGTTGATTTTTCGAAATTGAGTTTTCACTGGATCTATACGTTTTCAGACCCCCGAACCTAAAAAACATGTTTTAAGCGATTGGTCTGTGTGTGTGCGAACAGAATATCTCATGAACGGAACATCATACGAACTTGAAACTTAAGTTACACACCACTAGCGGACCTGACATGAACATTTTCATCCAAATTGGTCAACCGGAAGTAGTAGTTTATTTGTGTAATTTTTCACTTTTTTGCGATTTTCTCAAAAACTGGTCTTACAATTTATTTTAAAAACGCCTGGTTTACTAAATTTTTTATGCTGTACAAGATAGGGTAGGTGCCATGTTTTCTGAAATTCTTGGTGAGGCTGTTTTCACGTAAAAAACTTGTTTTTTTAAGATTGCGGCTTTAATATGCATTTTAGCGCAAAATTTTATATAATAAAAGTTGTAGAGAATTTAACATCCTACAATTTTTTTTGTATAACGCTTAGTTTAGCGGTAATTAGAAATTTTCTGTTTTTTTCTCACGAAAACGTGTGAAAAATCTATTTTTTAAAAAAATTTTTTATTTTTTTAAAGATTTCGGTCTTAGTATGCATTTTACGACAAAAAAGTTTAATCAAATTTATAGGATATTAAAAGATCCACAATTTTTATTTTGAGCATTTTTCTCTACAGAGCCTAGTTTAGCGTGAAAGAGTGATTTTCCTAATTTTTAAGCCAAACTGAGGTTGATTTTCATTTTGCGTCTTTCACTCATGATTAAAATTTGGTTTTGTTTATTTTTATTTTTTAATCCCTAATGTGTGTACGTTGGAATCTGTTCAATTGAGAACAATAAGCAACCTCATGACCCAATGAGATGAGGATGATATGTATGACGGGTAAATGAGGTGTAGTCTTGAACAGACTCAGGTCGACCATTCCTGAGAGAGTATGGTTAATTGAACCCCAACCATCAAAGTACACCGGTAACCACTGTCTAGCATTCAAATCCGTATAAAAGTAACTACCTTTACTAAGATTTGAACCAGGAACCTTCGTCTCCGAAAATCAGCTGTTAAACAGCTGATTTTGGCAACGATTTTACCTCTAGACCAACCCGGTGGGTAATGTTTATTGAGGTTAGTTTTTTGTTTATTTCTAATATTTTATTACTAATGTTAAGTTTATTGTTAATTGTTTGCATTGGCAAGAGAAAGTTGTGTGAGTGTTTCACACCAGATTTTATTAATTATAATTTGTACTCTTCCTAATAGTCAGTTTACATGTTTAAATAGGCTATACAATTTTACTCTATCATAGATGGAATTAATCAGTGTTTGTCTAATTCAATGTTTTATTAAGTTGGACAAATTATTTAAAGATATAATTTTGTTCCTTTGTCATTAAAGTAACTTTGTTTTCTTTTCAGAGCCTCACATACTTTTGTTTCGACGACTAAGGAAACAATTAAGTATAGTACTTTATCACCCTCCACCTAGGAATCCTCCAGGTATTGGTACTACAAATTAATTTTTCAAAAATAAATCTTTATAATGCATCGTGCAGTTTGAAATTATTTCTATTTCATATAATAATTTCACCAACCTTCTTTTTAAACTGCATCACCTTCATTTTTATTCTTACTTGATGTGTTTCGGTGGATCCAACATCATCAGAGTAAATAAAAAAATTGAAACTAAAAATTTTTTATCTCACTTATTTAAAATTTACAGAAGATGATACATCTTCAGTCATTTGTATAAATGAAGAGTTTTATACAAATGACTGAAGATGTATCATCTTCTGTAAATTTTAAATTAGCGAGATAAAAAGTTTTAGTTTCAATTTTTTTATTTACTCTCCGTGGATGCACCGAAACAAAAGTGTAAGTAAGATTAAAAGTAAAGGTGACAGTTTAAAAACAAGGTTGGTAAAATTATTATATAAATTCATTATATGAAATAGAAATTAATTTTTACTTTATAAAATTCAATTTTTAACTGATAAATTATGTTCTTTGTAAATAAGCAGTAAAGTTGTTTGTAATTTAATTCTAATTTTTCTTTCTAAATAATATCTTCCAAAATATTATCCTACATCAATGGGAGTTGATCTATAAAATGACAAACTAAACTCAGTGATTCAAGGGAAAAATGAAAAGCAGCTTTGTAGACTCACACTCATCATTCCTGAGGAATAATATTTTTGACTATTTTTTAAGACCGAAAAAGTTGCGCATTCCCTTTTTTTAGAATTCTCAACAATATCTCAGAAGACTTAAATTAAATCACCTAGTCAGTCACTGGGTTTTGCATTTTGTAATTTATGATCACCACTGAACCAAAACTCTGGTGTGAAACACTCAACTTTCTCTTGCCAATGTAAAATGAAAAACAACTTAATTTTAATCATGAGTGATGACTCTAAATTAAAATTGACCTCTTTTGGACTTTTTGGAGAGGCGTCGATTGTAGTTATGGCGGTCGAGGAACTGGGCGACACAGCGTGTCGTCGTCCAGCGGAGAAGTCATCTTCTTCCCTCACAGTAGTGCGTCGATGGCGCTTCGTCGGGTCTGGTGGGCGTTAGGCTCGGTCGAGGGACCGCTGTGGGCATCGCTCGCGTCAGCGGGCGATGCCGGCTTACGGTGACGGGTCGGCGAGCGGAAGCATCATCTTCTCTCTTGTGGAGTCGTCGATTAGTCCTCGCTGGAGTCCGGCAGCCATGTGCCGTGGTGGACGTCTTGGCGATGCTGTCCGGTGAAAGTGAATCCCTCGGTGTCTTGATCGGAATTGAATCCTTGTCACCGGATGGCAACATTAAGTGGCTAACCTTATCTGTTTGGTGGCCCTGAAAAGGGCTGTTTAGGTGTGTGTCCGCCGGGGCGGACAGAGGTGTTTGAAGGCCCTGAAAAGGGCCGGTGTAAACCTTAATGAATTGGTCCTGAGAAGGACTGTAGTGCCGGTCTCGACGGAGACTGGTGTAGGCAGCGCATGGCTGTGATGAGAGCCGTGGCTCAGGTTGATGGCCCTGAGAAGGGCCGGTTAAAACCTGATTAAATTGGTCCTGAGAATGACTGTTGTGCTGGTCTCGAAGGAGACCAGTGTAGGCAGCGCGTGGCTGCAACGAGAGCCGTGGCTCAGGTTAACTGTAGTAGTTGTAGCGTAGTAAATTCAGACTTAAGCCACTCCATCGGCATATAACCAGTCATAAACTTGATTAAACAATGCTGTTAACCCCTTGATATTTCCTTCGTGAAGACTTCTGCATTGATTTGAAAGAACTGATTGATTTGAAAGAATTTGCTTCTATCCAGAAAAAAATCCTTTGTATAATATCCAAATTTCATTACCACATCTCTAATGCTGTTGTCCAGCAAAACTTTTTGGCATCCATAGAGTACTTTAAACACAAGACAGATTTTTTTTTTTTTTTGCGCCCTGGAGACTCCAGGAGGAGTATAGGACATGTCGTCAGATGTAACACCTGAAATACATATAAGAATCACACAATGTATCACTGCTATCAAGAAAGAAATTCTTGTACGCTATAAAAAGTTTCACCGATCAAGTAATTTTTTAGATTTTTTTTAAAGGAATTCAAATCCTCACAACACTTTAAAGATTGGGGTAATTTATTTATGAATTTTCTCCCTGCATAAGTAGGTTTTTGTTCAAACAATTTTGTGGAGTGATTAGCCACATAATAATCATTCCTGTTTCTCGTGTTATGATTGTGAACATTGAAATTCTGCATAAAATTATTTTGCCTAACATACATAATCACCTCAAAAATGTAGACAGGGAACTGTAAGCAATTTAAGCTCCTTAAATAGTGGATAAAAATAAAAAGAAATAGATTCAGGATGCAGCAGTGCATCACAATCAACAATCATCTGTGATATCTATGAACCCCATATTTTTTTTAACAACTCCTCAAATAAATCCAGTAACTCCTTGTGTTCAGAAAATTTGTTCCCCCAGCAACCAGGTGAATCCTTCACAATGCCTCCTGTTAAGAGTATCCCAACCATTTACAAAGGGTTGCCTTTTATATTTTGAGAATAGAAAAAAAAAGACAAATTAATCAATGTAAATGGCTTTATTGTTTTTCAAAATATTCTCCATGATGATCAATACATTTTTTCATGCGCTTGAACCAATTTTCGAAGCACTTGTTCCACTCCGATTGAGGTACCTCCAAAATGTGCTTTTTGAATGCATCAACTGCTTCTTCAGGCGTCGAAAAACATTGACCTCTTAATTTATTTTTGATGAGCGGGAATAAGAAGTCGTTGTGTGCCAAATCAGGGCTGTATGGCGGATGGCCCATCAATTCGATTTTTTTATTTCTCAATAAGTTCATTGTTTCAGCCGGGGTGTGAGAGCTCGCATTGTCCTGGTGGAGAATGATTTGTCTTCGGGGGTTGGTTTCCTTTATTTTTCCAAAAACTTCTGGCAAACAAATGGTTGTGTACCATTCAGAATTGACTCTCTGACGTTCCACTAGTGGTACAGTTGCCACATCCCCGGTTTTTCCAAAAAAACAAGCGACCATTTGCTTGGAGGTGCTTCGTGCATGAACAACTTTTGTGGGATTTGGCTAGTCTTGAAAGACCCATACGGTCGACTGCTGTTTAGTTTCGGGTTCATAGGCATATATCCATGATTTGTCACCCGTGACGATGTCATAAACGTGTTTTGAAGCACCGCTATTGTATTTCGTGAGCATTTCTTTCGACCAATCGACACGAGCCTTTTTCTGAGCGATTGTCAAATTATAGGGAATCCAACGCGAACAAATGTTCATGCAATATTGAATGTATGCTGGTCCCACTAATTCCCAAGGATGCTGTAATTTCACGATATGTTATATGACGATCTTGCATAATCAGTTCACGCACAGCATCAACATTTTCTTGAACAACAACTGATTTTGGATGACCTTCGCGAAATTCATCACTGAGTGAACCGTGGCCACGATTGAATTCCATATACTACCGATATACAATAATTTTCTATGGTGCTTCATCGCCAAATGTCGAATTAAGTTCATTGGTGCACTGTTGTTGAGATAATCCACGTTGAAAGTTGTAAAAAATAATTGGAAGAAAATGTTCATGACTTAACTCCATTTTTTGACCGCGATAACAATCACTAAACGATAAGTCACTACTAAACAACACAACAATGGACTGCACGAGCGAAAGAGAGAGTGCAATCTATCGAAAAAAAGTCTAACTTTAAGTTTAACTTTTCTATATAAATATTCATTTATTCATCCAAAATTATGTTATCTCCTTCAAAATAATCCCCCTCTGATACAATGTACTTGTGCCAGCGCTTTTTCCAGTCATCAAAACATTTCTGAAATGCACTTTTGGGTATTGCCTTGAGCTCCTCCAGCGATATGCAGCTTTAATCTTCAAAGAAGAGCCTGGGCTCTTCCACTGGGATGATTGGGCTTTGGTTTTGACGTCATAACCAGAGACCCATGTTTCGTCACCAGTTATAACCCTTTTGAGCAGATCAGGATCATCATTGACGTCGTTCCGTTCAACATGTCTTGGGCGATGTTCATGCGACGCTGCTTCTGATCAAAATTAAGCAGTTTTGGAACGAATTTCGCTGACACACGTGGCATACCCACAACATCCATTGAAATTGATTGGCATGAGCCAAACGATATGTTAAGATCATCAGCTATTTCTCTAATCAACGATTTTTCAACACAATTTTTTTCACTTCCTGAACATTTTCGTCGGTTTTTGACATGCTTGGACGTCCAGAGTGAGGTTCATCGTTAACATTTTTCTCGAACCTCTTGGAATAACTTATACCATTTATAAACATTTTTTTTGCTCAAAGTTGACTCACCGTACGCCACTGTCAACATTTCAAGAGTTTTTGAACACTTAATACCATTATTTACACACTGCTCCATTATTTTCAACAGCAAAAAATCACGGAGGACGCAAAAACACGAGTCTAACCTTTATGCCTCTCACATAAAAACAACACGTACTATTATAGTCAAAACTTTGAACATATGATCGTGACGAGTGTACCAACACAACAAAAAATTTTTTTTAATTAGAGTGTACAGAGCGCGCGAAATTCAAAAAGTCACCTTACTTTTTGATCAGACCTCATATATGGACTCAATGGTTAACTAATAAACATATTGTATACTCAAGGCGAGACAGGTAGTGGCAGTCTTATTTCTACAGAATAGGTTCACATGCGATATTTAATAATTTATGGTACCATTAAAGTAAAATCAAATGTGTCTTTGGCATTTCATTTGAGTGGAGGTAGATGGGGGAAACAGGCAACACTGGCTTCACTCTCTCTGTTTAAAGTCACTTCGGACTATATTAATTTTTTATATAGTACTGGTATGTTTGTCCCTGTATGATACCGTTGTCATCATTCTAAAAACATTCCTTTCAAAACAAATTTACAATTTCTGGCTGAAATTTAATTTACTTGTCATTATAAACAAAATTACTCATGCTGATATATCAAATAAATGACCAATTATGTCGTATGTACGCTATGATTTGTGACTCACACAAAAAATGGTATGGCGCTAATGGGTGAGTCACACAAAAGAGCTGGCTAGCTTGTTTTTCTTTTGAACGACTACCACAGTGAACATTTCTCTCCATGCAGCACACTTTCTGCTCAGATCATTGCAGATAGACTATTCATAATATACACAAATGTAACTTTTTCTCTGTAAGGAATCCATAATATTGCAAGGCGAACAGGACAGCTGGGGTGAGGAGGTCATAGTTCTTTCATAATACAAGCTAGAAGACATGTGGTAGTCATACAATTCTGATAATGTACTGGCAGAGCGTCAGGCTAAAGTCTAAAAATTCTTTTAAAATGACCAGTTGTACTCATGAATATTATAGGTTAACAACCTAAACCAAATGTATTTTTGGAGAAATGGCTATTGTATTACACCAATTAGAAAGATGGACACATGTCAGATGAAATTGTTTGTATGTGGGTGTATATGAATGTTCAGATACTTAACGCAAGTGCAGACACAACATGCTGTGTGCAAGTGGTGAGCAAAAGTCACACACCACTCGCTGTCTTCTAATACCGGGTGTTTATAAATGAATAAACAGTTTTACATAAATGCCTACAAGTGTTCAATGTGCGCACCATTCGTCACACGACACTTGTCAAAACGATAAACGAGTTCTTCCCAAACGTTGTTTAGTGTCTCGAGTAATTTTTGCAATAGCTGCTTCAATCCTGATTTTTAATTCGGGAAGGTCAGCTGGTAGTGGAGGCACATACAAACGATCCTTTATGAACCCCCAAAGATAGAAATCACACGGCATCAGATCGGGTGACCGTGGAGGCCATGGAAAACGAGCCCTGTCATTCCATCCCTTGTCGTCAATCCAGCGGTCGGGTAAAGTGATGTTCAGCCAATCGTGTACTTCATTATACCAGTGAGGCAGCACACAATCTTGCTGGAAAATTAAGTTCTCTGGCTCTTCATCTTCCAACTGAGGGAAGAGCCATAGCTGTAGAGTATCAAGGTACAAAGCACCAGTTACAGTTGCGTCAACAAAAAAGAAAGGCCCATAAACTTTCCGCCGGGACATGGCATAAAAAAACATTTAATTTAAGGAAGTCACGCGACTTGCACAGTCGCGTGAGGATTTTCTGTGCCCCAGATTAGCACATTATGAGTGTTCACTTGTCCACTAAGGTGAAAGGTCGACTCATCACTGAAGATGACATGATGTAAAAAATCTTCATGCAACAACATTTCGTTAGCAAAGTTGGCACGTAAACCATAGTCTGCAGGATTTAGAGCCTATACCAACTGCAAACGATAAGGACGTAGTTGTAAGCGTCTCCGTAAAACTATCCAAACAGTCGTTACAGGAATTGCTAATTCACGACTAGCCTTCAAAACAGATTTCTGTGGGCTACACATGAACGCTCTCCACACTAACACTTGGTCGTCCCGTACTCTTCCCTTTGTATAGGCAGCCGGTATCTTCAAACTGATGATACCATCTATGGATGTTATTGTCACCTGGAGGTTCACAACCAAACTTAATTCAGAACGCACGTTGCACAGTAACTACCGATTCCGTCTTTGTGAACTGTAAAACACAAAACGCTTTCTGTTCTTTAGTCACCATCTTTGCTACTAGCGCTTTGTAATGGCTGGAGGTGGAAACATTGCGCACTGCTGCCAACAAAGAAAACTGCTTGAGTTACACTTCATTTGATGTAGGGGAAGGTTGCCTATATTGTACCATTTTTTACATTTTTATTTTTGCACTGAATATTATAAACTTAAACGTGATGATGAAATATTTACTACATATTTTGGTTCGTTTTACACACTTTGTATTTTTTTCGAGCATGAAACGTGTTATATTTGGTGACAAAAAAAGATTTTCTGAACCTTTGCAATCGGTACAAATTAGGAAACTGGTTTCCTAAATTGTACCAGTGGTTTCCTAAATCGTACCTGTGTCATTTTAATTGAAAATAAGTTAACATATAATAATAATACACTATTATGTATGTATATATATTATATATACTATATATGAAATATTGTTGTTGCATCAAATTTATTTTCATCAATTAATTTTATCAAAATTTTAAAAAATCCGCAAACTTTCTTTATTGAACCCCTTTGCCCTAGCTAAGGAAGTAGATTCTGGTTCCCTAAGTGAGAGCTCAGAATGTCTTTTTTTAAATGCGTAATACCACTTTTTACCTGCCATTTTTTCATTTTTATTAAAATTGTGTCGTAAATTATTTTTTTCTGCTATTTGGAAAGCAAGTCTTCTGACATCGTGTATAGTAAGCCCAAACATCATTTCTTCCAAGTTTAGTATATGTTTTACTAAATTGTGTTCAATTTCAGGTGACAGTACAGTTAATCTATCAAGAGATTTAATATCTTCATTTGCAATAACGTTACTTGAATCTAAATGTCTTTTTAATGTTGGTTTTGGTATACAATATTGCCTACAACACTCATTGAAACCTAAATCTCAGTTTCTAAAGGCAGCTATTGCCATCGACATTTCTGCTGCTGTCCATTTACTGTACTTTCTTTTACTGCTCATTCCGTCAAAGAATAGAGCAAGACGTCAATTACTATAAAAAAGTTACTGTTTCCTTAATTGTACCGGTACGAATTAGGAAACTAGGCGGTGGTACGATTTAGGCAACTGTGTTATGATACAAACAATTCACTGAAATTCAACCTAAGAATTACTCCACGCGGTGATCAGTTATAGTAAAATGTTGCTAAAAGAATGGGGATTACAATACATGACATGAGATTTGTAGCTCCTAACCTTGGTGTTGTTAACATCCTTAGAGCACAACTGTAAATATTAGATCAAAGCACTCGGTTTTATAAAAACAAACACTATAACTAGACGCGTGACTCTACAACAATTAAATTACACGAGGAGACTCAAAATGGCGTCTACTTCACACTATTACTACTAGATAGGAGCTGTGAAGTGTTCAGTAAAAAATATCGAAACTGTACGATTTAGGCGCCGGTACAAATTAGGCAACCTTCCCCTATCATTTATAACTGTAAGTATAATGTATTAAATATTATAGAGCGTTAAAACCCCGCTATTCATTTATAAACACCCGGTATTATAGATCAGTGCTATGCATGAATCTACTACTGACTTTCATATTTAACTCTAATCGTTCAATTGAATGGCACGTGCTGTGTCGTTGACTCGTGCTGAGTGAAGCTGGTGCGCTAGCTCACTTTTTGTGTAACTATCTTTCCATGACTACTCACAAATAAATCTTTAGAATACATCCTGCTGCCTATAATTAATCCTAATTTAAAATACTTATAAATTTCCACGAACCTTTTGTAGCTGCTATAATTTTTTTCTGTGAATTTATTTTACTTAATTTAGTTTCGTTAGGTCTACCATCATCAGAGTATTAAAATAAAATAAAAAAGTAATTAGTAAAAAACCATTTTATACAAGTGACTTATGGCCATAACATCCATGTGAAATAGAGAAGAGAGAAAAGAACTGCCACTGTGATTGAGTCACGGTTACTTATAATTCACGGTGACCGCAGTTATTCAGATAGGCGAGTAACCGTTTTCCAGTTACTGTTACAAAGATCGCTTAATCTTCGTTCACTGGAAGACAGAACGACACGGCGAATATTCACCTTACTTCTACAGATATAGTACAGACCTCTCATTTCCCAGTCACTGTTACCAAGATTGTTTACTCATTCTCTGTTCACTGTTTAAGGCAGGACAACACGGCAACCGTAATTCTACAGATAGAAGAGTAACAGACCTCTCGTTCCCCCAATCACTTTTACAAAAATCAGCTACTTACTCATTCACAGTTCACTGTCACTTTTAAGACAGAATGAATGCTTTACCTTAGAAACTAGTGAAAAAATTCATTCCTTGTTCACAGTTAAATAGACAAAACGACAAAATATACTTACTCTTCTTTAAGGCCCCTATAATAGCTACGTAAGATATGTTGGTCTGTTTACTGGGCTTAGTTCTCTCCTTTGATAACCGGCACGTCCATTCCTTTTTACTTCAATTTTTACGCACTCTTCTCTATCTCGCTCTTTCTCTCTCCCTCTCTCAATCTCTTCCCCTTGTTATGTTTTTCATCCATTAGACTAAACAAAACGAGGGTAGTTCCTTTACATTTCTGATCGCGGTAACATAATTACATTACAGTGTTATTTTTATTGCACGCCGCATTCTACCTAGCTATTTTATTTATATTGTGCATTGTTAATTTTTTCAGTTGTAAATGGTTTCTTGTACTTTCTTTTTTTTATACAAAATGTTCTTTTTATTACTAATTTAGGTTACCTTGTGTTAATCAGTTTTAGGATAAATTTTTATTTTAGTTATATATGTAGACCATTTTTTAAATTTATCAAAACTTCAGTTATCATGAAATAACAACTGAAAATATTATTATTATTTCATGATAACTGGTGAAAAATATACTACTAAGTATATACACAGTTATTACTAAATCACTAGTAACTATTAAAAGTAACGGTGAACACAAAATCACAGTCACTGGTTGAAACAGTGAACGCTCTTCACTAATGTGAAAGGTTAAATTATTTGGACTTGATAACTTATGCTATAGTCCAGCCTCTCTTAGTTTGCTCCTAATGTAAACAAATAATGACGTCACTGAGCATGCGCATTATATCAAAATGTGTACACGCTGATTAAAAAGTAACAACAAAATACTTTCAAAAGTATTTAAATACAAAATACTTTTAAAAGTATTTTTATAAATGAAATTGTTAGGCCTACATCATATCATGACTGATGTTTTTAGTACTTCTAGTACTTATAATTTAAAAATAGTTAACTTAATAGGAATACAATATCCGTAAAGTCGCAGACTCTACTGTGCACCCTGTAGTAGGTGGCTTTTGTTTGTTGACAGTAGGAGCAAACTAAGAACGGCTGAACTGTAGTTCCAGGGCTAGAAAAAATATTTCTGTTTCTTATCACATGGTCAGCCAATTATATGATTAAAGCATTTAAGAACAGAAGAGGCGAAGGTGTAAAAGACACTAGTCAAAGTTATCTTCTCTGATAGTAATGAATTTCATTATATAGCCAAACCCTGTGCTGAATGAAGTGAACGTGTCATTTTCAGGGTGTAAAGAAGATGCTTTTGGGAGGGCCTGGTATGCTGATAAGCATACTTTTCCACTCAGTAAGGAGGGAAATTGTAAACTACAATAACTACTTCGTTTTTACTTAGTAAAGCCTCTAGAGGTTCAAACCAGTCTTTTGACTGATGACCTAAACAATAACAACAAGTAACTTAAAGATATTCTGAAATATTTTTACCAAAATTAGTTTCAATTTTTGTATTTAATTTACTTTGATGATGGTGATTCATTGAAATATGTAAGTTAAGTATTATTTTTATTTATTATTATTTTATCAAACATCCTATGTAGGATTATAAACAGCCGCATTAATTAAAAATTTGAAATATATATTTCTAACCACCAGAATACGGTAACAGAAAACACTTACCAATGTTTATAGCGCTTTCGTGTATCTTGTACACATCTTCAGTAAATTAAAATTCTTTAAACAAATGTTTCACATCAAAATTTAAAACTTCCTACTCCTACCATGGTAGATAAGGAATCAATAGATAGGTAGATTCCTTATTTACCATGGTCGGAGTAGGAAGTTTTAAATTTTGATGTGAAAAATTTTTTTAAAGAATTTTAATTTACTGAAGATGTGTACAAGATACACGAAAGCACTATAAACATTGGTAAGTGTTTTCTGTTGCCGTATTCTGGTGGTTAGCAAGTTAAGTAATATAAATTCATGAGAAAAATAAAAATGATTGCAGCTCTAAAGGATAGTGAAAATTTTAAGTATTACAGTAGGATTTGTGACTTGTTATTTTTTGTTTATTGTTTCATACTTGTGCCTTAAAATCTATCTTTTTTTTTAATAGCTTATTAATAATTTTTGATCAAATCATCCTGTGCGATTTTAACGGTCTATTTACAAAAAAATCATACCATATATCTGCAAAACCCACCGGGTTGGTCTAGAGGTAAAGTCGTCGCCAAAATCAACTGCTTAACAGCTGATTTTCGAAGACGAAGGTTCCGGGTTCAAATCTTAGTAAAGGTAGTTACTTTTATACGGATTTGAATACTAGACAGTGGTTACCGGTGTACTTTGATGGTTGGGGTTTAATTAACCATACTCTTTCAGGAATGGTCGGCCTGGGTTTGTACAAGACTACACCTCATTTACATGTTATACACATCATCCTCATCTCATTGGGTCATGGGGTTGCTTATTGTTCTAAATTGAACAGATTGCAATGTACACAAATTAGGAATAAAATATATATCTGCAAAATTCAGCAAAAGTTAATTAAATACTTAACAGTATTTAGTTATAAAAACTGAAACTGAAATATACTACGATTAAATGTTCTCCCAAGCGTATTTCAACATGTTAAGTGAATTTTGTTTTAAGTTTGTTTATTTCTAAGAATAGCCAATCGTTTATCAAGATCTTCTTCATCGCAGACTATACAGTCACTCATGATAACAGAAGGTAGATCTTCTTTCATTTCCAGCCGTGCTTCCTCAGAAA
This sequence comes from Catonia carolina, assembly GCA_035578175.1. Taxonomy (NCBI): domain Eukaryota; kingdom Metazoa; phylum Arthropoda; class Insecta; order Hemiptera; family Achilidae; genus Catonia; species Catonia carolina. The sequence goes on along the minus strand of JAQMRL010000001.1, from coordinate 434,746,232 downwards.
TCTGTTGTATTAATGAATCAATATCACTGTGAGGCATAAGTGAGACTGTTGTATTTCCCATCGCATTCTCAGTTACTGCATTGTTTACATCCATCTTTTCAACTTCTTTTTCGAATCTATCCATTACTACAGCCGCACGAGTAATTTCTCTCGTTTTTAAAGCACTATGCATGCTTTTAACGATTTCTTCCATGTTTCTTTGAACTTTTCGATGTCTAATCGCATTTTCAATACAATAAATTATTCCACTGACGCGTGCGCTAGTTTGCATATAATTATGAGACTGATTTATACTACGTATTACATTTTCTGCGTGTCTTCTTGCTTTTGTTTCATTGGCTCTTTTAATAGATTGCTTACACTTAATTCTTTCAAGACATGCTGTTCTCTGTAATTTCTTTGCTACAGCATTAATCTCTTGAACTGAAATTTTCAATTCATATAAATTTTTTTCAAGATTTGAAATTGGTACTCTGTGCATCGTACATTGTTTTTTTCCAAAATTTAACACTTTACAGGCGATATTAGAATTACAATTCCACAGATATTCATTTATCGAAGCACAAAAAATTTACATTGTCAGAATGTTTATTTATATAATGAGTCTGTCTTGTTATCTTTGATATTTTGATAACATATGATTTACAAACATGTGTTTCAATTGTTATTCTGATCTCTATTTTGAATTATGCTGTTTTGTTTACTTAATCCTAAGTCTAGATTTATTACATGTGCTAATACATACTTAATGTCTTTTTTTTTAAAAAAACTGTATAAGAAAAATATATGTTGTATTATGCAAATTGTTCCAATCTTGAGATATTTTGAACGGAACAAAATTACCCAAAAACTTTTATCATGCCAAATGTTAAACTAACACAACACCACATGAAAACATTATTAATTCACAGTGTTAAATTTCTGTTCAAATCCTAGTAAAGGTAGTTACTTTTATACGGATTTGAATGCTAGACAGTGGTTACCGGTGAACTTTGATGGTTGGGGTTCAATTAACCATACTCTCTCAGGAATGGTCAACCTGAGACTGTACAAGACTACACCTCATTTACAGGTCATACACATCATCCTCATCTCATTGGGTCATGGGGTTGCTTATTGTTCTGAATTGAACAGATTGCAACGTACACAAATTAGGAATTACAAAAAAAATTTCTGTAGAAGACCAGCTAATGGCATAACAATTACTTTATGGTGGATGAATCCTCAACTTGTGACTTGTATGCATTTCCAAGTATGATTTCTTTGTTAGAAGGTAATCCTGAGTATTTATACATACGATTGGCACATGAAAGAGAACCAACAGTATATTTCTTGCACCAAATTGGTGCAATTTGATTGCACTAATCGATCAAATGAATGAAAAAAATGTATTCCAATATTTTAATTATAATTTCACCTCACTCCTCGTTTTACTTTGTAAAACCTCTACAGGTTCAAACCAGCCTTTCGGCTGATGACCTAAACAACAATAAAAATAAATTTAAATTTAAAAAAACAAAGTTAATTTACAATTTAACAAAATAGTAGAGACCTCAATGATTTTATTGGTCTATATGGCTCAAGATAATATTTAGAGGTGATCGAAGGCACATTATAAAGTCTTTACTAACCCTTAGAAATAAATTCCTGGAGTACAAAGATGTTTTGTAAATATGGGAATGGCTTCTGTAGAACCAAACACAAAACCATGACAAAGGGTACATGGGAGTACCTGTGGAATCAAGTACCCTACACACGTCACTCAAGATGGAATCGTACTTCTTAATTTTTTCCTCCACTGCTGTTGCCAATGTTTTTTCTTGTTCATATCGCACCATTACTTCTATCATGCCACAAAACGCCTGATTTCCAGTCACGGGCTCCTGTGCATGAAAAGAGCCATCCCTAAAAATTCCCCTACCCCAGCAGTAATTTTAGTTGACTTACTAAGCCTGCCAGAAGAGCTCTGAGTGGATATCCTACAAATGGATCGATGAAAATTATATGTACTGGAAACTATGATAATATCAGGATGTTAGCGCATAGATTCGCTACTACAGAATGTTTACTCTACTGCAACTTTATAATTTTGCATAATAACTTATGAATGAACAAGTTCTTAACCTCGTCGTGACAGCAGATAATCTTATCTATACTGGAAACGCAGTTACCCACCACATAAAACTGAAGTTTCAACTTTGTATGTATTTCATTCTTGAGAAATTTGTTCACACACACAGACCAATCTCTGAAAACATGTTTTTTGGGTTGAAGGTGCCTAAAAACGTGTATTTACAGTAAAAACTCAATTTTGAAAAATCAACATGAAAACTATACTTTCCTTCCCTATATACTCTTAGAAGGCAAGGGAAAGTGAAGATATACACTTAAAATTTAATAAAAACTTAGGTAAAAAATAGAAAATACATGTGTCAAATTTTAATTTTTTTACAAAAATGTGTCTATAATGTAAATGTATCTTAGAGAAATGTAGCAACACAAATTAATTGCACTTATCAAAACTGATACAACAGTTATAAAAAATTGTAGAAAATGACTGGTGAGTTATAGAAGGAAACACAAATACAGAAAGCTTTAGAAAAATTGTTTTGTAAATGTGTTTCTCTTGCATAAAATAATAATAGAATGAATTTTTGTGTACTTTGACACAAAAGTGAACCTACCTTCTTTTTATACACACTTTACAGGCCATCGTGCTATGGTGGATTGAATGTGTTAATCTTCTTTTTTAAGGATTTTTTAAAAATTCTCTTAAATGAGGAAAATGAAAAGTGATTTTCATGTTACTACATTGCTATTAAAATGCATTTCAAGGTTCTATAAATAAAGTAGCGGTACCCGGCGCGCGTTGCTACGCCCAAGAATAGAAAACATGTTTTTATGGAAAATATGAAATTTATTTTATTTTATCTAAGACCCGTTAAAGTAGTGGTTAGCGCAAGTAGTTTCTACGCCGGGGTACCGGGTTCAATTCCCGGTCAGGTCTGGCATTTTTTCATCACTCATTTTCATTACCATCAGTAATGCAGAACAGTCAGATGTAAAACAAAAAAAAAATTAATGCCAGGGGCATAAAATGATAATTGTAAACGTCACTTTACGATCCGTGCAAAACTAATATTGCTATAAAAAAATAGGGGTTGGTGGTAGAAGGGTGAAAATTTAGGAGTGTGTGTATTTTTTAATGCCACATAAAAAATAAAAATTTTGTCAAAAAATTTTTTTTTTTTTGGGGTGGACCACCCTTATCATTTGGGCGTATAAAAAAATGGATAGAAACCTATCCTTAGACCTACCAAATGTACATATAAAATTTCATCAAAATCGGTCAAGCCGTTTTGGAGGAGTATGGCAACTAACACTGTGACACGAGAATTTTATATATCAGATAGTCTTGGACAAACTAATTTTTATTAAGTTTTTCAGAGTAAGCATTTTATCAAGGTTTTCATAATGTTTTCCTTGGCCTGACCACTCCAAGTGAATGTCTGGTCAGTATCTTAAATGCATTCCAACTTCCTGCTTCAAATCACTTTTGACTTGGCTGGTATAATGTATTTTATTCAAGTGACAATAAAGTTTATTTATTTAGCATCAGACAAAAGAATGAAGAATAAATTTTTTTGTAAAATGCTTCTTAGATAAGTGCAAAAGTTGTAAGTATTTTGCAATATTCGTAGGCCTACTAGTTAACTTTCCTGAGAATAGGCTGCTCTTTAAAACCTGGAAAGTAATTTCCAGTAGGAATAATTCAAGTAGTAATAGTAAATAAATAAAATAATTAAAAAAGCTAATGAACTAAAAAACCAATTTCTTGGTCGCTACGTAATGTTATGAATTAAACTTATACATTATAATGCAAATAGGTTATAAAATGAGAAATATAGTAGGATTTTTCTAGAAAAGTTGTTTTGAAAAGTAAAAAAAAAAATCGATTTGTTTTTAAGATTACACTAATACCTAACAAAACAACTTTTTTAACTTTTAATTCTTTATTTGGTATTGCAAAATAGTGTACAACGACCAAAATGAACAAACAATGAGAAATATAAAATAAAATTATACATTCATTAAATTTGTAAATTTAAACTAAGAGTCTATCGACACACTTTTAGTGTTCACACTAAAAGTATAATTAAAAAAGTATTGTATAATTGTATAATAATAATTGTAGCCGGCCGCATTGGCGAAGTTTGTAACGTGCTCGCCTCTCATCATGCGGTCTTGGGTTCGAATCCCATTCAGGCACGGCATTTTTTCATACGTTACAAAAAATCATTTCATCATTCACCGTCTGCATTAGCAGTAATTGCAGAACAGTCGGACGTTAAACAAAAAAAAAAAAAAATAGTGTTCACAAAAATTGTAAACGTAAAAGTATATTTAAAAACATACTTTTACGGGAAATTACTAAGGAAAACAATTTTTTTAGAATGGTTACTACAAATTCTGGTAGTACATGGTGTAAATAAACCGATTACTACTTTAAACAGCTGATATATGGTTAATAAAAATATAATATGAAAAAATCCCTCTAGCGATAATGAAGGCAGTATAATAATAACAAAAAATTTCCCTCGAACCATTTCATAAGTTCCATATTAAAACAATACTGTTTTATAAGAAATAGACCTACTGTAATGTAACAACAATAATAAAATTAACTTTTATTGTCACGCTATCTATTGAATGTCATTGGAACTTGTAGTGTGTAAAAAAAAACATCCTCACGCCATCTATTAAATATCGTTTGAGCTACAATGTTTGTAAAGTGCATTCTCACGCTCTCTATTGGTTATAATTGGAACTACATTTTATAAAAGTGCATTCTCACGCCATCTAGCGGATGGCGGGAAAACAAACATTGCTTGAAAACGTACGATTTATCAATACGCATTCAAAATTCTAACAATATTAAGGCTGTCGGCAAAAGTAGATGATGACTAGCCGGAGGTTGAAGACGGAATGAAAGACCCCACCCACAAGCCCCCCTTGATATTGTCCTTATATACCCTCTTTTTGGCCAGTTTAACCACTTTCAGGGAAATTTTTTATCAATAAACCTTAATTTCCCTTATTTTTTTCTGTTTAATCTCGATAATTCTCAACAAATTCAGTTCCAACTTTTAACTTTTTTTCAATCATCCGGTAGATAGCGTTGTCTGTGCTTTTACGTCTTTTCATTCGATGAATACTTTTCAATATTTAAATGTACTGCAGTCCTCAAAATTTTATATTTTAAAAATCTTTGATTAAATTACAACTTTTGTCAATAAATATATTATGCATACTTTGACATTTTTTCAAGTCAAACAAAATACACAATCTGTGCGTATGGTCGGAAATATTGACAAGTGATTAAGACTCATCAAATTATTTATTTTATGACTCTCCTAAGCCAAAATTACCCAACTGTAATAATATTTAACATCTTTTATCTTAAAAAATTAAGGCACTTTTGCCAACCTGTAAATTAGAGAATCTTATTTTTATAGTTGATTCTCAATACTGTTTATTTTCTCAAGTGAATCAACACATCCCTAATTCAGAATTCAAGTTTGGCAATATATATCTGTAGTACTTTTTGTGAGTGCAAAAACTTTTAATGAGTTACTCCCCATTTTAAACTGAATTCCAAAATTAGAAAAAAGAAAGAAGATCCATCTTGTATTAAATGGATGACATCCAGCCATTAGATAACATAATAAAGTAGACATTAACCCATTATTGCTTTTTCTTACTAGACTTAGTTGAATAACCTGACATTAAGAGGTAATTTAAGCACTTCTTTAAAACCATAATTGACCTCAATAAAATGAAACTAGGGCCAACTTGGCAACACTCTCTCTTCTAAAAATTATTTAAAAGATCATTATTTTAAACTAATACAAAATACTAAACATCACGAGTTAATATCATTACTAAATTTAATTGTTCAATTCATCAGAAAGCAACATATGAATATTTATCATTACACCTAAAATAAATAAAATTAGCAATTTTTATTACCTGGTGCCATCAATATCTTCATCCTTTTGGTGTTCATAATCACAGCAAACTGATATATTTACGGTCATCTATCCTACATGAAATATTTTGGTATGGTGACCACTGATGATTTAATATAATAGCATATGGAAAAACTTATGAATTTTATACAGTTTATTGATTTTCAGTTTGCTAAGTATGGTAATTTTTAAACGTTATCCAATTATACTTCATGACAAAATAGAATTACTCTAGTCATTCCTTTATCCAAATCTTTTTCAAAGGACTATTAGAGGTGGGCAGTTCTCCGAATATTTTCTCTTTACGCATGGAAATAAGAAAAAAATCACAGGGAGTTATGTAAGGTGCATTTTTGCCAAAAACTGTAATTTTGCAATTTTGTTTCAACAATTATATCTATTTTTACTTTTTCTTGCCTATATGAATATATAGGAAGGAAAGTATTGTTTTCATGTCAATTTTTCACCAGATCTACAAGTTTTCAGACCCCCTGAACCCGAAAAACATGTTTTTAGTGATTGGTCTGTGTGTGTGAACAGAATATTTAAAAAAACGGAACATCGTATGAACTTGAAACTTAAGTTAGATACTACTACTACTACCGGATCCGACACAAACTTTTTCATCAAAAAGTCAACTGGAAGTAGTAGTTTATTTGTGTCATTTTTCTCTTTTTTGCGATTTTCTCAAAAAAGGCTCCGAAGATTTTTTTTAAATATCACCTCATTTACTAAATTTTTAAGCTCTACAAAATAGGGTAGGCGCCATGTCTGCTGAAATTCTTGGGGAGGCTGTTTTCTTGTAAAAAAATTGTTTTTTTTTTAAGATTGCGGCTTTAATATGCATTTTAGTGCAAAAATGTATATAATAAAAGTTGTAGAGAATTAAAAATCCTACAACTTTTATCCTAAACTTTTTTTATAACGCTTAGTTTAGCGGTAATTAGCGATTATGTTTTTTTCCACGAAAATGTGTAAAAATTGATTTTTTAAATATCAGCCTTAGTATGAATTTTGCAACAAAAATAATCAAATTTATAGGACATAAAAGATCTAAAACTTTTATATTGAGAATTTTTCTCTACAGAGCCTAGGTTAGCGTGAAATAGTGATTTTCCATATTGTTAAGCCAAACTGAGGTTAGTTTTTTTGCTTATTTCCAATGTTTTATTACTAATGTTAGGTTATATTGTTCATTATTTGCATTGGCAAGAATCGTGTGAGTGTTTCACACCAGACTTTTCTATAAATTGTTGGATCGGTAAGCTCAGCCACCATGTTTCTAGCCCAATTAGTTAACAGAAAGTTTTGAAATAAAGCATAGTTACAAAAATTAATTACACATGAGAAAATATTTCTAAACTTGGCTGAAATTACAAGTTTTTTCTCTTGCAACATATTTTTCAGTACGTTTATAATGTACTAAAATATACAAGTCTCCTGTGCTTAAAACTTTCTTCACCTAATATTCTACACACACATTGCTTCGGTGGATAAACTATATCAGAATATATCAAAGAAATTTTAAAATAAGTTTAAAAGATGGTACATATTCAGTCACTTGTACAATAAAAAACTTTTTATACATAAAATTACAACATGCAAAATTTATTCATGTTTGCAATGCTTTTTTAATGAACAAACAGGCTCCGCACAAAGGAACAATTATTGATAATTGTTAAATATTAATTGTCATAAAGAAATTTCAATAAAAAATGCAGTACTAACATAAAATAGAGAAAAAAAATCTGGTGTGAAACACTCACACAACTTTCTCTTGCTAATGCAAATAATTAACAATAAACCTAACATTAGTATTAAAACATTAGAAATGAACAAAAAACTAACCTCAAAAAACATTAGTGAAATACGCAAAATTAAAATCGACCTCAGTTTAGCTTAAAAATACGGAAAATCGCTCATTCACGCTAAACTAGGCACTGTGCAAAAAAATGCTTAAAATAAAAGTTGTAGATCTCTTAATTTCCTATAAATTTTATTTAATACACTTTTGTCGTAAAATGCATTCTAAGGCCGAAATCTTAAAAAAAATAGATTTTTCACACGTTTTCGTGAGAAATAAACAGAAAATTGCTAATTACCGCTAAACTAAGCTTTATACAAAGAAATGTTTGAAATAAAAGTTGTAGAATTTTACATTCTCTACAACTTTTATTATATAACGTTTTGCGCTAAAATGCATATTAAAGCCGCAATCTTAAAAAGAATATGTTTTTACGTAAAAACAGCCTCACGCAGAATTTCAGCAAACATGGCGCCTACCCTATCTTGTAGAGAATAAAAAATTGAGTACACCAGGCGATTTTAAAAAAATCGTAGGACCAGTTTTTGAGAAAATCGCAAAAAAGTGAAAAATTATACGAATAAACTACTACTTCCGGTTGACCGATTTTGATGAAAATGTTCGTGTCGGGTCCGGTAGTGGTATGTAACTTAAGTTTCAAGTTTCAAGTTCGTACGATGTTCCGTTCTTGAGATATTCTGTTCACACACACACATAGACCAATCGCTAAAAACATGTTTTTTGGGTTCAGGGGGTCTGAAAACGTATAGATCCGGTGAAAACTCGATTTCGAAAAATCGACATGAAAACAATACTTTCCTTCCTATATATTCATATAGACAAGATAAAGTAATATCACTAAGTTTATGCTAACGAGTATCAATTTTGTCAGTCTACCATATTTACCTGGGTGTAAAATTTTGAGTATTATTATGAAAAGTAACATTCTCGAATTTCAAAAAAAAATTTTTATAAGGAAAACATATTTTTCTTTTAAAATGTGAAATAATTTGAGCAGTTCCACAAGGAAATTCAGGAAACTTTTACTTACACAAATTAATTATTAAATATTTTAAACAGGATATGAGTAATTTTATAAACTTACATTTATTTAAAATCTAAAGGAAAGGTATTGCCTACCAAACATAATTTTGAATTTATTTATAGAAAATAAAGGATAAAATAAACATAAATATTTTGTTAATATATTTTATTTACATATAATTTAATAAAAACTTGTAATAAATTTGATTTATCAAGGTGTTTTCTTTTTACACAAATTGTGGCCAGTTACGATATTTTTATTAACAATCTCTAGAAAACTGGAAAGTCGTTAAGTAATAGAATAAAGTAGCAAACAAACACAATGTTGAATGACAAGTCAAATTGGACAGGACAAGTGAATAGTAATAAAATGTTAAGAAACCTGTCATTTCAATTACGTATCAGTTTACTGTTTCATAAATTTGTATCTTTTATATTAGAACATGAGCTCCTGATTGAAAATATAAGATGAATTTAAACACGAAGAAATTTGTAGTACAAATATGTAAAGTTTGGTAAGATTGTTATAAAAGACACACTTTATCAAAATTACATTTTTATTACAGCAATTAAAAATTGTTTGAATAAATAATAAATCATAATAATAAAATATATACATAATATTTCTATTGAAATCATGCAGAAATATAAAAAATAACAAACAAATAAAACAAATTCAAAATAATATTTAAACAACACTTTTTGGACTTTTAATTGCATACAAAAAATTCCTTTAAGTACGATAAATTTATCATGTACTAAAAATTTTGCGAATCAGAAACAGCTATTTCAATCGTCATTTCTTCATCGATTTACGATTAAAGTTTTGATTTTATCAATATAAATTTCTAGTTTGTCACCACAAATCCAATTTATGAATAGTACTTACATGTTTTTATAACAGTACTGTTCAGCAAAAATCGGATAAATATATAATATACTTGTACATACACAGAATAAAAAAATATATAAAAATAAAAAGACATAAAACTAAAGTAATATATAAATAATAGTATTTATTAGATCTTTTTGATGAAATTTACAACACATTAAATGAATTTTAACAATTTTAAAAATACTATTTCATAATGGATTCGATAATAGGAATAAAAATCACAAAATTGATTTCTTTAGATTACAATTATAACGAAAAAGGAAAGGAAAATAGTACTTGTAGATAGATGGTTTTCTTTACAAATCAGTTTTGCTAGATATTGTCAATCATTTTAAATTATTTAATTGTTTTTATCAATTACAGGCTAACTGACCACGCGACAATTAAAATAAAGCTAAATTACAATTAAAAGTACTTAAAAATTTGACTTTTTAAAATTTAATTTAACTTTAAATAATAATAATAATAAAGAATAAATTAGACTAATCACGTTATGATTTATAGTATAATGTATTTATTTTATTTATTTATGTAAAGAAGTTTCGTTTTCACCACCGATAATAAAGTATTGTAATAGCATTACATCCATTACTTTACTGAGAGCAGTTGACCGATGCAGTGCACATTCACAACTACACGCATACACACATTCGCACGTATTCTTTCTTTTCAGTTATTTATCGCAGAGGATGTGCAACGCCTTCAACAAGCTCAATCAAATCTCTCTCCACCTTTTTAGAGACTGCAACAATTTTTTACGACGACATCGCCTGAACGGCACGCGACAGGCATCTCACAGCCTTTATATATATAGATGAAAAAAGAAAAATTTAATAACTTAATATACAAGTCTAGTTTTATTACAAATAAAAACATAATAACAATAACCTTCTAAAACGTGACATTTTATAAGTTTATAGTAACATAAATTATTATTGTAAAATTCTTATATAATCATCACTGTACATTTGACAAAAGAGTATTTGTGTATGATGTAAAATGACTGTAAAATAGTGAGGGGACCATCATACAGAGTTTAAAATATATCTGATAAAATCTAGAAACGGAAACGACAAGCAATTATCGGATGCAACAGATGACGGATATCTGCTACCACGGTACACTAGTATTAAAAACTCGTTCCCCTCTTCTCTTCCGAAATTATTATTATTATTTCAACCCTTTCATTTAAATAGTATCCCCACTTTATGTGAATTTTGCTTGCTCAGAAATATATTTGTTCACGACTCAAACAAAAGAAATGAATTTTTTGACTAAAATTAAAAAAAAAAAAACAAAATTAATCGTTATGTGGGCCTGTCATGTCGCGTCGGGTTGAACTGGGCCGGCTCATCACATGGCATACTTGCGAGTCCACTCGCGGGCCAATTCGTTGTATTTCTCTCGATCTGTCTTGTATATCCTTGCTATTTCTGGAACCAAAGGGTCATCTGGGTTTGGATCACATAGAAGTGAACAGATTGATAGCAAAACTGTAACAACAGAGAAATATGTAAATTAACACAATTGCAAAAAAACTATCATAAAATACTAAGAAAACCATCCGAATTGTATTTTATTCTATCCTATTTTATTTTAGTATGATTCATCTAACATTGTAGCCAAAAACAAGCGAGTTACAGTTGGCGAAAATTTCGCCTAGAATTCGGTTACCCTGGTGAAAATACCTCATACTGAAATTTTTAAGATTTTAATTAAAAGGAAAATGTAAACCTTAAAAATTTGACCTGAAAAATTCAACAAAACAGGTCCCAGAACTATATCTCTTATAGTTTTCAAGAGATTTTTTTTTGTTTAACGTCAGACTGTTCTGCAATTACTGCTAATGCAGACAATGATGGATGAAATGATATTTTTGTAACGTATGAAAATACGTGGTGCCTGAATGGGATTCGAACCCAAGACCGCATGATAAGAGGCGAGCACGATATTAACTATGACAATGCGGCCGGTGAGATTAGACCTAAAATAACATTAAATCATTAATTTTTCAATTTAACACATAACAATAGAATTCTGATTTAATTTATGAAAACTAAATCAGTATAACATAAATTTGTTTCTGAATCCCCCGATTTATCCTTAACAGCTATCTCACTACTCATTTCTAAAATCTAAAAAGAGTTTAATAACTAAAAATAAACCAGCCCACAAGATTAAGCACAAAATATAAAATTATTTGCCACATTACATAAACATTGTAGAATGACTAGTGCATGAGAAACTTATTACGGGTTATAAACTAAACTATTGCCAACATAATACAGGCTTGACAAACAATACCTTAATTAAGGTTTGTTGGGGGAGAAGTGATTATGAAGAATTTTAATCAGATTTTGAACTATTTTTAACTTGTAAAGTCCCCACTTTATGTTAATACACGTGTAGTTAATACACGTGTAGCAAGCTTGCCGTCACATCAGTCAACAATAACAATAGCTATTTCTTTCATGGCAAATATTCATTACAGAGAAACGCACAATTACATAAACACTGCACAAAACATGTACTGTACCAGACGAACTAATGTCTCATAGCCGAGCGAGAGAGGAGATATGTGGCATAACTACGCATGCGCTCAAAGGTCTTTACCTTTATAATCCAAATCTGAAAACATATTTCAGTCGTTATCTTGCTTGTTAGTTTACTGCATGCATAAACGCTTGCTCACAACAATGAGTAAAATTAAAGACAATGTTATTGGAACGGCGCGTACGGCTTGTGCGAGTGAGAGCGTTATGCATTCTCTCACTCCCACGGCTAAGGGACATTAGTTCGTCTGAATATTATACATTATCAAGACATACTTAATTTAAGTAGAACTTAGATGATTAGTGAAATATTTAATGAGTAACAACACAACATATATGGGTTAAGACCAAATAGTTCTTCTAAAATCATTCATGAAATATAATCTCAAAATTTCTAGATTTAAATTTAAAAAATACATTAATGATAAAACAAAGATAATAAAAATTATCAATAATCAGAGGAAAGTATCGTTAAACTAATATTTTATCTCAGTATTGAGTCAATTCCTCTCATAAACACTCATCAAAAGATAAAGGAAAATCAAATAAATGACAAAAAAAAAAATTTAAGTTTTTTTTCAGATTTCACAAAAAATGTTTAAGTTACACTGAAATGGTTTTCCTAAGTTCTTTTTCCATAAAATTTTACAAAATTTAATAGGTGAAACTATTTCACTGCATCTTAAAAGCAATTAGTTATATTTTTATTTTACTTCTTGCTCAAAAACAAAAGCTATTTTCACGAAGACATTTTTAAAAACTTCCTTAAAAATTTCACTCTGATTACTATACCAGAATGTCAAAAAAGTCAGTGTGTTAGTTAATATTAGTGGAAAACCACAAAGTTACTCAAGAAAAATGGATGTGCGATTTTAACTAGAGATAATCCCCTAACAACCACAACATTCTCAAAGAGTTCCCGCACTAATTAAATTCATGATGTTTTGTTCTCCTTTCTCTCGGCCACTTTTTTCCAACTATTTCAGAGATAAAACATTACCTTTAACACACTACACCCTTTGCAGTTTTTAAATTGTAAATGATCAACTAGGCTATAGTCAATTTTCCATTCATACTTCTGCCAGGTCCAATTTTTACAGTAAAGCTAAGTACTTTATATCTTCCTTAATATTTAATACTCTACAATTCTCATCAATTTACTTTATTACATTATGACACTTGAAAGTTTTTTGTTAAGTTAAACAAAGCTTGCATAGTACAAGAAATAAATTGTTCAGGGATATTTTTAACACAGTTACTCCTAAAAAACAAAATTAACAAAGGTGAACTTTTGGATCATGATCACTAAACAGTCTTTCAAAATCGTCAACAAATAATACAGTTGAATCTTGACAATCCGACAGATATGGGACCGAAAAATTACCAAAAATTATGGATTACTAAAGGTACCATTTAAAACAGTAATGAAAGGCTTCTACAATATGGATATACAGTCAAACTTCCATATAACAAATCATCACAGGACTTCCGAAAAAGTTTGTTTCATAGAAATAATTTCAAACTGCAGGATGCATTATAAAGATTTATTTTTGAACATAGAAACTTTGTTACATGGAATAATCCATGTACTGACGGCATATAGCCACATTTACTGCATGGACATTATTGGTAGACAAAATCACTAACAATAGATATGAAAGGGTGTTTCTAAAACGGTGGTTACTATACTTTTTCAGATTCTACTTGTAAAAATAAACAAAAAATATCCGTTGGAAAAATGGCTATATATCCTTCCTTCTCTTCTTGTCCGCCATTTTGTTATTTTTCATATAAAAATATATATCACAAGATCAGATAGTGTAATCACTATATTTGGGAAGTCTTTGAAAAAATGTTCTAAAATTTGCGAAAAATTACAACCAAAATTTTAACTTTTCAGTCGTATAATGTGCATGTGCTGGACAATTGTCTATAAACAAAAAATTTTCTATTTTGCCTACTCATTTTAATATCGAATGGTATGAATCGAAAATGAATGAGGGGCTGGGTTGTTCGCCCAGCTCCTCTGATGTTATCTACGCCTTTTTGATATCGTAATTGCATTCAAGGGATTTAAAATTTTTTAAACACCATGGTTATTGACTTTGGCTCTCGGAGGAGTTTCCAATACCTGGCATATTAGCAGCCGACATTACTGTAACCCATTCTTTACTATGCTTGCCTTCAAAGCACTTGTCTTTTTGGAAGCTTATTGTACTGTTCGGTAAACATTTAAAAAATAGGCCAGTCTCATCAGCGTTAAAAATGTCATTTTCGTAGTACTTAGCTAACAATTTTGGTAACATCTTGTCTTCAAGAAACATATTATTCCATGTTTACAGCAGCAACCTCTCCGATTGGGCACACGGAACAATGTAATAAAGGTACTCCGGTATGTAAAAAAAGGTTCAATCAGAACTGACAACACTAGTTTACGATTCTCTCAAAACTGTTAAGGTGTTAGTCATCACTCTTGCTTTTAAATTTGCGTATGAAATATACGAGGTTTGTTCAAAAAATAACGGGAATTTTGGTTTTTTGAAAAAAATATTTATTTATTCATCTACATTAATATTGTCGCCTTCAAAGTAATCCCCTTCGCATGCAATACACTTGTGCCAACGCTTTTTCCAATCCTCGAAACACTTCTGAAACTCCATCTTTGTGATAGCTTTTAGCTCTTTCACCGATTCGCTTTTAATGTCATCTATGCTTGTAAAACGACGGCCTTTTAATGTTCTCTTTATTTTTGGAAATAGAAAAAAGTCACATGGAGCCATGTCTGGCGAATATGGAGGCTGAGACATCGTTACAGTTTTGTTTTTGGCCAAAAATTCATGAACAAGCAATGAAGTGTGAGCAGGTGCATTATCGTGGTGCAAAAGCCATGAATTGTTTTGCCACAAATCCGGGCGTTTTTTTCGGATTGCTTCACGCTAACGGCGTTGAACTTGTAGGTAGTACTCCTTATAGATTGTTTGACCTTGTGGCAAGAATTCATGATGCACTATGCCATTAAAATCGAAGAACACAGTGAGCATAACTTTCACATTCGACCGCACTTGTCGAACCTTTTTCGGTCTTGGCGATCCAGAATGCCTCCACTGGGACGATTGAGCCTTAGTTTCGACATCGTATCCGTAAACCTATGTTTCGTCACCTGTTATAACACGTTTGAGTAGATCCGCATCGTTGTCGACTTCATTTAGTGACTCCTGAGAAACTTCCATTCGCCGCTGTTTTTGTTCGAAATTCAACAATTTTGCTGCCACACGTTTCATACCCAAAACATCCGAAAAAATTTCTTGGCATGAGCCAATCGATATGACAACATCATCACTGACTTCTCTGATTGTGATTCGGCGATCGTTCATAACCATTTCTTTCACTTTTCATGTTTTCATCGGTTGTTGATGTGCTTGGACGTCCGGGTCGTTCGTCATCTTCAACGTTTTCGCGGCCATCTTGGAAACGCTTATACCACTCGTAAATCCTTGTTTTACTCATAGCAGACTCACCATATGCCTTTGTTAACATTTCACACACTTTATTTCATTTTTCACGCAAAATTTAATACAAATTCTTTGATCCATTTTTTTTAACAAACAAAAATAGCCGTGCTCGAAAAACACGTCTAACCTTAGCGGCTTCCACTTAAGAACTAAGCAATGAATATTGTTGAAAATTTTATCGTACGTCATGGGCATGTGTACCGACATAATAAAAATTTTTTTTTACAATCGGACTATCAAAAACCCGCGAAATTTAAAAATTCCCGTTACTTTTTGAACACACCTTGTATATCTAAAGAGTTTGTAATAAAAATAAATATTTATTCGCTAAATACAAGTAAATAGCGCTATAAAAGTAATACCAATGTCTAGGGGATGGCACCGACCTTTGTTAAATGGAGAAATTCGTTAAATAGAAATTGGAGAAATTAGACTGTTGTTAAAAAAAGTAAATTTTAAGACATGAATTTATTAATAACTACAATTCACATAAATTTAATATACAAATTTACAGTACACACACACACTTTTTTTTTTTAATTTCATTTAACGTCGCATCAACTGCAATGGTCATTAGCGACGACGTTGGGGTGGAACTTTATGTGATGTAGGATGAAATGATTTTTTGTAACGTATGAAAATATGCCATGCCTGAGTGGGATTCGAACCCAGGACCGCATGATGAAAGGCGAGCACGTTACCAACTGCGCCAATGCGGCCGGCCCACACACTTTTTATCTCTTATCTAATACTGTATTTCTCTCTCATGCGTCCAGTGGAGACACCAGTAGTGAGAGTGCCTACTGTCTCAATGCCATGATCATTAGTTACAGCTGTTTGATTACCAAATATATCAAACTGTCAAGATTCAACCGTATTTCAAAATTCCATTATAACCCAAACTTCCAACCATCTTTCAAATCAACTCGATTATATAACTTGAGACAAAATGTCAGACACACACACACACACACAAATGATAAATCTCAGCCTAGTGATGTTTTAGCAATCGAATACTAAACTGGATAGAATACAAGTAAATGGAGTACAACTAATTAGTTGAGTGATGCTCAGTTAAGGATTTAAACATCAAATCCAGCAGTTTACAACAATGGAGCACTACATGCATTTGATAATGGTAAGTATTTTACGACAAAGGAATGCAAAGGGTTAATAAAGAAGACACAGTAAAACTTTGGTCAACTTTTACAGAGATTTACAGAAAACTCCTATAATGAAACTTTACATTTCTTTCAAGCATGGCTGTCAATAGACAGAGGTTCTCTCCATCTGCAATTACGCGGTCTGTCCAAAAAGTAACAGGATTTTTTTAATTTCACAGTCCATATCCATTTGATTTTCAAATTTTTTTATTGTTATGTCGGTACTATGCTCCCAACGTTTTTACATTTTCAGCAATTTTGTATTTTTTTCTTGTTTTTTTTTTGGTTTAATGTCCGACTGATATTCAATTACTGCTAATGCAGACGGTGAAGGATGAAATGATTTTTTATAATGTATGAAAATATGCTGTGCCTGAATGGGATTAGAACCCAAGACCGCATGATGAAGTGAGCACGTTACCAACTACGCCAATACGGCCGGCAGATAAAACAGCATGCATTCCAAATGTTGACTGTAGCCATTAATGAGTCTACTATAAGTAGAACATAAATTATCGTGTGGTATAAACGGAAATGTTGAAGCAGTGGAGAAAATGGTCCAGCAACATCGACGAATCATAATCAAAGTAGTAACTGATTATGTTTGCGTTTTACAAGACTCATGTCATGCATTTATTTCGGATGTTTTGGGCATGAAACATGTGTCAGCAAAATTGGTAACAAAGTAGCTACATTTCAATCAAGAAAACCTACGCATAAGCATCGCTCAGGAATTGCTGAATGAGGTCAATCACAATCCAGATCTGCTTGAATGAGGTCATAACTAGTGACAAAACATGGGTCCATGGATATGAGATTGAAACCAAAGCCCAATTGTCCCAATGGAGGTAAGAAGAGCCAAGACCAAAAAAAGCACGTAAAGCCCTGTCAAATGTGAAGCTCACAGTTTTCTTCGATTACAATATTGTAGAGCATCAAGAGTTTTTGCCACAAGGTCGTACGGTTAATAAAGAATACTATCTGAAAGTTACGCACATATTACAGGAAGCAATACTTAAAAAACACCTGGAATTGTGGAAAAACCACTCATGGAAACTTCATGATAACGCACCAGCGCACACTTCACTGCTTGTTTGTAAGTTTTTGGCAAAAACCAACACCACTATGATGCCTCATCTTCTGTATACACCAGATTTAGGCCCTCGCGATTTTTTTTTTATTCCCAGAACTAAAAGGCCAATGAAAGGAAGATATTATGAGACGATTGAGGAAATAAAGTTCACATCGTTAAAGGAGATACCAAAAAACGCTTTCCACAACTGTTTTGAAGATTGTAAAAAGCTCTGGCGTAAGTGTATAATATCTGACGGGGTGTTACTTTGAAGGGGACATATATGTATTGATGAATAAATATTTTTTTAGTAAAATTAAAAATCTGGTTACTTTTTGGACAGACCTTGCTTGTATACCGAACATGTCAAAAGAGTTTATGTTGTCCCACAACCAGTTCAAAGAACCAATTAACGGTTAACCGACTGATGTCGGCATAAATTCTAAAATCCAAAAGTAAAAACTGTCAACTTACATACCTTTTGAAATTGTAAGTGCTGGTGACCACTGAGATCTCAATATATCAAGACAAATGCTACCATTACTATTAATATTAGGATGATAAATTCTGGTTGTAAATGCAACCTGAAACAGAAAATGTGATTAGAAATCATTGCTGTTTTAAAGAAAGTAAACATTTTGTGAATATCTACTTGATAAATAAACTGTAGTAAAACCGCAACCTGTTTATCCAGAACAGGAAAGAGAGTCTATTTACTTAGATCAACAATCAACTTTCAATTTAGTACAAGTCATTTCAAACTAACACGTGATTAAACTACTGAACTCAAGGATCAGAGGAGTGTTTTAGTTTTTTACTTCAAACCACGTAAACTCTTTAGTAAATAGTAACTAGTGTATTAAATTAACCTTTTCTGTAACATAGATGGGTATTAAGTCTGTAATTTACAGCTTACTGACAGAGCCACCCAGACTAGTATCAGAAAGATTGCTGGTACTTCAAATCACACATTTTCACAAAAATATATCGAATTGACATTTAATAATGAGACTACTTGACATGATGTAAAAACATCACATGAATTATGACTTTTAAGTTATTATTGTATAATAAATAATAACACTATTTTGGTTGAAATACACGCAATTTTCCAACAATACCTCTGCGTTTGCCCATAACAGTCAGATGGAGTGTTAAATTATTTGGCACTCGATCTGCTAGTTCCCAGGCTACAAAAAATAGTTTTGTTTATTATCACATGGTCAGCAAATTATATGGCTGATGTATTCAAAAGAGGTAGAGTTGTAAAAGATACTATAGTCTATTCACTGAGTCTGGAGACACATAGTAAACAAATGGATCATGTGATAGTTGTTGATTGAAAGCATAACTAAGATCATAATGCATTCTTCTAATACATCTTTGTTGCATTATCCCTAGCTTAATATACAGTGCGAGTTATTTTTAATGACATAGATCATGAAAATTTGTTAAATTTTTAGAGGGAAAGGAATTATTTTTACTTAAGTGCAGTTCATTATCCAATAGCCGGTGTCAGTTAGGCAACCGGCAGTACTAATATCATGTGAACAACGCATGTATTTGTTGATGCATGTCTCTAGACTCGGTAAATTCAGTATAATCACAGTTATCTACGCTGAGTAATGAATTTTATCATTACACAGTCAGACCCTGCGGTGAATAAAGTGAAGGTGTCATTTGCAGGGTGGAAAATAGATGCTTTTCAGAGGGCCTGGCACGCAGATAAGCATACTTTCCCACTCATTGAGGAAGGCATTGGTAAACCACCACACTCCTCGTTTTACTTAGTAAAGCCAAATCAGTCTTTCGGCTGATGATTTTTCAGCAAAGTAAAGCTAGTATTTTTTAATTTATACTACTTTTGTATTTTACAAGAGTTAAAACCAACGTCATAATTAATCACAAATTTCTACAAGTGCACAGAGATGTTAGTCTTTTAATTATGGAGTTAAGCTATTACTAAGCATTCAAGTAATAAACACTCTGTATCCACGCACAGTACCTTATAAAATGCAAAACAAATGCAAGGTGCACTGTAGAATTCACACTCAAAATCATTCTACAGACACTCTGCCGATCCCTCCAGGATTTACTTTAATCTTTCAATTAGACGAAATCCAACAACCAGACTCAAGACTCATTTATCACCATCTAAACTCTGAGCACAATAAATTCCTGATCACAATTTAGCAAATCCATACTAGAATTATAAAGAATACGATGTTTTAAAAATACACCTTACAACCATTATACGCAAGTGATTTGTGTTTATCATAAACATGCGACAAGAAATTGTTCAAAGGAACGTTAGGTGGTGGTGTGACTATTTTTCCCACGTTGACAAAGATTTAATCATTTCAGCAACTTGGAGAAGGGGGTTCAAACTTTGAAACATGTACGTCAATAACGGTATCAACTGTGAAACTTTTCTTGCCCAGCATTTTTGAAAATGATGCGACACATTTAAATAAATTCACCGAGTGGCACACTTTACACATGACAGTCCATAAATGGTTAAGTGCTAGTTCAACTTTATTCATAATACACCCAACTTGGAGCCGCATATTTACATAAGACACAAATCACTTGCTTAATAAAAAATACCGTTAATCAAAAAGATTGTTTTTAAATTAAAAAAATAAATAAATATTAACATACCTTAGGAGGTTTAAATGGGTAATCTGTGGGAAAATGAATTGTTAAAAAGAATACACCACCTTGATAAGGACTGTCGGGCTGGAAAAAAACAAAAAAGCAGATAAATATCAGAGCAAAATACAACATACACAAATAATCTAATATGAATACTTAATTAATCATACTAAATAAAACCATATGAAATAAAAGAACCAAAATATTAAAAAAATATATTTAAGAAAAATTAAACATTTAAAATGAATTAACTTAACTCAGGGACCTAGTGTTACTGATCTATTTCTCAGAAATGGAAATTCACTCGTTCGAGTGCAATGAATTGTTTCATAATTAACCATAAATGTGAAAAAACTTGCTACTTACAAAATTGTAAAGAGGGACCCCTATAATACTTTCATCGTAACTAGTTACACGGTGAGGGAGAACAGAGCACTTCCTTCCACTATAAGTATCCAGGACCAGTGACTTTCCCTTCCCCTGACTTTTATACCGTAGTTTGTAATAATACGGTAGGCATTCTCAGAATCAGGTAAACCCCGGTATGTAGCAGTGTGCATGTGTACGAGGGGGAACCCAAAAGAAACGGAAATTATTTTTTAAAACTATTTATTTTTAATTTTTTTACAAAAGAACCTTATCCCCTTCAAAATACTCTCCATTACAACTAATACATTTGTCCCACCGGTGCTTCCACCGTTCAAAACATTTTTTGTGCTCCTCTTCAGTGATGGCTGCCAGCTCATCCGTCGTTTTTTTCGACATCATCAACGTTGTTAAATCGGAGACCTTTCATGCCCCTTTTCATGCGTGGGAACAAGAAAAAAATCACACGGAGCCAGATCGGGTGAGTACGGTGCGTGTGGTAGCAAAACCATGCCGTTTTTCGCCAAAAACTGGGTAACCGAGATTGCCGTGTGTGCAGGCGCGTTGTCGTGGTGGAAAAACCAGTCCCCTGTCTGCCACAAATTAGATCTTTTACGACGAATGCTGTTTTGTAGTCTTCTTAACACTTCAAGATAAAAAGCTTGATTTACCGTCTGGCCTGGTGGAACGAACTCTGAATGGACAATTCCCCTCACATCAAAAAAACAAATCAGCATTGTTTTGATGTTCGATCTGACTTGACGACTTTTTTTTGGTCGGGGTGATAATGAAGTCTTCCATTGACTGGATTGTTGTTTTGTTTCTGGGTCGTACCCATAGCACCAAGACTCGTCACCCGTAATGATCTTTGACATGAAATCTGGATCAGTTTCAAATCACTACACGTTTCAATTCGACGTTCCTTTTGATTGTCTGTCAGAACCCGAGGCACAAACTTGGCAGCAACTCTTTTCATTGTCAAGTCTTCTGTTAAAATGCGTTGGACTGAGCTCCAAGATAACCCACTAACCTGTGATATTTGGTCAATGGTCTGTCGTCGGTCTGTTTGTACAATTTCTTTCACTTTCACAACATTTTCGTCTGTTCGGGAAGTCGACGGTCGTCTAGAACGAGGTTTGTTCTCAATCGACATGTCGCCATTTTTAAAGCGCAAAAACCACTCGTACACTTGGGTTTTTCCAATAGCGTCGTCTTTGTAAGCTGCGTTCAACATTACAACTGTTTCCGCGGCGTTTTTACCGAGCAAGAAGCAAAATTTCACAGCCGCACGTTGTTCATTAAAACTTGCCATCATGAAAAACGACACGAGCACAAAACAGCACTAGCGAGAACAATCACTGCACGAGAACAGAACAAGCTAGATCAACGAACAAAATGGCATTGAACTGGCAATGAGTAGCGCTACAAGCAGCCTAGTGGCGGGAATTTGTACTGCACAAGCTCCGCCCAAAGCAGAGCTATTCCGGATACTTTTGGGTACCCCCTCGTATATGCTTACGCACGCACATACTGATTAACATTCAGTGTGATTTTACAATACAATGAAGAATAAACTCAATGAAAGTGTTATGTGGACTCTTCTGTACATGTTACTATACCTTATAGCCATGGAACGGCACAGTAAAATAGGTGAGCTAGCACATCCCACTCTGCACACTTGAGGGAACGGCACAGAGCGTGCCGTACAACTGAACGATGAGACGGGGTGAACTGTGGGGGTGAGCTAGTAGATTCTAATACGTACAGCACTGAGCTGAGCTATGTTAATAAACAGTGAGTCGAGCCAAAGGTTACTTTTGCTCACTCCTTCGCACACAGCACGTTGTGTTTGTGCGTGCGTCAACCTGAGCGTTCATGCATCCCTTTCCACAAACAAATTTTGGTCATGTGTCTATCTTTGTTTCGTACGCACGTGGTAAAATTGTTACAGTACAGTACAATGGTATTTTACAACCACTTGTCTCAGGGTTCTTGTAGTACAGTATGAAAGAACAATGACCCCTCTCCGCACCCGTCTTTTGCATCTCACAAACAGAGGCAGAGTTTGATACGATATGTATACTTTCCATGCAGCATTTAGGTTGCCCTTGTTATGTTGCGACTAGAGAAAAGTGGTTTAGTCGTGGAGATGGATGTACAAGTCAGCTCTGTACGGAGAGCGTGCTGTGTGGGGAGAAACGCTCGGTGTGCTGGTCGTTCAAAATAAAAGAGGTGGTAGCTCACCGCTCAGTTAAAAGAGCTAGCTCTTTTGTGCGACTCGCTCAGGAGCGTCACATCACTAATACCTTAGCCGAGAAATTCTGGTTATAGCGCAGACTCGCTTTTGAAATGACTTGTCATTAAGAAAAATAAATTGGCATTTCCCAAGATTTATGGCAGTATACAGGTAGAAGTTAGAGGGGCGGTGGCCTTAGTAGTAGTGGTGGTGGTGGTGGTGGTGGTGGTGGTGGTGGTGGTGGTGGTGGTGGTGGTAGTAGTAGTAGTAGTAGTAGTGGTGGTGGTAGCTCATTTTACTAACTGTAGCAGAAGTAGTTGGCGAAGAAGGGGAAATTCTGTGAGGAAGTTATAGTAAATGGATTATAGTGTTAGTGATCTATTTCTCAGAGATGGAAATTGACTTGTTCGAGTACACTGAATTGTTTCATAAACCATACATGTGACAGCACTTGCTACTTACATGAGCGTAAAGCAGTCAAGATCATCCAATTTTTAATTATCAAGAGTTTTATTTATCATACATTTTATTAATTAATCACAGAACATCTTAAAAAGAAATTAATTAACAAAAATTTTTAACTGGGTCATTTCATCTCAAATGGCCAAACTTAACTAATGGACAAACAGTGGTTACTTGACAATATTTTAAATTGTATTTTTACCATGGTTATTTCTAACTATTAGGAGTATAAACTACCCTTATTTCAATTTTATTTCACACTATTATAATGATGGCATTCTTGTATCATGGTGGCATCAGTTTTTTGCATTTGTAAGGATACATGTCAAATCTGCTATCTCGTTTCAGGTATGTCAAAAAGAGATTTGAAACAAAAAGAAACACATTATACAGCTCTTTGTGGGTTACATTTTAAGCCTAAAAATATTTGAATTTTTTTTAAAGGCGAAAAACCAAAGTGGTTATCATCATCTGTAAAATATTTGAATTGGTCTAAAATTTAATCTTTCAAATTTAAGAGCAATATTTATCAACAAAATTTTGCCAAATGACAACAATATTTACACCACAAACAATTATTTTACGTTAACTTTTTATATTTAAAATAATAAATATATATCTAAAGAGTAACATAAAAAAAAATTCAGCCTTCCCACACTTGCCCTTTTGAGCTACACGTAGTAAAAATTTGAAAATTACACAAAGTAACAAACCTTTCTAGGTTAATGAAGACATATAAATTACCTTGTGTAATTAAAAATTAGAGCATACATTTGAAATACTTTATTTCAGACAATTCAAATATTTATAAGTTTAATGTAGCCCAGAATGTGTTTTTTGTTTGATATCTCTACGACATTAGATGAAACAAGTTGAATCTGAAGTGGACACTTACAAACGTGAATAACTGCTGCCGCCATGATGCAAAAATGGCCACCATAGTTATTAATACTGTGTGAAATAAAATTAAAATAAGGGTGGTTTCATACTCCTGAGGGATGGGAGTAACTGTGGAAACAATTCAAGCAACCAACTCCATTGGACTACTTGAGATGGAATGACTTAGTTAAATTTCCAACGAAACCTAATATTCGTTTAGATCAGTAATATAAAACTTTGAAACACAGAATTACTAGACTATCTGTCAAGCATGAGGTGGGTGGCAGGAAATAACCGACTCAACTTTTTACGTTGCTATACGCCAGAGGGGAGTATGATTGGAAAGAGGGAAGATTTTCCTTTTTTATAGTTAATTTAAATTTGAATCAAAAGCTTCATCATTCGCAACTACTGTGGGACATAAAACTGGAATGATAAGTCACAACTAGTAATCATTTCCAAAACCTAACCACAAATCGAACCTGGAACCTTCTGCTTTGAAGATTAATGTGCCAACTGCTACACCATAGATGCGACCAGTTATTGTTAAGTTTTAAATAGGACAGGTGTTTCACACACATTATTGTTAATACAGATGATCAAGGATGACAAGATGGAAACGAACGTTCCAGACCTGATCGAGAATTGTAACCGAAATCGTAAATGCACACGAGTCACCTCAGAGGATGCTTAAACATTATAAACACTAACAAAGAGGCATACATCAAATGAATAATTTGAATATCAGTTCATTGTCAATTTATAAAATCAATAAACTCAGCATGCATGTAGGCTACAATATTATAACTGCAGTATTGCTGCAGTGACATTTCTAATTAAAGTGGCTTTCTTTATACGTCATATTGATTACAACACTAAAACTACTAATTATACGAATACAATAACAAACAAAATCTTGTAATGCATCCTGCTAACTACTTCAATTATAAATTACAATATAAATGAAATATCTCGTACCTATAGTTTGGTTGCCGTTTAGTTTAAAAAACTTACGTACGTTTGTGTGGTAACACCACTATTAAGGAAATTATAAATTAAAATACCCCCATAACAGGCAGGTGGAGTGTTAAATTATTTACATTCAATCTGTTCGTTGCAGGGCTAAAATAAATAGTTCTGTTTCTTATCGCATGGTCAGCCAGCCAATTAATAAATGACTGAATCATTTAAGAACAGAAGAGGTTGAGGTGTAAAAGACACTTAATCAGAGATATCTTCTCTGAAAGTAATGAATTTCATTATACAGCCAGACCCTGTGGTGAATGAAGTGAAGGTGTCATTTGCAGAGTGGAAAATATGTACTTTTCAGAGGGCCGGCATGCTGATAAGCATACTTTTCCACTCAGTGAGTGTTGGCAATGGTAAACCACTTGACTCCTCGTTTTACTAAGTAAAACCTCTACATGTTCAAACCAGCCTTTTGGCTGATGACCTAAACAACAACAACAACAACAACAACAACATAAATTAAAATGCAGAATAGTAAGTTCCACTTTGTCATCACAAATAAAACTAGCTTAAATTGAAAAATCCTGTAATTGTTTTTATTTATTGGGCAGGCAGCTTCCCAAATCAAATTATCATCTTTGAAAGATTTCATTTTTTTGTATTTTATATTTTTTTAAGAAACCCCTTTAAAATTGTCTATAAGGTTAATAATAATAAAAAATATAAAACAGAAAGACATAAAAATTATAATGAAAAATTTGAAAACAAAAATATATAAAATAAAATGGGAAAATAGTGATTATGATATGTGTTACTAAATGCCTACACGTAATTTTTATCCAAAATTTACAAAACATGAAAGAGCGTTCAAACACAATAAACTGAAGTTTAATTACGCAAAACATGTTTAAGACACAGGACACAACTTTGGGAAGATAAAAGAGGATTTAAAAATGTTAGAAAAATGTACACACAATAAAGATGATAATTTGATTAGAGAGGCTGCTGCCATCTACAGCAATAAATAGAAACAAGTATACTGTGGACAATTAGAACTGGCACAACTCATGCTCTACAAGTACAAACAGTTCCGCATAAAGTATACCCATAACCTATTCTTTCAACAAGGACTACAAATTTTAATGTTCGCAAATGCCTACAACCTTATTTCATTGTACAAACATACAAATAATTATTTCATTTTAAAATATGTATTTAATTTGTCCCAGTAAATAAAAATAAAAATTATAATAAATAAATTATTATAAAAATTATACATACTAAACTGCAAAAACTCACTAAACTATACTCTACAGACGCACGTTACTAACTAAACAAATTGGTTTGAATATATTATAATGAACAGAAAATCATGTATGAAAACAAATTAGTCACATCATTACGTCTCAAAGATTGTTAATAACAACAGTGAAAACAAAGCGTAGTGACCGTGCGTGAGTTGCACATTACGATAGCGATTGTATACTGTAGTGACTGTACCGTCGTTGCATGGCAACGGGCGAAGAGTGGAGTAGATAAACACCGAAGCTGCTTGTGCCAATTCAAATTGTCCAACGTATACAGGATTGATAAATATGGAACTACCATTCTGAATTTCAATTTATAATTACTCTGAAGGTGATACCAACAAAACATACAATTTTTTTTTTTTTTTTACTAAAGGGCAACCAAACAATAGGCGAGATAAATTTCATTTACGTTGTGATTTATAAATAAAATAACTTTTTACTTCCACCGAATTATTTTCAGCTAAATTTCTTATATACCGAGTCACCAAATTTATCGATTTACGATGACATAATTATACAAGAATTGTGTAAATTATTTTTCCAGCACTAATTATTCATTTTTTATTAATAAAAATTACTCAAGAGTACATTATTAGTTAATGAATAATGATTACATGTTAATTAGGCATTCCCAATTACATGGTACCAAAAACATTCGAGGAATTTCGTTTCAAATCATTCCAACAAAATTGCAAAAATTGTTCTAAAACAAACAGAATAAAGTCACGATAATATTATAACTTAATTGTTTAACAAACAAATGAGACCTACACCAAGCATCCAATTAACTACTCGCTTAATTAACCCCTTAACGGTTCCTTTTTTTAGCCAAAAATGTTCATATCCTGCTCAATTTTTTTTCATCATAATTTTGTATAATATGACTGAATAAAGACATATACAGTTCAGCCGCTCTAAGTTTGCTCCCACTGTCAACAAACCAAAACCAGCTACAACAGGGTGCACGCTAGAGTCCGTGACTTTATGGATGTCGTATTCCTATTAAGATAACTATTTTTTAAATTATAAGTACTTAAAGTACTAAAAACATCAGTCGTGATATGATGTAGGCCTAACAATTTCATTTATAAAAATACTTTTAAAAGTATTTTGTATTTAAATACTTTTGAAACTATTTTGTTGTTACTTTTTAATCAGCGTGTACACATTTTTACATAATGCACATGCTCAGTGACGTCATTATTTGTTTACATTAGGAGCAAACTTAGAGAGGCTGGACTGTAGATCAATTTCCATGCTCAAAAACATCATTTTTTTAAAAAAAAGAGGTACCGGCCATCACTTACAAATAAATAATAAACAATCGTACTACAATAAACGGAATTGAAATACCGGACTAAATACTATGTATGAAATGAAACCTACAACTAAAATACTATAAACAATCTCGAATAGCTTACAATTTCTTTTCGTAAACACTTATAACGAACTTATAACTTTACAACGAAACGCACCGAACTAACCGAAACATAACCTTTTACGCAACATTGGAGAGTACAATGTAAACAAATAATATAAGAGTCATCTAACCTATAGAAAGGAACCTTTACTAGCGCTAATATTACAGTTACGGATATAAGATAAACTACTTTTAATGTTACGGCGAGATATTTCGACAGAAAACAGAATAAATCGAGACAAATTCAGTTGCGAGTTATCTCGTCATAAACCGTTAAGGGGTTAAACATTCTATTAAAAATAAATTTTAATTGTTACCTCATCCCTTACATGATGATACTCAGAGGTCTAGCTCAAAATCTAATAATATAGATATAAAATTCTCGTGTCACAATGTTAGTTACCATACTCCTCCGAAACGGCGCAACCGATTTTAATGAAATTTTATACGTACACTTGGTAGGTCTGAGAATAGGTTTTTATCTATTTTTTTATACCCCTAAGTGATAAGGGTGGTCCAGCCCAAAATTTTTATTTTTTATTTTTTGGACAAAATTTTTATTTTTTAATGTGGCATTAAAAGATACACAATTAAATTTTCACCCTTCTACCACCAACCCCTATATTTTACAGCAATATTAGGAATATTATAATTTTCTACTCTCGGTGGTCGATAACTGATCACTCGATCAGTTATTCCCACCAGGCGTCTACCGGTGTCACTCTCACTTTGTAAACAGCACAGAGTAGGGATGAGAATGAAGCCGGTCTCCGGTCTTTCTCAAACAATAAGCTTTCTCTCACTCCCTATACTGTTTTCGGCCATTATTCTTTGTGCATCGATCATAATAGTGTCGTTTACAATTATCATTTTATGCCCCTGGCAATAGTTTTTTTTTTTTTTTTTACATCTGACTGTTCTGCAATTTCTGCTAATACAGCCGATGGATAATGATGGTAATGAAAATGACCAGGAATCGAACCCGGTACCCCGGCGTAGAAACCACTACGCTAACGGGCCTTAGATAAAATAAAATAAATTTCATATTTTCCATAAAAACATGTTTTCTGTTCTTGGGCGTAGCAATGCGCGCCGGGTACCGCTAGTTAATTCATAAAAATGTTCAATATTGTATATTTCATAAAAGAACAAAGGGCCAATGAATCTTTATAATCAAACATAGGCAGTATTAGTGTTATAAAAACTGTTGTAATAAAAATTATTGGTCCTGATACATACCAAGAATTAATTCAAATATTAATCCTCTAATAAAATCTCGTCTTTTTTAAGTGAATGAACATGATCAGATAAAAATACACGGCTCACATAATGACCAACACTATCTCAGAAACCTTATAAATACTAGGTTGTTTTTACTTATTCAAAAGCAACCATCTTGAAAATCTATCAACATAACTAATTTTCTCTTAGGTATACCAACAGAAATAAATTTATAAACAAAACTGGATTTACTAAATTTACAGGAAATACTCATAAATTTACAGCTCTCAATTACCATGCATGATGGAAGAAAATTAGGGAGACATACTGAGTTGAAAAAATAAAAAACACGAGACAATGGAATAATCTGGCAATAAAATTGAGTGCATACCAATGAATGGCACAATTCAAAAGGATTTTTGTAAGTAGAATGAATTCTATCACACCCGATGGAATTGTGTTTTCATTTAACGTCCTATTGTTATACATATTAAGGGTAAAGTCCAATGGAAAATGAATGACAGATCAAAGAGAGAGATGAAAAAATGCAAGAACTGATAGGGAATCAAACCACAGACCCATGGCATACAAGCTGTTTGTGCATCTACCTATGCATAACTATCCAATGTACAAGTTTACAGCATTAACAAAGAGGAAAATGTCTATTTATTGAAGAAAAAACCAGTATTTATACAGACACTAAAGTCACGAGATTGCCTTTTGCATATGGATGGGCTGTGAAGAAGGGAACTGAAAATATGACAGTGCTGCCAACCTCAACAGTAAGACACTACTCGTACATTTCACTACCGTGCAGTTTCTGCATACATTTCGTAAGCTGTGGTTTAAGGACACCACTACCCGTCATATAATTCAATGTTAAAATCTCTTAACTTTATGACCCATTTTCTAAAAAAGTACAAGAGCTACAAACATGAAATTTTGAGAGGCTCTTCAGCTCATTATGTGAAAATAGTACCACTACAATCATCAAAATGTACTGAAAGGAAAATAAAATATTAATTTTTTTATAAATGTAAAAATAATTTGCTCGAAAAACACCTTTATATAAGCCATAATTATTTTATTTTTTAGCAAATATCAATAATTCTAGTGGTGTAGCTCTACCTTATTGACAATAATTACCACAAAAAATTTGAAGCAGATCGGTCAAATAGTTTTTGAGAAAACGGGTTTTTTATAAGAAAAATCATGATTTTTGGAAAAATGTAAATAAAGACAAGCATAACGTTTAGTATCAAGTTTGTCATATGCTACCTGCTTAAAACAGCCCTACTCCATAATCTGGGTTGTAATCCTTTTATGTTTCATCTTTTAATTTCTTCTTTACATGTCTGTTCTTTCAGCGAGCTTTTTTTTCATATCCTCACACATTTTTTTCTGCTCCGCAAATTCAACATGAATCAATTTTACTCAAAATTGATACAATATTTGCTCCTGGGTTTATTCCTAATTGTTTTATAACGTCACACTTACTTATATTACCATCATTATAGGTTGAAATGGCATCATGAATACCTAATGTCATGGTTTTAATGCCAACAAATACAGATTTGGGGATTCTACTCCAGATGATACGGTTGAATGACTCACTTATATTTTGAGTGTTGCCATGAAGGCATTTTTGTAATAAATCAATTCGAGACAAATCAGCTAAGACAGGTTTGATAACATCTAGTAGTACAGCAGTAGGCAGTGAATGCTTATGTGAGTATTTTTTGTTTTCCTTGATGGCCTTTTGATAAAAAAAAGGCAACTAGCTACGCAAAATGTTTCCTCAACAACTCAAAAGGGACAATTTTACATGCAGTACTATTTAAAAAAATTCGTGAATAAATTAAAATTGGGAATAAAAAAATAAATTTGGTATCAAAATGCTCAGAAATTACCAAATATTTATATAAAAATATAAAAACAAAATTGATTTTTTTTTTTTTTTTTTTTGGGGTAGTGGTTACCTTAATCCGAGAAAGTTTTCTTCATAAACCTTATAAGAAATAAATCTGCCCTGTAATACTCCCTATAGCTTAATTACACGACTAGAAATGTTTGATTTACTGTAATTACCAGCTACCTTATTACATTGGAACAAATTTTCCACGAATGAATAGTCTTCTTTATGATCAGTCAACAGCGTCTTCACTATCAGTCTCACTAGTCTACCTAACTGCTACCTTTTTTTACCACATGTCAACAAAAATGTTGAAGAATAGCTTCTTCACGTCTTTAATTTCCTTCTTAATTTTTCAAATTGTGGAAAGAGAAACATCACAGTAGTTAGCCACTTGCTCATGGCTTTTGATAAGACGCATTGAAAGGCATTTTTGTTTAGTTTCAACTTGTCAGCATTTTATTACACTGCATTTTACATATCGTTCAGCACTGTGAATAGTCTGCCCACATTTTTGAGAAAGTAACATTTCTGTTTACGGTAACAAACAGTTATATTCGTACCGTTAACCTAAAAAAATTTCCGTGATATACAGTATAGGCTATGCTCTGGGTAGAGTATACGTTGTTATGTTTATGTACTAAAATTAAAGCATTCGTGCATGCGCACACTGATGTGGTTCCCCCCTTTCTTACAAACAAGGGCTAACTCGTGACTCAAGTGACTCTGTGACTATACTACATTCATTGAGTCTTGAGGGTAGCAGTTCAGGTGAACAATTACCCATAACAGGCATGTGGAGTGTTAAATTATTTGCACTCAATCTCTGCTAGTTCTAGGGCTACAAAAAAAATAGTTCTGTTTCTTATCACATGATCAGCCAATTATACGACTGAAGCATTGAAGAACAGAAGTGGTAGTGATGTAAAAGACATTAGTCAAGATATATCTCCTCAGAGAGTAATGAATTTCATTATACAGCTAGAATCTGTGGTGAATGAAATGAACGTATCATCTGCAGGATGGAAAGTACTGATGGTTAGTCACGAGATGAACTTTGTTTGAGACGAAGTGTAAGAGGAGAACAATCTACTGCGCATACCCAGTTTCTCTATTACAATCCTAAAAACATACTGACTCGTAGTTCATTGGAATACACAGTCCTTATTTTATTATGCAACGAGTGGTACAGGAAATATTGTTTTGATTTAGCTATTCTGTTTTTACGTTTTAGGATACATTTATACAAGTAAAAGTATTTCAATTCGTTAAAACTCATTCAGTTTCTTTTCATTTTAATTCTTCACATTTTATTCATTATTCTGTAGTAGTATTGTTATAAATTAGTTGTCTATATGTGTATAATAAGTTTATCATGTCGATCGTTCGAAAGCAGCGGAAAACAATTCGAAGTGCGAAACGGAATGTTATTGTAAATTTTATTAAGTGTTGTAAAGAAGAAGCAAAAAATGAACTATTTTATTGCAGCTCTGGCTTGTAACAATGTTATGTGCTTACTTCTAGTATCACTCACATGGTTGTGATT
The DNA here is from genome assembly GCA_035578175.1 of Catonia carolina. NCBI lineage: Eukaryota > Metazoa > Arthropoda > Insecta > Hemiptera > Achilidae > Catonia > Catonia carolina. The sequence continues at coordinate 434,713,185 of JAQMRL010000001.1, read as the reverse complement.
TTATCCATGAAGAATTACAGCCAAATAATAAAACCCAACCCTTAAATAAATCCTCCACATATTTATTTAAACCACAGTCACCCCTGGTCGGTTGTCAATTGATTGAGCATCACTAACGCTCAAAAATAAGAATAATCCAATACTTCATATAACTAATCACAGAAACTGCCTTCAAACATAAATTTCACAAAACAGAAATTAGCAAAAATAACAGAGAAATTAAAATGAAGAGAACCGAAGAAATGGAACACGTTTCAAATAAGATCGAAAAAAATTACAGAACATAATTAGCATTACAGTACTTACTGGTCCCATAATAGTAGCCTGCCAGTGAAATACTGTAACAGAAAGAAAAATGACAATAGAATACACAAAAATAAAAAACAAAAATCACATAAACATAACGAAAAAATTAATCTCCAAATAAAAATAACATAAATGAAAACATCACTCGCATAATGCAGACTTTAACGATGGTTCTTTTTATAAAACTGTACGATAAAGACATTGTTTCTAAGAAACTGCACAGATGTGACTTATTTAATAAGTCAGTTCACACAGGGCAGACTAGAAGAATTTGTTTTAATTTTTCCAAGAATATTATAGGTTTTGGAACACATCTACAAGAAAGTTTTCAGTTTATATTAACCCATCTTGTCTTAAAAACAAACCAACCCCTACTATATTTCTGCCTGAAATCACCGAAAACCTTAAACAAGTTTTAAGTCAAATAGCCAGCAGACTGGGAAAAATAAAATAAAAACTGAAAACACCACGAGGAATATTTTTTCTTCAATACAGAGAAATGTTGTTTTCCAATAAAACTGATCGTCACCCAAAAGTTATGAGAGCATTAAACAAATTTAAAACACGTAACAGTCTATAAGTGGCTCAAATCAGCAAAAAATACGGTAAGACCTCTGACTTATAATATGGACTTAACTGACACTGGGCAATCTGGATATCAGAAGGGATATACATATAAACAGGAAATAACAAAACAAACAATTTACAGCATTTATGTTGTCGTAATGCAAGCACACCACAAAAAGCAGCTAAATTGAACCGTAGTGTTAAAAGGTATTCATTTAACAATTTAACTTGTATATGGGTAAAAATCAATGAAAAAAACCTTAAAGTGCTTAACTACTGTAGTTCATAAAAATGTAATGAACCAAATTTCAAACAAAAAAAAGAAATTGGAAAAACCTAAGTACAGGTTATCATAAAAGAATGGTACAGTTTCGAACATGGTTTAAAGAAAACCCGAATTACTTACAGTTAATGTTGTTTATTCATTTAATTTGTCGTCTCAAACAGTTTTTTTACATAATTAATCAATTTCAATAAGTGCGCCCTTAGTCGCTCGACAAATGTCAAAACTATACTCAACTTCTCTCCACACATTTGTTAACATTTCTTCGGTTATGGTTGTCATTGCTTCATTAATCCTGTTTTTTAAGTGGTTCAGGTCGCAAATTTTTTGTGAATTAACAACGCTTTTGATGTACCCCCACAAGAAAAATATCACAAGGTGTCACGTCTGGACTCCTTTGAGGCCACAGCATAGGTCCTTGCCAGCCTATCCATCGATCTCCAAATTTTTCGTTCAGAGTTGTTTCTTGACATGTTAACCAACTATTGCTTTCCTCAGCTAGATGAACTCGAAAACATTCATCAACTTCATTTACAACAAGATGGCGCTCCCCCACACTTCAAGTGCATTGGTCACGGATGCTTTGAACGAAAAATTTGGAGATCGATGGATAGGCCGGCAAGGACCTATGCTGTGGCTTCAAAGGAGTCCAGACCTGACACCTTGTGATTTTTTCATGTGGGGGTACATCAAAAGCGTTGTTTATTCACAAAAAAATTACAACCTGAACCACTTAAAAAACAGGATTAATGAAGCAATGACAACCATAACCGAAGAGATGTTAATGAATGTTTGGAGAGAAGTTGAGTATCGTTTGGACATTTGTCGAGCAACTGAGGGCGCACATATTGAAATTGATTAATTATGTAAAAAAAAACTGTTTGTAACGACAAATTAGATGAATAAACATTAACTGTAAGTAATTCGGTTTTTCTTTAAGCCATGTTCGAAATCGCACTTTCTTTTATGATAACCCAGTATAATAGTTGTGCACAGTACATTTTTACTTTCTCTTGCCTATATGAATATATAGGAAGGAAAGTATTGTTTTCATGTCGATTTTTCGAAATCGAGTTTTCACCGGATCTATACGTTTTCAGACCCCCTGAACCCAAAAAACATGTTTTTAGCGATTGGTCTGTGTGTGTGTCTGTGTGTGAACAGAATATCTCAAGAACGGAACATCGTACGAACTTGAAACTTGAAACTTAAGTTACATACCACTACCGGACGCGACACGAACATTTTCATCAAAATCGGTCAACCGGAAGTAGTAGTTTATTCGTATAATTTTTCAGTTTTTTGCGATTTTCTCAAAAACTGGTCCTACGATTTTTTTTAAAATCGCCTATTTTACTCAATTTTTTATTCTCTACAAGATAGGGTAGGCGCCATGTTTGCTGAAATTCTCGGTGAGGCTGTTTTCACGTAAAAACGTTGTTTTTTTAAGATTACGGCTTTAATATAAATTTTAGCGCAAAAACTTATATAATAAAAGTTGTAGAGAATTTAAAAACCTACAACTTCTGTTTCAAACACTTTTTTGTATAACGCTTAGTCTAGCGGTAATTTGCGATTTTCTGTTTTTTTTCTCACGAAAACGTGAGAAAAATCGATTTTTTTAACATTTCGGTCTTAGTATGCATTTTACGACAAAAGTGTATATAATTATTAAATTTATAAAAAATTAAAAGATCTACAACTTTTGTTTAGAGCATTTTTCTCTACAGAGCCTAGTTTAGCGTGAAAGCGTGATTTTCCGTATTTTTAAGCCAAACTGAGTTCGATTGTCATTTTGCGTCATTCACTCATGATTAAAATAAGGTTATGTTTTTGAGGTTAGTTTTTGTTCATTTCTAATATTTTATTACTAATGTTAAATTATATTGTAAATTATTTGCATTGGCAAGAGAAAGTTGTGTGAGTGTTTCACACCAGATTTTTCTCTTTAACTACAGTCTTTTATAATAAAAGATGTTATCCTCGTTTGTTTGACCTACCACCCTTCTTTGCAGCCACTACTTAATGCTATCCACTCACATTAATATGCCACTAATAAAGAGTTATTTACTTTGGCCCTGCTTATAAATGTATATTTTACTGTATTTACATATACATTGACAAAGCAGAAGATCCTACGTTTGATTCCTAGCAAGGATCTGGCAAATTATATTGTGTACCATGTGTATAATGTTCCATTAGTGTAATTGCTGCTAGTAACCAACCAGTTAATAAGCATAGATACCGACTCACAAGAATGCCTTTGCCGTATGGATAGGCTGTGACGAAACGAAGAGAAAATCTGACAGCCTGCCAACCTAAACAGTGAGATACTACATTTCACTACACACTGTTAAATTACTACATAGCTACTGTATACATTTTGTAAGCTGCGGTTTTTTGGTGAGAAAACATTTTCTTCAAAAACCTTATAAGGAAAAATCTGACCTGTAATACTGCTTGCAGTTTAATTACACTGTAATTACCAGTTACCGTATTCTACTGGAATACTCTTCCAGAATAAATCGCCTTCTTTGCTGTCGCTATCACCACTGGCCTCATTATCACTTTCACTAGCATCTACCGAACCATTGGCGCCGGCCGCATTGGCGCAGTTGGTAACGTGCTCGCCTCTCATCATGCGATCTTGGGTTCGAATCCCATTCAGGCACGGCATATTTTCATACGTTACAAAATATCATTTCATCTTTCACCGTCTGCATTAGCAGTAATTGCAGAACAGTCGGACGTTAAACAAAAAAAAAAAAAAAAAAAAAAAAAAAAAAAAAAAATACCGAACCATTTCCATTTTTACCACGTGTCAATAAAACTGTTGAATAAGAACAGCTTCTTCATATATTTAATTTCCTTATTTATATTTCTAATTGTGAAAACAGAAACATCACAGTAATTAGCCGCTTGCTCATGGCTTTTGTTAAGCGGCATGGAAAGATATTTTTGTTTTGCTTCAACTTCACAACATTTTATTACATTGTATATTAGATTTCATTCAGCATTGGAAATAGTTAGTAGAACCATGTTTCAGAGAAATCGACATCCCTGTTTACGCCAACTAACAGTTACATTCATATAGTTGACTAACAAAAGGTTCCATGATATATGAGGGGTACCCAAAAGTAACCGGAATGGCATTGCCGTGGGTGGTTCTTTGGTAGTACGCATTTCTGCCGTCCAGACGTGTACAGCACAACTCATTGCGAGTTCAATATTCATCTGCAGTGATAGTTTTTGCTAGCGCTGTTCTGTTTTTTATGATTGCAAGTTTAAGTGAATAACATAACGTGTAGCTGTAAAATTTTGTTTTCTACTCGGTAAAAGTGCTGCTGAAAATGTTGGAAACAGCTTACAAATGTGACGCAATGGGAAAATCTCAAGTATACGAGTGGTTTATAGCCATTTCGGTGAAAGATTTTTTTGACTAAAAATGGCATGGTTCCGCTGCCCCACGCACCTTACTCGCCTGACCTGGCTCCGTGCGACTTTTTCTTATTTCCACGCATGAAAAGGGACATTAAAGGACACAGATTTAACAACATTGAAGTGGTCAAGAAAAAACCGAGGGAAGAGCTGTCAGCCATTTTTAAAGAAGGCTACAAAAAAATGTTTCGAACAGTAAAACCACCGGCGGGATAAATGTATTAGTTGTAATGGGGAGTATTTTGAAGAGGATAAGGTTGTTTTGTAAAAAAAATTGAAAATAAATACCTTTTGAAAAATAATTTTGGTTTCTTTTGAGTACCTCCTTGTACTGTATGTGCTCAGTTATAATTTATGTTGTTCCGTTGGTGAACTAATGCCAAAGAAGTCGTGCATGCACACTGATACTTTCCCCCTTAACCCCTTGTTAAAAACAAAGGTAAACTCGTGACTCAAGTACTACAACAACTCAAACTAAACAAAGATCCCCAAATATACAAGGTCTAAATCAACAAAAGAATTCAGAATCGATTTTCAAATTTAATAACAATGTACTAAAAAAAAAGCAGGAAGAATGACACTCTTAATACTTACAATCGTCTCCAACAGGTCCAGCTGAACACTGGGCTGGTGGGTCTCTTCCTAAGTCTTGCAATTCCTGTAACAGAGATAATAAAAAATTAAGTGAAATATTAAAAACGTAATTAACAAATAACAAGCGATTGAATTAAAAATACTGCCTTACAAATGGATCATATAAAGGGAACAAAACTTTGAATGTCACTATGCCAATGGAAAATATAGTAGGTCCTACTAACATGCATTGTATTTTTAAAACCTTGATCTATAAATGGAACTAGTCTGGTCTAATTCAGTCATGGATTGGTTCAATAGATTCCAATGAATTCCAATCCTACTCAACACAATGTTATCACCTGCATCACAGCTGCTTAGACAGAAGCTGTACTATGTATTCAATGTTATTTAACACTTTGAAGACCGACATTATTTTTTTGTAGTTTTGCCTGTCGACTGCCATTTTTCAGGAATTAAAAAAAAAAAATTGTAACAAATCAACCATTGTTCATAAATTCAAAAAGTAAAGATTAAATTAAAGATCATAATTAGTAGATTACTTTTCATTTAATAAGATTAGGATTACTTGCATTTTAATGATAAAGATGTTTGACTGAAGAGAGGTATGTTTTCTTGAATTTAAAATATTTTTTTACCATAATAATGATAATTATATATAAGAATAATAAAATTATTTATACGAGTTAAATTCTTACAAACTAAATTTCTATTTCTAATAACCAATTTACTTTTTTATTTCTTAAGTAAAATTTAAAAAAACTAAGTATTATAATAACTAACAAGAAAGCGCAGAAGTACCGGCAGATCGCTTGCTCACACTCGATAACATCGATGCTGTAATAGTCGATATATTCGATAATCTGATAACATTAGGACTACGAGTGTACTCTATTAGATTCAGAATGAACTAAATTAAGTGAGAGCATGGACGGCAATCGTATAAGAGATAAGCTAATGGATATAAAACCAAGTGAAATAGGCGCCCATATTGAATATATTATGGAAGAGAGCATTCTCTTCCATATTTTAAGCTTCTTAATGTATTACCTATTAGGCATATGTATATATTTAGGGTTTTAAGACTTTTCTATATTAGAGGAGGTCAAAAAATCTCTAATGAAGCAGTCCATTCCTTAAGATTAAGAAATCTCAATCGTGTTGCTTTATTAAAACCAAACTGTGAAGCATTTAGAAGGTTTTATAGTTATAGTTCATTGAAATTGTTTAATAGGTTGCCCTTTCATATCAGCAGTATTTTAACATACCCTAAATTTTCAAAGGCTTTAAAGAGCTGGTTGTTTGCATTTGATTTTGATGAAATAGAGAAATTGTCACTCTAGCTTTAAATGTTTATATTAAAAAGCACTTCCGTGTTCAGGATTATTAAATCTTATGTAAATATATATTTTTTTTGTTACTCATATTTCTTTAATATATATTACTTGTCTTCTGCTACTGATCATAAAATGTAAATATTTTTTTTGAGAAGGTAACCTCAACACAGCAATTGCTCTGAGGTACCTAGCCAGGTATCACGCAAAAAGTAGAATATAAGTGTTCCTTATTTTGAGTTTATTTAAAATTTTGTAAATATGATAATTGTAATGGGAATATAATAATTGTATGTGATTCATGGTAATAAAGATTTCTGATTTCTGATATTGTACACGGGTGCCGTCCAGCCGATCAAAATGGCACGCCCGTATCGTATATGGGTGCCGTCCTGAAAGTGTTAAAAACAATAAGTTAACAAGTCCAAAATTTACCATTATAACACGGCGTGCAGTACTGTAATATAGGGTTGCAATATAATTATTGTAATTATTTGACACAAAAATTAAAAATGACAAGTCAACTAGATCTCACTAAAAGACGTTAAGTTCTTCTTTCTCCCATACAGATTATCAACAAAAACAACTAACATATTATTTTTAATACAATACAATAAACAAAAATTATATTGTTTTAAGAATAAAAAAAAAAACAAAAACCACTTCACTTTACAGTTGGTGGCAACAACATTTCAAAAGCTCAGATTAAATTAAAATTATTTTTAAACAGTCAGTGATCCTAATGAATCACTTATCTTATCTAAAAATACAATAGACAATGGGCCATATTCAAAACAAAACAACCTTTGTAATATTTTTACCGGGTCTGCAATCTATCACAAATGTAGCGAATCCCAGATGCCCAGTAAGAAAAATGTAATGTCTTTTATAAAACACAAACATAATTTTTTTTTAACCGAACAGTTGTTTATCTTTTCAAATAACGACATTTGTAAACATTACAAGATTCAAATGTAACAACATTTGTTAAATAATAAAGCTTTCACTTAACGAACGCTGTTACAGATAAATTTGTCTTAAACATAAAGCTGAATGTAACGAGCTGTCAGGAAATTTTAACCCTTAACGAAGCCTTGGAGCGAAAAAAATACAGGAAACCTTTTTGGTTCCTCTTCCTCTGAAACCCCCCGGCAAAATCTAAAATCTGAGGTGCGACCCCCCCCAGGGGCTCAAAAATCTGAAAATATGCTGCAACTCCTCAACAGCTGAAGATATTGAGCTCAAAATTTTTTTATTACATAACTCGAACCAGAAAACTAGAGACTTGTACTAACATAATACCGATTACGTTAACTTTGCCACAGATTTTTCTTTAAAAAATTTTGGACAATGGTGAAATCCAACGATTGCATTTTTGTAATTGTGCTGGTAGCTTATTTCCGCCACTCTCACAAAGCACTGGCCAAAAAACTCAACGTTTACAAGATAACTAAATGGTGCAAAGCATTGTTCATTGTTGTTGTGATTTAAAATCTTTACATTAGTGTAGTATTCATAATAACAATCAATTCTTTGAAACTTTGTCTTGCGAAAAGATAAGAATACAAAGTATGTCATACAAAATAATAATCAAAGTTCTTTTCGTTTTATAATCTTATTTGTTTTTGTAATATATTAAAAAATAGTAACTTGACATATCTTTAATCTTTACATTTATTTTTTTTAATTCATTCATTAACAGATTATTCTTAATTTTTTAAGTCTATTATTCCCAATGTTTCCTCATTGGTTAATTTTATTTCTGCACTTGCAGCCAAGCACATAGGAACTTCTAGTATTTAATATTTACAAATATTATAACTAAATATAAATAATTATTACAACTAATTTACAATTATTATAACCAACTGCCCATAACAGACAGGTGGAGTGTCAAATTATTTACACTCAATCTGTTAGTTGCAGGGCTAAAATAAATAGTTCTGTTTCTTATCACGTGGTCAGCCAATTAAATGACTGAATCATTTAAGAATAGAAGAGGTAGAGGTGTATTGTGACACTAATCAGAGTTATCTCCTCTGAAAGTAATGAATTTCATTATACAGCCAGACCCTGTGGTAAATGAAGTGAAGGTGTCATTTGCAAAGTGGAAAATATGTGCTTTTCAGAGGGCCTGGCATGCTGATAAGCGTACTTTTCCACTCAGTGAGGAAGGCAAAGGTAAACCACCTCACTCCTCGTTTTACTTAGTAAAACCTCTACAGGTTCAAACCAGCCTACAGGCTGATCACCTGAACAACAAATATTATAACTTATCAGAGAATTAATAAAAAAATCAATTCAACTTTTGTCTATTTTAGATTTTATTCTAATTTTTAACTTAAATAAATAATTCATACAAAAATAAAAAGCTAATATTGCAAAGTAATTTTAAACTAACATTTATTTCTACAGTTCCCTGAAAAAACTTCATTAAAATATTTTTATTATTTATGAAAACCATTTTCAAGTAATTTCAGAATACCAATTATACTAGTTTTTTTTAACAAAATTCGAAACACTCAAGTTTAGAAAAGAGACTAATTTCTTAATTACTAAAGTGCCAATTTTTAATAACTTTTAATAATTTAAAACATTATTTTCTCCGATAACCAACCAGATAACAAATTAGAACCTTTGCCAAATTATTTTTAATCCACTAAATTACAGATAAAACAAAATCTGTTCATCGTAATGCTGACTGTTAACCCTTTGCGAGCTATTGGGGCTTACATCTGTCTGCACGAATTAGATCCTGTAAGATTAAAAAACAAAAACTGAAACAGCTAACACATGTTGTTTGTAGTATTACTAGATTACTTCAAAATTCAATATTAGTTTTTTTGTTTAACGTCCGACTGTTCTGCAATAACTGCTAATGCAGACGGTGAAAGATGAAATGATTTTTGTTACGTATGGAAATATGCCGTGCCTAAATGGGATTCGAACCCAAGACTGCATGATGAGAGGCAAGCACGTTACCAACTGCGCCAATGCGGCCGGCTATTAGTGAAGCAGTGTAAATAACCTATTTGCTGTTGGCATAAAGCTAATAACATGCTGTATAAGGTTATGTAGACCTTGTTTATAAATGGCCTTTAAGTTTCGATTTTGATGTCCTCATCAATTATGTTTTATTTTTTTTGGCTAAATTACGAATACATTGTTAAATTTTGTGTAAAGTGGATTTAAATAATAAAAAATAAGCGAAATTCATCTCGTCAAATATTGAATAGTAAGGCTAGACACAATGGTGAGCAAGTAAATTTTTGTACAACTTAAAAATTTATTAATCGATGCTAGACACATAAGAATTCATTTAATGAAATAATAAAACCTATATTTAAATTTTTTTTCCAAAACATTGAGCTCTGGTTACAAATAGGTTATGTTCAGACTAGAGCTTGCAAAGAGTAAAGAAATGCCTTTTTGGCATGCCATTTTTACGTCCTACTTGTAAAAATACAAGCCAGATAATCTATACATCTCATGTATCGTACTAAAAGGCTGATATTAATAACCCAAAATATCCATTATTTAAATTGGTCATGTTAGTAACACATAAATTTAGAATGAATACAATTCATCTGAGGAAGGCAAAGGGTAAACCATCTCACTTCTCATTTTACTTATTAAAATCTCTAGAGGTTCAAACTAGCCTTTCGGCTGATGACCTAAACACACAATTCATCTTCAATTTGCACCACTGTTACATTAATAAGTGACACGACTAACAAATTCAGAGAAGAAACAAAGAGCTCAGTTGGTGAAGTAGCTGAAATGCAAATAACCTAGAACTCAAGACAGAAACGTTTTGTTGAAGGTCTACCACTGGTGAGCTGTATTTTCTAGCATACTAATCATTCAAATAACATTGCCTCATTATAACTAATCGACAACTCAGATTCAATAGATGTATGCAATTTCATGAAACGTTACATTACATAGCCAGCAATGATATAATCAACAGCAATAGTATAAGCATTATTTTTTAACTCCACACGTTTTGACTTTACTTAGCCATTCAGTTCTCAAGGACATGGGCAAAGCTTAGTCAAAATGCATGTAACAAAATTTGATTATTAACTCTGTTCACACTGGTAATCTAATTTTGAATGATGCCGAATGGATTGTGGTTGGGGCGATAAAACGTGCTTTTGCAGGGTCGGTATACATCGGAAACCGGTAAATATTGTACTTTTCTAGTAGGGAATTCTTTAATGCATCTAATAGTGTTTACAGAAATAGAATATCATAAAAGGGAAAATTTTTTTCCCTCTATAATGCGTACCTCTATTTAGTGCATTGATGGTTTGGGAATTGTTTTTTTTTTTTTTTTTAAGGAAATTGGAGGCGTTTGAGATGTGGACTTAACGGCGGATGCTCCGCATCTCATGGAAGGATAAAATTAAAAATGGGGAAGTTCTAAGCCGTTTGAACAAAAATACAGAACTTCTTTTCAATATCAAAAGATGGAAACTACAATATTTTGGCCATATAGTACGGAATAAAAAATACCACCTACTGCAGTGCATCATGGAAGGCAAAATTGAAGGTAAACGAAGATCGGGGAGAAGGAGAATTTCTTGGATGGGGAACCTGCGAGGGGTGGTTTGGGACCACCTCAGTTCAACTCTTTAGAGCGGCTGGTTCCAAGGTTAGAATCATGATGATGATCGCCAATCTCCGACGCGGAGCAGGCATATAAAAGAAGAAGAAGAATGAAAATCTGTGTAGCTTGTATGTAATTCAACGTACATGCATGTTCTTTATTTTGTGTTGAAGCTATGACGATTCTATCATGGCGTTTGCCCTTGAAAAGGAAAGACAAGTCCATTTTACTTTTCAGGAGGGAGTTTACCATCACAGAGGCAAAAAGTTTGACACTTTGCCGGGTTGCAAAGGACGTATAACGGCTTCCTTCTAATCACACCTACAGAATTTTTCAAAATACGTGGTTGTAGGGAAAAGAATTTTCTACATTGCTTTGCTTACAGCTGTAACCTAAATATAATAGTGGCTCTGTGACATCACTGTAAAGAATATAAAATACCATCCCTTCTGCTTCCCTGTGATGTGAAAATGGACTCATGTTGAACATTTTGTAACTTTGTCAAATATTTACGGAAATTTAAATAAAAAATAACATTTATTCCAGTAAACTCTTGTCAACAAAACATGTTTTATAAATTTTTTTGCTAAACTGAAATTTAAGCCTGTTACAGTAAAAAATATAATGTAAAACATTTTCGTGGTTGAAAATTTCGCTCGCATAAACGCAACGAATTATCAAGCGATTTTGTTGTAATTATACTGAAAAGGCGCGTACGTATTATATGAATCAACTGTAATATTTTCAGAATTTTTCATCATTAGTGACGTTAGATAAAACAGTTGTTTTGAAAGCGCGTTTTGAATTTTGCACTTCTTCAGTTTAACGAGTAACACTCAGTTTCCAAAGGGTTAATATGTAGAATAACCTACCACTAATTACATCATTATTACAATTATCGCTTTATTCCCCTATTTTTACCATAGATAAAAACAAGATATTATTTTCATATTATTATTTGGTATTATTTTTACAAACATAACATTGATAATTTGTCGCTCTTCAAACCACGAGCGTGACAAATTAACAATTAACTGAATAAAGTAATAAACATCAAATTTTATTAATACAATTAATCAATAAAAACAAAGCCTGATATAAATCCCTCGATCATAACATATAATGACTAAGCCCTAACGCAATCAATAAAAACGTGATATCATATATGTATTTAATAAACTACACGGTCACCTAATGAGCACTTTATTAAACAATTGGCCCACGAAAAACCACAAACAAAAAAATGACTTAATTATATTAATATTTTGAACCACGAGTTGTTATTCTTATATAGTAGACAAAAATTCAGTTACAGCGTTTTTTTTTGTTAAAAAATAACAATAGTTTACTTTTTCATTACATAGAAATGCATTATCTCACTCCAAAAGAATTTTACTAGAATTTCTTTTTAATTTGTCATAACCGCTCACACTGAGGTTATATTACAACTAGAGAATACATTGTATACCTCCGTGTGATCATTTAAATAAATTATCTATTATTATGACTATACTGTGTAATAACATTGCGAGCTTGATGTCAGCCACAGTATTTCATGATCGTATTTTCCATTTGCTACTTGCAAGAGTACTTCACTCACACAAGCATAATAAAACAACAAGTGTATCAATAGAAAACAATAAAAATGTATTGTTTTACAAGTGAATACATAGATGGGAGCTCACTTGATTGCTAGCGTAAGAAATTCGGTTGGGGAGGATTGTTTATATGATTCCCCTCCCTCCTCCTATAACCTAGTAGTAGTAGTAATAATACTATTAGTATGCGCTGCGCTCTTCTAACAAATATTAGTCACAAACCATTTTCAATAGCTACTAAAGTACCAAAATATTTAATTAGATTTTGTTGTTGTTGTTTAGGTCATCAGCCGAAAGGCTGGTTTGAACCTCTAGAGGTTTTACTAAGTAAAACAAGGAGTGAGGTGGTTTACCAATGCCTTCCTCACTGAGTGAAAAATTACGCTTATCAGCATGCCAGGCCCTCTGAAAAGCACATATTTTTCACTCTGCAAATGACACCTTCACTTCATTCACGACAGGGTCCGGCTGTATAATGAAATTCATTACTTTCAGAGGAGACAACTCTGATTAGTGTCTTTTGCACCTCTACCTCTTCTGTTCTTAAATGATTCAGTCATTTAATTGGGTGACCATGTGATAAGAAACAGAACTATTTATTTTAGCCCTGCAACGGACAGATTGAGTGTAAATAAATTGACACTACACCTGTCTGTTAAGGGCAGAATTAGATTTTAAACTAATAATATTCTAAAAATTTCATTAATATACTAAAAGTTTATTATAATATCCTAATAAAGTAAAAACGTGTATTAGTTTTTAATATTTTACTACAGAGTGTTATATTTTGTATCAGTTTGTTTATAAATAGGTCACGTATAACAATATTAGATTATATACAATATCTAGATTAATAATAACTTCACGAGCTGCGATTGTAACTAACACACCACTACAGTGAACGGTCTCACAGTAACAACTGACAAATATGAAGAGTAAATATTTTTAGAATGTACAGTACACACATCACCATGTGGATTTAAAGCAACCGTTGCTATGACAACATCACATCTCACTGTTGTCAGTCCCCCTTGCCCCTTCATCCCGCACTAGCATACAGTCAGCTCCGAACTATAGTTGTTTTCATTTTTAATTTATTATAAAGTTTACTATATCTATTTGCTGTATGATACTTTAAATTACCTTTAATTATATGCATACAGGGCAACCCAAGAGGACAAAGGGCAAGGTGGAGCTGTTAATAACTTTAAACACCGAAGTTCACAATGATATGACGTACACTAATGCTCTGTTTACTATGAAATGGCAAAAAGTTTTAAGTTTCGAAAGTGCTAAAAGATGCAAATCGATAGTAAAATAAAAACTTAGAAAATAAATAACGCTAGATTGTGTTCATAAAACACAATCTATATTAATGTTTATATTTTCACAAAACTAGCCTTTGATTCTTTTAGCTAAACTACTGCAAGATGACTAAATACAGTATTGAAATGATGGTAACAAACAAGGTCCTATTTCCCCATTTGTACAATACAGATAAAAACGAGTAATGGTCAAATTATGTTCAATGCACCAACAGTAACATTCTTGACAAAATAAATCAATTTTAAATGACCCGAAAAGGTCAATAACATGAGTAAACACAATTAAAAATGATGCCAATTATTATGAATGCAATTTGTACTTATCAAATTATTTCATATCTCATTTAAAAACAAAACAATCTTAAAATATCTAAATAAAATAAAGACTCCATTAACATTAAAAAGCTAACCCAACAAAATCTACAGATACAACACTAGATATACTTTTCCAAGCTTTTAATAAAGTGCACACCCCTTGCAGTAAAAAATTATGTAAAACGATTAAAAAGTACATAGGACTTTTAAAGTTTTAGATAGTATTATCATCCTTTTAACAGTGCAATTACATAAGCTTAAACTGTTTAAAGAAAATTGTATAGGCCTTTGAAAGAAATAGGTACCTTAAATTTCAACAACTTGCTGTATTAACATTCATAAATATATATCTTTCAATTAAATTTTAAAGGTCAAATCCCTTCAATAAACTGTCGATATGTCACATGAGAAACATTGTAGGCATAAATAAAATAATAGGTTGCCATAAATATTCAGAAAGTCAGCAAAACATTAAAAATATTCATTGATAAATTACCAACTAGTGTGCAAATGTAAACACTACAAATAGTCAGCCTAAATTTTAAGAAAATAATATCGGTATAAAATTTAAGATAAAATACAGATTTACAGATCCTATATTAATGGATTTTTAAATCATGCGACACTCATTGAAATCCTAATTGCCAAACAACAACAGATTTACTTGCAGTACACAAGTCCATATAATTGCAACATTAACCCAAATATGGTAAACTATTGTAATTAACATATTTTAGACCAAACATAAACTGTATAAACTATAACAAATGGTCTTTAATATAAATTTACAAACAGTGACAACAAACTACCCAAAAAAATATTGACAAAACTTGACTAATCCTATGCAATTAGACACAAAGTACATAGCCTACTTTATTTATATTTCCATTCAAAAAAAGCTTCCTGTTAATGAACTATCAATATTACACTCATAAAAAATCTACTCCAATGTAATCTCGCTTAAATATAATGAATTTAAATAATTCAAGACATTACCCTTGAATTACTTCCTGGATTAACTAGTTGTAATAATAGCCCTAAGCTGATGCAGAACCCTCAGGTTGCCACATGACCATAAAATTTTGTTTTGCAAAAGAAACAAACCTAACACTCGAAAGATTTATTACAAATACAATACAGAGGACTTAATACAGCAATATTTAAAATAAATCTACGAAACAGTAACAAAATACGAGTTTATTAATGAATTTAAAACTATGAAATAGGCTAGGGATAGCCTAGTTGCAAGTGCAAACTCACTCGGGGCGTTACTATTTATATATGCGATACAAACATTTGTTTTCTAATTATGAAAAACATAACTGCATTTACTCACCTTATTAATTCGCTTTAATGCCATTGTGTTGTTTGTTTTATAATTACACTAGCTAAAAACGGACAATGAAACCGCTATCAATGAGACCTTCTGTTGGGAACGTAAGATGGCTACCTTTTCGAGAAGTGAATAATACTCGAGTCAATGACTTTGTTGTTTTATGAGGTACGTAAAAAATATAACAAAATTTATTTAAATAATTTCATCGAAACATTTGCGTTGCTTAAAATTGCTAACTGATTAGTAAAAACAATTTATATAAAAAGAACTGTAATTTGAGCAATAAGTTTTAGGATGATTTTTTTTGTTCTCCTTCGTTTCCGGATAATTTCTTTCAAATCTTTGCAATGTCATAATGCCGGGAAATTTTAAATTGATCGTATCTTGAAAGGAAATTGTGTAATGTTTTGATAATGCATGATTAAGTCTTCTGGAAAACACGTTACAAATTATATTCGTGCTAATTTATTAGTTTTAATATTGAAACAGATTACATAGTATTTATCCTGTTTTATATTTAGAAACAGTTATACAAAGTGATGTTTAGAAGTGTAACACTGTGTGAAGACTAAACTTTAGTTTTGTGATCTACAAACCTACTAGTATTACAGCTAACTGTATTTCATTAGTTATCTGAATAAAATTTGTTATAAATTATATTGGTACACCATGTTAATAATTTATATTGCTATCAAGATATACTGGACATGTTGAACATTGATAGAATTAATCAGAAAACAAACCACACCACCAACACTAATAAAACAGAATAATTTGTTTTTTAATTGATTTATTTTAATAGTTGGTTCTTCAATAAGGTGCCAGTAGATGACAATTGTATTGATAATGGAATAATAGTTCTGCAATTTGTGAAAATAATAGTCATTAACTCCTTGCATGTTAATGGTGTCACTAGAATGCTAGTTCTACCATCCATAGAAAAAATATTGGCTAACTGAATCAAAGCTCTTGCTCCTTGCCATTTAGTTATAGGTAATCTAGTTCCTTAATTATTAATTGTGATCAACATGAAAAGAAACTTTGTTGTTGATAAGACTATTGGTAAAAGTCTTTTAGTGACTTAAGTAGTCTTTGGTAACTACCATTAATGGATACATGTGCGTGACACATGAGCAAGAATATTCCCAGGATTTTTTCGTTTGCTTTACATTCAACTGTTATGCACAATAAGGCTAATAAAGATTATTTTTACAGGAGAACAGATTTATTTAGCCAAATTGTTACTCAGTAAAATTACAGATGAAAATGGTATAATTGTGCTGGTCTCTTTTGTGACTTTGAGGTGTGGACACTCACTGAAAAAAATCTTTAGCGCCTGAAGGCATTAGAAATGTGGGTGTATCAGCAATTAGTGAGGATCAGTTGAATGGACAGAGTTAGTAACAGCAACATTCTCACTCGCATGGAAAAAACTTAGAAATTTGTCATGACTATAAAGTATTGTAAATTGGAATATTTTGGTCACATTACGAAATATCCACAAAACTATGACATCCTGCATCTTATTAAAGAGGGGAAAATTCTTGGCAAATGTGGTCCAGGGAGAACATTATGGCTGAAAAATTTGAGGCAGTGATCTGGAAAATCTACAGTATAACTTTTCCAAGAAGCTATCAATAAAATTATCATCAAAGTGGTTGCCAACATGATAACCAATTGATCAATAATTGGTTTTCAAAATGGTTTTGGCACTAAAAGAAGAGAGTTACACAGTCCACTACTACCGTTTCAAGGGAAAATACAATACAATACAATTTTTGATCTGTAAGAACAGATTTGGATGATGTTAAACAATTCCTCTAGCAAAAACATAATCTGTTACCTTGGCAAGGGGTGAATACTACTGAGTGAATCCATATTACAAATTCCTTTAATGGAGTGTTTAGGAGCCTGGCAATTAATTTCACACAGTTTACATGAGTATGAAGGTGTGTTGCCCGGAAGGGGTGTGTTTTCTCAAGCTTTTTGACTACAAAGTATACGCAACAAACATTTTCTGCAGAAGACAATATCCCTTTAATTTTATAGACTCGAGAGTTTACCCCATCTCATCAGTTATTTCTTCTTTAGGGAGATAAACAGCTCCAATTAGTTGTTTCATGTACTGTAACAGTTAATGACATTACCAGGTAAAACACAAAGTTTATAAAGGTTTAAATATTCTAAAAATAAAGTTCAGATAATTAGCAGAGAGCATGTGAATGGAGCTCACCTTTATATCAACTAAACCTGTATAGAGAGAGAGAGAGAGAGAGAGAGAGAGTACGACAGTATTGTTACCTGGAAACTATGATAAATAAGCAAAGGGACAATACACAACAAATAAAATGTCTATAGCCAAGGCAAGAACAGAATTTAATAAAATGGGTCCTTATTTTAAGAGCCATAACCTTACTCTTGTAGCAAAATGAGGCATCTAATATTTTGTGTCTTTTCTGTACACCTGTAGGATGTAAAAAAAATTGATTTTCAATCAGAGCAGAGCCTCCAAGAATTTTTCAAGATATGCTACTTATACGTGTCTAATTATTACAGCGAACAGTGTAAACAAGGAAAATTTAATGAAATCATTTGAAGCATTTTTTAGTAAATTTGATGCATCGATCCATTTTTTTTACATCAATGTGAAGTACTCTTAACTTTTCGATTACTTGACCCCTTGCCAACACCCTTCTAGAATTGATAGAGAAATTCTAGTTTTCATATTTTTGTACTATACTCTATCCCATGGAACTGTGCAGCACGTCAAAACATAAATGTATTAAAATTGTAATTGAAATTAGCACAATCCATTCGAATCACAAAAAATGTTTATTGCTTATTAGATAAAAGTTATTATGTACTGATTGAAACGTATACTAAATACAAAATATGACAGTACCAGTAGAAAGAATTCATTGACTAGGCCTATTATTAAACATCCGGTCTGTCGCTGGTTGTTTTGACTAAAGGCATTGGTAGAGTGAAACATGATTATGCATCCTTTTTACGGACTTTCAACCCATAGTCTGTTTATCTGCTGCACAGTTCTGTGGGATATACTAGTAAGTTTTTCTGTATGAATAAAACAATGCATATTCAGATTTATGTTTTTTCACAGATATCCCTTTAAAGGCATAAAATATGATGCTCAATTAAAATCTAGATTTTTATCATATTTGTGCAGTATTTTCTTACTCTACTCTACGAAATGGTTTAAAATATATAACAACATGGAAATCTTTATTAATACATAAACTTTGATTACAAATAAAGAAACTTCTATTCACGATATGTTGTGTTCAAGGAAATTACTGTAAACTGGGAATTGATTATAGTGCTCGCCATGAAAGAAGTCCGCTATGAAGAACATTTGCCCATCAACCAAATTTTTTTTTTTATAGCTTTTATTTGTTATTGGGAACTGTACATTATTGACAACTACCCAATTTGATTGCTGTATTTTTTTTGAAGTGAATTAGGCATGAGTTTAAACAGGGACTCCCAGTAGAGTTTGTTCATGGATGACTGTCAGCTGGTCACCATACAAAGTCACTTGCCCAACCGGTGTTACTTAACAAATAATAGCGGCTTTCTACCGACTGACTGGGCTGGCCCGGAGGCTCATCAACTAAGTAAATAAAATTTTCAATTTACATCACAATTTCATTTCTGCTTTATTTGTACAGTATTCAGATGAACTAAAGTCCCCTAGCCGTGGGAGTGAGAGAATGCATAATGCTCTCATTCGCACACGCCATTCCAATAACATTGTGTAATTTTACTCATTGTTGTGAGCAAGCGTTTATGCAAGCAGTAAACTAACAAACAAGATAACGAGTGTAGTATGTTTTTAGATTTGGATTATAACGGTAAAGACCTTTGGGCGCATGCGTAGTTATGCCACATCTCCCTCCCACTCGCTCGGCTATGGGACATCTGATATCTGTAATTTATAAATGCAAGAGTCTACCATACTTGGCACAATACTGTTGTAAAAATGTATAGTTCAGTCAAAAAATCATTTCCCAATCTTCATGTGGGAAAAACAGCCAAAACAGCACTTTTTTAAAATGGCCACCATATTAAAACGGAAAATGAGATTTTATTTTTTATATATTCATATAGCAGAAAAAACTGTGATCTTAAACATACTTAAACCCCAATTTTTTATGTAAAGTCTGGATTAAGTAATAGACATTTAAAAAGCACACTAACATAAAACCAGCTAAGAACTAGGTACTTTTATGCATAAATTGCTGTATCTGCAACAAATTTTTATTTAAACAATTTAAGGTAAACGAATAAACGCAAGAAAGAACAGGCTGTAATTTGCTGTAACGTTAAAATTTTTCCATTCGGTCATATTTGATATGCGGTGCTTTAAACACAACAGACTTCTTTTGTGGCGGGCACTATAGTTTGTTATTTATACTTATTTTCTGTGATGAAAAATGCAATTGTCTTAAATTTACTCATCATATTCTGAAACTAAGCGGCTTAACCATGTAATATTGTCATTGTGGAGAAATAATGATAATGTGAATAGTGCTTATAAAATATTTTTTTCATATTTCAGCATAGTAAAATTAAGAGTCAAGTTAATTGAAAATAAATGATAGTGTGAATAATTAAAACCTGTCAGAATACTAATGCAAATATAATATACTTTTTATCCTATCTTTGGCATTGTGGTATTGGATGATTTTTTGGTATATTCTTACAATATTAAAGCGCACTATTGGCGAAGGATTCTTAAAGACAAAATACTTTAATTGAAAAATTAATTATATCAGTAAGCTAATAGAGTTCGCGCTTTAAACAAAGAGGTTAAAAGTCGTAAAGCCAGAAACCTACATTACCTACGAAAATCCATTTTTGAAGAATTGAACAATTAAAATATCTCCAAAAAATCATATAATTTTATTAGTACATTACAAAATTTCTATATATGTGACAAATGTTCTGGCTCAAAAGTGTACGAACGCAGAGTTGAAAATATCCCTAATATTATTGAACGTGTTGTGTCAGCTGTTTATGAAGGCGATGCACTTTTTTCTAGGTTACGTCTTCATCGTTTCTGTTTGATAATGTTTTATTTTGTTATTAAAATAATTTATTTTGACAGCTGTCCAGCATGAGTGAAGTAACAGAGGAAACTAAACTGACGATTAGTGATTTTAAAAGTCAGGTTAGATATAATTGTCTATTATCCTACGTGATAAGTTTTCTGGGTAGCGAATAAATTATTACAATTTTTTTAATTCGTTATCTTTTGTTGTTAATTTTATCTAATATCCCAACATCTTTATTTATGTTCAGTATTTAAAAGTTTCGGATTTAAATAACCACATAATTGTAAAATTTTATAGGGAAAACTGAAAATTTTGCCAACTCTTATGAGAGAAACTTTCTCATTTCACCTTGGTGTTTGCACAAACACTTGTGTTATTCATGATTTGAAGTGTGAAAGTGTTCATAGCTGATGCTGTTTTGTTAAGATCTTTGGAGGAGTCATAAAGCACTAATAAAGATTGTTAAATCAGTCACCCGTGAAATTGAATGAAAATTAAGTCAATAATCGAGTTACCTGCCCATAAATGAAAATTGTATTGTTGCACTGTAGGTTTAATTAGCTGTACTGTGTGGGTTTTTTGTTTATACATTTTTGATGAAAACTGTGTAGTGATGTTCTGAGGTATTTAGTTTTATTTTACAGGATACAGCTTAATGCCAAATTTTTATTTGAATTTCTCAAACTAACACATGCTGATAGATAGTTAGTCAGCATATCAATGAGACAGTTTAAAAGGCAATAACTGGGTTACCTGTCCAGAACCATTTGTTACCAAACACACACTCTCACTTTCACTATTAATGTATTTAAAAACGGTCCCGTTACAACACTATTTTGAATTGCCCAACACTCCATTAACGATTCACATGTTAACTGGGCGATAACAAAGGTGCTAACTTTTTTATACCTGCGGTCCAATCATTTCGCAATTCACTATTCTTGTTCAATAAAATTTCACTCCACCCCCATACAATACACAATACACATAGTGGTTAGCGCAAACTGGCTTCTTCCTTAGGGTCCCGGGTTTGATTCCTGGTCAGGTCTGGCATTTTTCATCACTCATTTTCTTATAAATCATCATCCTCCACCATCTTTTTGCATTAGCTGAAATTGCAAAACAGTCAGACGTAAAACCAAAAAAAAAATTATCAATGAGGCAACGTATACAAAAATAAATAACCTATTTCATAACCCACTTGTAGACTAATCTTGAACTAAATTACAATATTGTCATTTAGATTGATTACAAGCTGTAAGATGCATTTTAAAAATTTATTCCGTTTTTTTCTGTCTAACTGTTTTGCAATTGCAAACCAGTTACCATTAACCCTTTTAATGCTAATGCAGTTAATGAGAATGGTGATAGATGAAAATGAGTGTTAAAGAAATGCGAGACCTGGTTGGGTTTGAAACTGTGACCCCTGCCATATAATCCATAATTTAATATAATGTAATCAGAATACTAATCTCTTAAAACTTTTTAAAATATACCTCAATAAAAAATGTAAATTAAATGTTTTTCAGTTGCTGGTATAAGAATTACAGAAATTGTGACATACTTTAATTTTTACTTGATGAATATAATACAATTTTAGCTGTTGTTAGTGAGAAAATTGAATTGAAATGTTTTCATCAATAATATTTTATCATAATCTAAAAATGTGCATTGTCAATTTCAGATCAGTTGTATGATAAATGCTATAACCCAGTTGAATTCGACTGATCGAACAGAAGCTTTTGGATACCTTCTAAAATGTGTAAACAATTTGGATACAGAAAAAGAGATAAAAAATGACAATGAAGAAGTAAAAGAAAATAGAGAAATTGGTAAATATATATTTTTTAAATTCCTAATATGAGTACGTTGCAATCTGTTCAATTCAGAACAATAAGCAACCCCATGACCCAATGAGATGAGGATGATATGTAAGAAGTGTAAACGAGGTGTAGTCTTGCACATGCTCAGGCCGACCATTCCTGAGAGAGTTTGGTTAATTGAACCTCAACGATCAAAGTACACCGGTAACCACTGTCTTAGCATTCAAACCCGTATAAAAGTAACTACCTTTACTAGGATTTGAACCAGGTAAATTTTAACAAAATTAATTTTATAAAATTTCACACTCACCGAGTTGGTCTTAAAGGTAAAGTCTTCGCAGCAAGTCAGCTGTGTAGCAGCTAATTTTCAGAGACATAGATTATGTGGTTAAAATCCTAATAAAAGTAGTTATTTTTATATGCTTTTGAATACTAGACAGTGATTTGATTTGAATGCACCAGGTTGGTTCAGTACCTATAGATACTGAAGTCACGAGATTGCCTTTTCTGTACGGATGGGCTGTGAGGAAAGGAAGTGAATATTTGCAGTGCTGCCAACCTCAACAAGGGACACTACTCGTAAATTTCACTACCGTGCAGTTTCTACTTACATTTTGTAAGCTGTAGTTTATTCCAAGAAAATGTTTTCTTCATAAACCTTATAAGAAATAAATGTGACCTGTAATATTGCCTATAGCTTAATTACATGACTAAAAATATTTGATTTACTGTAATTACCAGCTACCTTATTCCATTGGAACAAAATTTTCTACGAATGAATCGCCTTCTTTACTATTGCTTTCACCGGCGTCTGCACTATCAGTCTCACCAGTATCTACCTAACCGTTTCTTTTTTTTTACCAGGTGTCAACAAAAGTGCTGAAGAATAGCTTCTTCACGTCTTTAATTTCATTATTTATTTTTTGAATTGTCGGTTCTTAATAAAACACCCGGTTCTTCCTTGGAAAAAACCATTGCTGACACAATATAACGAAACGACTGCTGTCACCACACTAATTACTTAACTAGAATTGCTTAACTGGAACATTTTAACTGTCTTAGGTAGTTGGCCGATATGGAGGGTAATAATAACCAAGACGAATCTGGCAGATTGGACCAGAGGAAATATATGACAGAAAGTTTGAACGATGACTCAATCAGATTTCTTTATAAATTAAGACTATCCTCCAAACTTCCAACCTACACAACAGGTACGGCAGAAGAAGAGTATGATGCATTGAAAGAAGCATTACATTCCGCAGCTAGAGAAGCGCTTGGTGAACGTGAAAAACAGGTAGAACAGAAGAGAAACTCATGGTGGACGGAAAGTATAGAGAAAATTGTTTTGGAAAAGAAAAGGTTGTATAACAATTGGCTCGTGACAAAGAATGAACAGGACAGAAAATTGTATCAGCAGAAACGCAAAGAAGTCAAAATAAAGATACAGCAATTCAAGAATGAAGAATGGGAAAAAACATGCACAAAAATTGATCAGTATATTGGTGGCACAAGGACAAAAGAGGCATGGAATGTTGTTAAGAACCTGAGGAACCTGAGGAAGGACCGTATTTGATACCTGGGCAGCATAATATGAGGTCATAATGTGGTGAAATGTGATGAATATAAATACCTGGGCAGCATAATATCATCGGAGAGCAATTCAAAAAGAGAAATCACAAGTAGAATTGGACAGGCCAGGCAGGCGACACAAACATTAAACTCCATACTCTGGTCTACAAATATAAAAAAATGTACGAAAATTAAAATCTATCATTCCATTGTACAGAGTATATTGCTCTATGGCTCTGAAACATGGGAATTGACCAAAAGAGACAGGCAAAGAATAAATGCTGTGGAGATGGATTTCTTGCGCCGGAGTAACGGGTGATTCAAAAAGAGCGCCGGTTTTTAAACGGCTTGTAAATTTTTGTTTATCGGTTGGCAACATTGTAAGACCTCATTTCTATTTCGGAGAACATTCCGATTGACGATTCAGTTGTAGTTTCTCTTGTTTGCAGTGTAGTACTCTCGCAGTCTGTGTCTAACCATGGAGAAGTTTACTATTGCACAACGAGTGTTAATCGTCAAAACATTTTACCAGAGTGGAGAGAGTTATGCGGCTACTGTCAGGCGACTTCGCGGTACTCTGGGACGTAATGAAGCACCGAATGAATCAACAGTTCGCAGGCTCATGAAAAAGTTTTTTGAGACTGTTGAACCCAACAGTCGACCTTAAAAGTTCTGGACGTCGTCGTTCTGGCCGAACTGAGCAGAACGTTGCGTTGGTTCGTGACAGTGTGGCTGTTAGCCCAGCAAAATCAATACGTCGCCGTTCTCAACAATTGGATTTACGATGTTCTTCTGTACGGAGAATTCTTCGGTACGATCTCCAATATCACCCGTATAAAATTCAGTTGACGCAACATTTGAAAGTGGCAGACCACCAGAAGAGACGACAGTTTGTTGACTGGGTATTGAGAAAACGGCAGGATGATGACACCTTCGCAAACAAAATCATTTTCAGTGATGAGGCGCACTTCCACTTAAACGGTTTTGTTAATAAACAGAACTGCCGTATGTGGGGTTTAATTCGACGGGTTATCGGACAAATGGAAGTCGAAACTTGTCGTGCAGTGATATCCAATTTCATGGACAGAGTTGATGCGTGCCAGCGCAGTAGAGGAGGACACATGCATGACATAATTTTTCATACATGAAATCGGAAGGTAAGATGAACTTGTTGATGTATTTATTTTCAGTTTTTCAATAAAATAAATCTCTTAATTTGATATATCAAAACCGGCGCTGTTTTTGAATCACCCTATAGTTGTGTTTCAAGGATGGATCGAGTACGAAATTCGGAGATAAGGAACAGAATGGGGAAAAAGGATACAACAGTGGAGCAAATTGAGAAGAAGCGCCTTATATGGTTGGGACATACACAGAGGATGAGAGATGAAAGGTGGCCCAAGAGAATGCTGAATTGGGATCCACCTGGAAGAAGAAGAAGAGGAAGACCGCCCGAACTGTGGAACAAGCAGGTGTATTCCGATATGAGGAATAGAAATCTTGTGGAGGGGGACTGGATGAACCGAGAGAGATGGCAGATGGGATGCGAGAAGCGGCTGGAGCTGTAGATAAAACTCGCTTATATATATATATATATATATACGAGGGGGTACCCAAAAGTATCCGGAATAGCTCTGCTGTGGGCGGAGCTTGTGCAGTACAAATTCCCGCCACTAGGCTGCTTGTAGCGCTACTCATTGCCAGTTCAATGCCATTTTGTTCGTTGATCTAGCTTGTTCTGTTCTCGTGCAGTGATTGTTCTCGCTAGTGCTGTTTTGTGCTCGTGTCGTTTTTCATGATGGCAAGTTTTAATGAACAACGTGCGGCTGTGAAATTTTGCTTCTTGCTCGGTAAAAACGCCGCGGAAACAGTTGTAATGTTGAACACAGCTTACAAAGACGACGCTATTGGAAAAACCCAAGTGTACGAGTGGTTTTTGCGCTTTAAAAATGGCGACATGTCGATTGAGAACAAACCTCGTTCTGGACGACCGTCGACTTCCCGAACAGACGAAAATGTTGTGAAAGTGAAAGAAATTGTACGAACAGACCGACGACAGACCATTGACTTTTTATCTTTAAGTGTTAAGAAGACTACGAAACAGCATTCGTCGTAAAAGACCTAATTAGTGGCAGACAGGGGACTGGTTTTTCCACCACGACAACGCGCCTGCACACACGGCAATCTCGGTTACACAGTTTTTGGCGAAAAACGGCATGGTTTTGCTACCACACGCACCGTACTCACCCGATCTGGCTCCGTGTGATTTTTTTCTTGTTCCCACGCATGAAAAGGGGCATGAAAGGTCTCCGATTTAACAACTTTGATGATGTCAAGAAAAAAACGACGGATGAGCTGGCAGCCATCACTGAAGAGGAGTACAAAAAATGTTTTGAACAGTGGAAACACCGGTGAGACAAATGTATTAGTTGTAATGGAGAGTATTTTGAAGGGGATAAGGTTCTTTTGTAAAAAAATTAAAAATAAATAGTTTTAAAAAATAATTCCGGTTTCTTTTGGGTACCCCCTCGTATATAGGTAGTTGGCTTTTAGTACACTGTTGCCAACATACCGATTGGGGGACAGAAAATTTACCGATGTATTACTTCTATCTTCTTATAATCAGGGTTGTGTCCTTAATAAAACACCTGTTATATGGTATAGTTTATTGGGTGCTAATAGAGTACATGGCCTACTGCATTATGTTTAGTAAAATTTGTATTTCTTGATGTGGTAGCACTTAAGGCGCGTAAATAGTCACATATTTTACAGGTTATGGATATTGAGAAAAAAGGAAAAATTACAGACGATAATTAT
Source organism: Catonia carolina (assembly GCA_035578175.1). Classification (NCBI taxonomy): domain Eukaryota; kingdom Metazoa; phylum Arthropoda; class Insecta; order Hemiptera; family Achilidae; genus Catonia; species Catonia carolina. Next base: position 434,686,193 of record JAQMRL010000001.1, on the reverse strand, counting down.
AATAATATACTTTTTTAATTATTATGATAATATTACATACAAAAATTTACAATAACAAATAATACGATAAGTATTCGCCCAGTTATTTTTAGTCAGTCTGCACACGGCAGGCCTACACACTGTAAATGTCATTGAGAAAAGCAACAAACAAATCAGGTTCTACTTTCTCATATTTTCCATGATATATGGTTGAGTTGCGAATGCAATACAGTAATCTCTCGTTATCCGCGGGGGTTACGTTCTGGAGGGTTACCGCGGTTCGAAAAACCGTGGATAATGATACCTTACATGAACGAAAAGATGGGGGTTAGGTTCCAAAGGTAAAGTCCTGTAGTCGTTTTAAATGTTTCATAGTTTTAGGAACATTTTACCATTATTATAATCTATGAATATTTAATAAATACAGTACTGTACGCATAAAATATTTACGTTGCTTCAAAATAGTTAGTTATAACTCTTTGCTTCTTCTTCTTTTCAAACTCCTTGTGGACTTCTTCGTATGGTATCATCAGCTCCTGAGTCCTCTTTTGAATTGAAGGGCCCTTTTCATGATGGGATCCGTCTCCAACACGTGATCAGTACATACGAAGAAGACTGACACATGGAGGAAAACGTACATAGAAATTACAGTATGGTGCCTGGGCATACGTATGGCGGTGGGGGTTATACTGGTGAGGCCTGGTACCCGGTGATGCGCTCACTACGTACAGTACCCGGAAATCTAGCTTGGCTCATAGCGGTCGTCGCCACACTAGTGGGCGACTCAACATGATACGGACACCAAAACATTTATTTAAACACATGTTTTCAGAATTGTATGACTTCCACACCGAGTACGGTGTACACAAGGTGAGAAAACATACGTATTTTAAGTTTTTAGGCCCATGGATAACCGAAACCCGTGGACGCTAAACCCACGGATACCAATGGATGACTGTAATTCTTTCAGAACGACTTTTTTGTTTAAGAATGTTTGATATTACGTCCAACCACGATCACTCAATTGCTTGTTTATGTGGATCTACATAATTTCACTAATGGTTAACCATTGAATGCAGGTAACGTAAAGTTCACATAACCTGTAAAATATGTAAATATTTTTTTAAAACCTAATGTTCACATGACCTTATGTAGTCCACATAACCTGTAAAATATGTGAATATTTACCCGCCAAAAGTACTAGCGAACAGTGCTATCACATCAAAAAATACTAATTTCACTAAACATAACGCGGTAGGCCACGTACTATAGTAGCACCGTTTATTATTTCTGTTCAGTTTGTAAATTTTTTAATCTTACTCATTTCAGACCAAGAAAAATGTGAAAGTAATTTAGAATATTCTGGGCATGAAACATTAAATGATTGCATTGAGGATCAAGGAGAAAATGATCAACAACACCAAGAAGTTAATTCTACATTAAATGAATATATAGATATAAACAGTTCAAAATATAAATGTGCCGTATGTGATGAAACATTTTTAAAATTAAAACAACTTTATTTTCACGGAGTAAAACAACATCCTGGTTCGTCTGTGACGTGTAAAAATTGTAATAAATCATTTAGTAATGAACAAATTAATGATATTCATACATATTTAAAAATTTGCAAATCCCATGAACCTCTTGTATGTTCATTTTGTAATAAAGAGTACAGAAACTTTCAGCATTTTTCATTACATCTTGAAGGCCATAAACAAAATAATTGTAAAGAATGTGGACTAAATCTTAGTAACAGAAAAAGTCTTGAAGAACATATGATCAAAGAACATAACAAAAAGTTGGACAGACAACTTTTCATGTAAGTATTTCTATCTGTTTTGGTTTTTGTTTTTATAGAAAAAAAAGTTTCAAGTAGTCTTTCAGAACTATTTGTAAACTGAAATAATTCTAGAATGATTTTGTATTAAGCCTGAAATTGATTTTCATTTACAAAAATTTCTAAGTTTCTTTAAAATATAGTTGCTATTAATAAAATTTTAAAAAATTTCGTGCGTTATCTTAATCTTAAACAAATTTATAAACCATGTTGTTTTCTACTTTTGTCATAAACCTAAGATAAGATTCTGGTACAGGTAGATTGTATTTTTTAATTTTATTTAATAGTTCGGCCGTTGACCCTGTTAAGAAAATAGGCTTTAGGTTTTTATAGCCTAAAATTTTTTTGGACTTTTATAGGGGAGGGGGAGTTTAGCCTTTTAGGTTTTATAGGCTTTATATTGCCGATAACAGACAGGTGGAATATCAGATTATTTACACTCAATCTGTTCATTGCAGGACTAAAATAAATAGTTCTGTTTCTTATCATATGGTCAGCCAATTAAATGACTGAATCATTTAAGAACTGAAGAGGTAGAGGTGTAAAAGAAACTAATCAGAGTTATCTCCTCTGAAAGTAATGAATTTCATTATACAGCCAGACCCTGTGGTGAATGAAGTGAAGGTGTCATTTGCAGAGTGAAAAATATGTGTTTTTCATAGGGCCCGGCATGCTGATAAGCGTACTTTTCCATTCAGTGAGGAAGGCAATGGTAAACCACCTCACTCCTCGTTTTACTTAGTAAAACCTATACAGGTTCAAACCAGCCCCTCGGTTGATGACCTAAACAACAGGCTTTTGTAGGGGTTTTATAGGCTTTTAGGTTTTTCAAGCTTTTCAGATGGTTGAACAGTTCGAGCTGTGTTGTTAATGAGATAAGCTCTCACCTCATCCGTCATCTGTATGGTTGTTTCATTATAATGAAGACAAGTTTCTTCCTGATATTGTGCTTGCATCACGAAACTGTTGTCTATCAGCACGGTTTTTTCTCCTTTTTTAATATCTATACTGTTGTTTTTCTGTCATTATGGTATTTGGTGCATCATCTCACAGACCATTATTTAACTTCATCCGTGCAACAAACGAATATTACAGTCCTGTAAAATCGTTAGTATAAACAAAATTTTTAATTTTTAGGTGTTTTATATAGTTTCTTACTGTTGTTTTTTTATTTATTCTCTTTTCTGATCATTACAGTAAAAGTAAATGTAATATGAGCTGTTTTGAAGAAAACTCAACTTAATTTTAGATGACATGATTTATTATAAAAATATTAAAGTAATGAAATATTTATTATAATTTTACTCGACAATGTTCAAATTGCAATGATTTTTAGGAGAGGGAATCAAACGTTCTTTTACATCTTTCAGAACTTTCATGGTTACCAGTGGTGTGGTCAACCAAGATCTTGTACACTCACAATCTCATGAATTTATTTAACAAACGCAAGATTCTTAACTTATTCGGTAACAATAGAATTGAGAAATGTTAACTCAAATTCATCTTACTCATTTATAAGATTTATAAGCGAAATAAGTCTCACGAATAAACACATGCGTTTGTCTTTGGAAAACTACATCGTTGACACAATAGAGGTGAATGGATGCTGGAATAACACTTGTGCACAAGACAACATTTCAGTTGTTACAAGCTGTTAATCTTGAATACAATGTTGACAACTGACTGCCTGCAGATGTTGAAAGTAACATGTCTGTTATTATCATGAGGTTTTATCAGAATATAGGCGAGTACCAAGGTAATCTGGTGTCTCCTACGTTTAACCTCTGCAATATCATTAGCTGTTATCAATACTAATATTATAAAGACAAAGCATGTTTTTTGTGAAGGCTAATTTCAAAAACTACTGAATGGAATTTTATAAAATTTTGACAGCATATTTTTATTTATATTCACAGCAATATTTAATTTTTAAATTTTCAAAAATGATAACCCTAAGGGCCCTAATGAAGATTTTATTTGATAGTATGTGTGTGTGTGTGTGTGTGTACATGTGAGTACATATTGCTGTTGAAGTAGATGAAGGGTTTTGATGAAGGTGAGAGACATACGTGAGGAAAATGATCGAAACGTCATTTTGTGTGTGTACTATTGTTGAAGACAGTACATTAGTATAAAGACTAGCGAGGGACATACACGGGGGAATTTATTAAAATGTTTTTTCTGTGTGTTAGTATACAGTCAATCTAGCAGCTACTGGTAACGCAAAATAAGTTGACGATCGTCAGCGAGAGTAAGACTGGACTATGCGGGGGGTGGAAGTGCTACTATATGTGCTTTTCTAAATACATCATAGCGACAGCTCTAACCATGACATCATGTTGTAGTTTTACTCTTACATTGATTTATTATGTTTACAACTATATCATTTTATAAACATCCTATTGTATTATTTATTAATTCCTAAATAATAAACATTCATTCTAAATGAAGGGGTCTTGAGAAGACCGTGCTAACCCACATCAACATAATTTTACCCAATGTCATTTTAAAAGTTTACTGAAATCTACAAATCATGTTTTGGAATTTTTTGTTAAACATTTGTTTTTTCTGTTAATCTAGGTTCTTAAGATCATAAATGTAGCATCCTGTTTAAAACGTGGTAAAAATTTTATTTTTACAGAACGTTTAAGAAAAATCATGCTGGAAATTTTGTGGGTTAGCAATTTCTTCCGCCGACCCCTTCAAATAAGCCATAATACTAGACTTAAGCTATATTTAGTATCCAATTTGGTCATCAAAACTGAATTATTGCACTCTGACATTTGTAATGATAGACTAGTTAGTCCATGAAGTCCGTCGATGCGAGTTTATTATAGTAATACTAGTTTTACGGTAATTTCAAAATGTTATTGTATTTTTAGGGTTTTCATATTTCATTATTTTCAGTAAAGTTATGTTAAATTGCTATTGAATTTTAAACAACTCACTTTTTTTAAATAATTACATTACTCCTTACTTATTTAGTGTGATGGGTCATGAATTGAATTTTATTACTTAAGTGTTTGTGGTGGTTACATTTTTAGTTACACGCTTGATATGCTTGTCTTATGCTTTCGGGTTGGCCGATGTAAGTAGGATAGATAGTATACTGTCCTCCGCATGATAGGCGCAATCGTCAACTTTTAGCGCGTTACCAGTACACAATTTCTATTATATACTTATTTAAAAAACATTGATTACACATGTTTCGCGAGCTAATTTTGTTTATACATACAGTTGAAGGAAGTGCAATAAGTATGCTTTATGTATCTTTCAGTATAATTATACAGTGTCAGTTGTAGTCCATAAATGTTTAGAAATGAACAAGTTACGATTATTAATGACAAGAAGGAGAACAACAATTTGAAATTCTTAGGTAAATCACTCTTTATGCAACTAATTTTATATCCTTCAGAATTTGTTCTTGATAAAGTCTTTCTATTGACGAACTAAGTTTTTGTTGTTGTGTTTTAGGTGTAAATTCTGTGATAGAAAATTTGCGCAGAAACGATCTCTTTTAAAACATTATAAGCTTCAGCACAGTAAAGATAATATTATTTGTTTAGCTTGTGGGGCAGTATTTAAATCAACGGAAGAACTTAAAGAGCATGAACAAACTCACGTAGAGAAAAGTGTTTCATTTACTTGTGTAATCTGTAAAGAAAACTTTTCACGCAGACAACAGTATGTTATTCATATGAAAGTAAGTAATAATTTACACCCTATTAAATTAATTTAAAAAAAAATACTCATGTTTCTAATTTCTGCAACAGACCTTGATAAAGCATAATCAGTTCTATTTGTAAGTTTTTCTAATGGGTACTTAGTTCGAGTCCGAGTCCTGAAAGAAGTGAGCTTGCGCTCGGGATGACGACGTCGTAGCTAGGCTACCTTGTCGTTCAGAGAATTGGATGAAAGGAACTTATCATTTAGAAGTACAGGGGAACTTGTATAGCCCATGTTTTTTGTATGTCTATGGTAACTTGTTTGCTGTTGGTTGATCATGGTGCTATGAACTGGTGGGAAGAAGAGATGTTGGTCGGCTGAGGAAGAAATGGAAGCTGAACAGGTCCAGGTGGCCTAAACTGTTGTGGATATTGATTAATTTTTTAAAGTTAATTTACCTCTTTAAAAAACACTTCTCCTTTACAGGATCATGACAAATACCAGTGTGAAACGTGTGAACTATCTTATCCAAATAAAACAAAGTTGGAGTGGCATGAACAGAAAGGACATGTTATAAAAGGTCTTCCTATGCAGCACCAGTGTTCTATCTGTAGCAATGAATTTCACTTTCAGTCAAGTTTATTTTTTCACAAAAAGCTACACTCAAGTAAGAAATATTTAATTACACTTTTGAATAAACAGTTTTTAAAAACGTGTCATTACAAATTACAACTGTAGTTTTTAAACAAAAATAGAAAATCTGGTGTGAAACACTCACATAACTTTCTCTTGCCAATGCAAAAAATTAACAATATAACCTAACAATAGTAATAAGACATTAGAAATAAACAAAAAAACTAACTTCAAAAAACATAATCTTATTTTAATCATGAGTGAAAGACGTAAAGTGAAAATCAACCTCAGTTTAGCTTAAAAATACGGAAAATCACTCTTTCACGCTAAACTAGGCTCTGTAGAAAAAAATGCTTTATATAAACGTTGTAGATCTTATAATTTCCTATTAATTTGAAAATAATTTTTTGTCGTAAAATGCATAATAAGGCTGAAATCATTAAAACATTGAATTTTTACACGATTTCGTGAGAAAATACTGAAAATCGCTATTTACCGCTAAACTAAGTTATACAAAAAAATGTTAGAAATAAAAGTTGTGGAATGTTAAATTCTTTACAACTTTTTCCATATATAGTTTTGCGCTAAAATGCATATTAACGTCACAATCTTAAAAAACAATTTTTTTATGAGAAAACAGCCTCAACAAGAATTTCAGCAGACATGGAGCTTAAACTATTTTGTAGAGCATAAAAAATTTAGTAAATGAGGCGATTTTAAAAAAAAGTCGTAGGACCGGTTTTTGGTAAAATCGCAAAAAAGTTCAAAATTACACGAATAAACTACTACTTCCGGTTGACAGATTTTAATGAAATGTTCGTGTCTGGTCCAGTAGTGGTTTCTAACTTAAGATTCAAGTTTCAAGTCCGTATGATGTTCCGTTCTTGAGATATTCTGTTCACACACACACACACAGACCAATCGCTAAAAACATGTTTTTTTGGTTTCAGGGGGTCTGAAAACATGTAAATTTAGTGAAAACTCGATTTCGAAAAATCGACATGAAAACAATACTTTCCTTCCTATATATTCATATAGGCTCGAAAGTAAAAATGTATATTGAGTCAAACATTTATATTTCTTTCTGAAATTTCCTATTAGATAAATTTATGACTCAGATGTGTAAAATAACTGTAATCATCTAGTGTTGAATATATGCCTCCAATGTGGTTTTATTTCCCTTACCTCATCTGACTGTACCGACTTAAAAGAGAGTTAGGTTATAAAATTTTTCATTCTTAATTTTTTGCAGTCAAATATCAATATCTTTTCTGACTTCTTTAAACCCTATATCCGACACCTTGCGTCTATTGTTTAGCATCTTAAAATTTTGTTTTGTCAACCAGTTGTGATCCGTTATATACAGGGTGATTCATGAAGTTCTCCCCCCACTTCTACAGCACATTGTACTAGTAAAAATAATGAAAAAATGTTATATAAACATAGGTCCGAAAACGCTTCGTTAGCGAGTTACAGCTAGCGAAAGTTTCGCCTGGATTTCAGTTCACCAGGTGAAATGAGGTCTTCCTGGAATTGTGGTAAGGTAGATTAAGGGGCAAATTCAATCATTTCTTATGGTTTTTGATCTGATAAATTGAATAAAACAGGTCCCAGATCTGTAAGTTAAATAGTTTTTAAGAAAACCAGTGTCAAATGCAAAAAATGGAGTGAAAAACTTATTTTTTCATCTTTGGGCAAGGATAACTGTGTTATTTCACCAAGAAACAGTTAAAATTTTTCAATAAAACATGTAGAAAATTTTATTCTGAACAAACCGGTGTAAATTAAGTACACAGAAAGCGAATAGATGTTTGATTAAATGAGTTTTTATTCATAAGAGTACAAAGTAAAATTAACCGGAAAAACTAAAATGAAAAAATGTGTTTTTTTCACTCCATTTTTTTGCATTTGACACTGGTTTTCTCAAAAACTATTCGCTTTCTGTGTACTTTATTTACACCGGTTTGTTCAGAATAAAATTTTCTACATTTTTTATTGAAAATTTTTAACTGTTTCTTGGTGAAATAACAAAGTTATTCTTGCCCAAAGATGAAAAAATGTGATTTTCACTCCATTTTTTGCATTTGACACTGGTTTTCTCAAAAACTATTTAACTTACAGTTCTGGGACCTGTTTTATTCAATTTATCAGATCAAAAACCATAAGAAATGATTGAATTCGCCCCTTAATCTACCTTACCACAATTCCAGGAAGACCTCATTTCACCTGGTGAACTGAAATCCAGGCGAAACTTTCGCTAGCTGTAACTCGCTAACGAAGCATTTTCGGACCTATGTTTATATAACATTTTTTCATTATTTTTACTAGTACAATGTGCTGTAGAAGTGGGGGGAGAACTTCATGAATCACCCTGTATATAGGTTTCTGTAAAGTTTGAATCTTCTTTTTTGAATTGTTTCCATTAATCGTTCATTTTCCTTATAAAGTTCTTCTTGTCGTTGTAACCTATATTATCCATTTACTATTTTCAGACCCATTATCTTGTGAAGGATCTTTTTCTCAAATTTCTCTGCTTCTCTTACCAGCCTTTTCAGTCATTCTAAGGCACTCACTTGCGTACAGACACACAGGTTTTATCAACATCATTATAAGTAGTATCATTATAAGTATTATAATGTCTAATCCTGGCTTGTCTTGAAAGTTCTTTCTTCCTATACAAGTTCAAGTGGTGAGTTCCTCAGAGTGCACCGGCTATCTTTCCTCATCTGTTGTTGTTCACAGTCTTTGGTTGTATTATTTTTCAAAGGTAACGCGCTATAAGTTGACGATTGCGCCTATCATGCGGAGGAAAGTATACTATCTATCCTACTTACATCGGCCAACTCGAAAGCATAAGACATGTATCAAGCGTGTAACTCAAAATATAACCTCCACAATCACTTAAGTAATAAAATTCAGTTCATGACCCGTCACACTAAATAAGTAAGGAGTAATGTAATTATTTAAAGAAAGTGAATTGTTCAAAATTCAATAGCAATTTAACATAACTTTACTGAAAATAATGAAATATGAAAACCCTGAAAATACAATAACATTTTGAAATTACCGTAAAACTAGTATTACTAGTATTACTCGCTATAATTAGCTTGCATCGACGGAACTCACGGACTAACTAGACTATCATTACAAATGTCAGAGTGCAGTAATTCAGTTTACTGCTGATGGCCAAAAAGGATACTAAATATAGCTTAGGCCTAGTATTATGACTTATTTAGAATGAATGTTTATTATTTAGGATAATTATTAACCCGAGATTCATAAACATTCGTCTGACAGACGTCAAACGCCGGGAGATATTACCCGTAGCGAATTTTTGAGTCGGAGGGAGCAACTGTCCTTTTCAGTATTCCCCTTTTTTGTCTTTTAGTTAGTGTTGTTCTTGTCCTTGCACGTGCAGCTTGCTTAGTTTCAGAGATAATTAATTGCAGTCACCTATCAGACGAGTGTTTATGTATAATGTATATTGAAATATTAGGCGAAAAAAAAGGAATATAGCTGAAATATTAGGCGAATCAACATTTTCTACTGAAGATCAACCACAACCTGCTCAGGGAAGAAAGATTTGTGCCTATTGCCCTTAAAAAAAAAGAATGACTCGCTATCAATGTAATGACTCTAAAAATTATATGTGTATGGAACATTTTGGAAAAATTTGTTTTCAGTGTTGTGAATAACAAAATCAATTTCCTTTTTTGTCAAATTTTGTGAAAAACGTATAAAATAAAGATGAGCACAGAAATTTTTCTTTAATATTAATTTTGCTATTTTTTTTGAAGTAGTCTTGAGAGACGAATGTTTATGAATGCTGCTTCTGTAATGGATATTTATGAATCTAGGGTTAAGAATCAATAAATAATAAAATTGATGTTTATAAAACGACATAGTTGTTAACATAATAAATCAGTGTAAGAGTAAAACTACAACATGATGTCATGGTTAGAGCTGTCACTATAATGTATTTAGAAAAGCACATATAGTTACACTTCCACCCCCCGCATAGTCCATTCTTACTCTCACTGACGATCGTCAACTTATATTGCGTTACCAGTACTTGAAGCTATCAACTTTTCCATATTGTGTCTTCAAGTGATGCAGGACTGTTTTGTGATGTCCGTTTTGTATTTAGGTTTCTCGAAGGAAATCTACAGTTCTTTTTACACATCGATATTCATTATATTATTGTAGATAGGTTTTATTAAAATGTGATATGAAAATAAAAGGTTAAGATGAAGTCACTTGTTATTTTACCCCAGATTTTTAGATTATTTGTTTGTAATTGATTCAATTTTTTTATTTTTTTAGATTCCGAGAAAGATAAATTTGAATGTAAACCATGCAAACAAATTTTTAAAACCTACGAAATATGCAGACAACACCTTTTAACAGAACGACATGCGAAATTCACAAATCAGACTGAAAGTGATGAAATATTAATGTGTAAATATTGTAAAAAAGTTTTCACCAATAAACGACTGTTGTTAAAACATGAAAACAAGCATAATAAAGGAAACGTTATTTATCAGTGTGAAATATGCGATTTCAAAACACGTTCGAATCCATGTTTAAATAAACATGAAAAGTTACATACGAAGAAAAAAGAACTAATATGTGATAAGTGTGGCGATTCATTTTATACAAAAAGTGCTTTATTAGATCATTTTAGCTACGTACATTCAGATGAAAGGAATTTCAGTTGCGAGAAATGCGGACGAACTTTTAAAACGGCAAGTGTACTTAATCGACATATGTTATCTCACAGTAATGAATCAACTTTCAGATGTATCAGTTGTGGAAAGTCATTTAAATTTCGTGGAAACTTAACAAGACATCTAACGTTAGTCCATAGTGAAATGACTGCTTCTAAACGAGTTAAACGATTAATATCAGATGATGTCGCAAATTTAACTTCAAACAGTAATAAAAAGAAAAAGAAACAAGAATTAAAACAGCAGCAACAGCAACATGTTAATGATAATACAGCGACACTTTACGCTGTTATTGATGCACAATCTGTTTCGATACCAATCGATCAAGTTATTATGCAGAGCAGTGTTTTGTTATCTAATAGTCATCAAGATAATCAAATGCTTCATTTATCGCTTAACAACATGAATTTTTCAAACGAAAGTAAATCGCAACTAATTTACACTCAACCTCTTGATATAACAAACTTACAAGAAGTCGATAATATTTTACAATCAGAAGAATCTCTAAAAAATACGACTGAAATGGTAAATTCTGTACATGATAACATGTTCGAACAACAGTTAACTGATGCGGATGCGAATAATGCATTTCTTAACACTGAAAGTCTTATTCATCCACCAATTGAACCATCTTTAGTGACAAGTCTTGGAGATTCCTTGAATTCGGGTACTCATCAACTAGATGATCCGCATCACCATCAATTGGCAGGTGCTAGTCAATCAAACCTGTTACCCATATCCGAGTACAATACATTACCTGTTCCTTATAACATACAATTTCTTAATATGTAAGCAGTGATAATGTAAACAATATTTATTTATTAAAGATAGTTTTTATATTTTTATAGAAAATGATTTTGTTGTTTGCTTCATTTATCCTATTTTTGAATTGAAAGATTAATCATATGAGGAGTTTAGTATCAAAATCGGCCACATCCATTTCATAAAATTTTTCAGGAAAGCAAAAAAAAACTGCTTAATTCTATTTTACATAATGAATTTATTTATAATAAATTTATTTATAATAAATTTCACTAACCTTCTTTTTAAACTGCGTCAACTTTTATCTTTACTTCTTTACTTACACGTGTTTTGGTGGAAACATCAGATCTGATGATGGTGGATCCACCGAAACACGTGTAAGTAAAGATAAAAGTTGATGCAGTTCAAAAAGAAGGTTAGTGAAATTTATTACATAAATTAGAATTAATTTAAAACTGCAGGATGCATTATAAAGATTTATTTTTTAATGAAAACTGCTTAAATTGAAACTACAGTATCTACCGTCCTATATTAATGTGTATAATTGAAATATATACTTTCTAACTACCAGAATACAGTAACATAAAACACTTACCAATGTTTATAGCGCTTTCGTGTATCTTGTACACATCTTCAGTAAATTAAAATTTATTACAAGTCACAATTTAAAACTCCCTGCTCCTACCATGGTAGATAAGGAATAGTCGATTCTTATATTTAAAACAGTCTTGCCAACTTAATCAGTTGATTGTCGTATTCAATCTGTGTGTTCATTAATTTTTCCCTGTTATTGTATTTATAAATATAATATTTTTCCAAAATTTCAATTTCATTTTGTTTGTTCTTTATTTCCAATATTTCTAGATTATTTTTTATATTCGACATATTATGTTTATTTTTAATCATATGTTCAGTTACATTGGAGAATTTTCGATTTCCTTTTTTATAGTTAGAATAGTGTTCTGTAAACCGTTTTTTAAAAGATCTGGTGGTTTTACCTATATATATTTCATTACATTCATTACATTTAATTTTATAAATTCCACATGAATTAGATTGATTATTTTCTTTTTCTTTATCATTTACATTTGCCTTAATATTATGTTTTTGTAAAATAAATTTTATAGGAAACGGGTTTATATGCTATTTTGTATTTATTTTTATCGTATATATTGGTAATTTTATGTATTCTATGATTTATGTAATTATATGTAATGTATTTATTACCATTTTTGTTTATTTCTTCTTTATTGTTTAATGGTAATAGATGTGTTTTTTCTGATTAATTTTATGTAAATATTTATTTATTAATCTGTTTATGAAAATATTATTGTAATCATTGTTTCGTGCTATTTCTTTAATGTAATTTATTTCTTTATTAAATCTTTCTTTATTGTTATATGTGTATATATATATGCTCTGTGTATCATGTTATTATACATGTTTATTTTATGTATCCATGGGTGATTTGAAAATCTGTTTATTGTGTTATTTGTAACATGTGGTTTCCTATATATATATCAGTTTCTATTATATTATTTATTATTTGTATTTTTATATCCAGGAAATTTATGTTTTTATCTTTTTCTACTTCACATGTAAATTTAAGTTTTTCATAGTAATTATTCAATTTTTTATTAATAATATTATGTTCACCCTTTATTTTTTCATTATAAATTACCAATATGTCATCTACATATCTTACCCAAAGTAAAATGTTGTGTGTGTGTGATATGTTATTTACAATTATATTTTCGAATTCTTGTATATAAATTTCTGATAGTATGGCAGATAATGGAGAACCCATACCCATACATTTAATAATAAATTTTATAATCAAACAGAAGGACTAGCTATGGGTTCTCCATTATCTGCCATACTATCAGATATTTATATACAAGAATTTGAAAATATAATTGTAAATAACATGTCACACACACACACAACATTTTACTTTGGGTAAGATATGTAGATGACATATTGGTAATTTATAATGAAAAAATAAAGGGTGAACATAATATTATTAATAAAAAATTGAATAATTACTATGAAAAACTTAAATTTACATGTGAAGTAGAAAAAGATAAAAACATAAATTTCCTGGATATAAAAATACAAATAATAAATAATATAATAGAAACTGATATATATAGGAAACCACATGTTACAAATAACACAATAAACAGATTTTCAAATCACCCATGGATACATAAAATAAACACGTATAATAACATGATACACAGAGCATATATATACACATATAACAATAAAGAAAGATTTAATAAAGAAATAAATTACATTAAAGAAATAGCACGAAACAATGATTACAATAATATTTTCATAAACAGATTAATAAATAAATATTTACATAAAATTAATCAGAAAAAAACACATCTATTATCATTAAACAATAAAGAAGAAATAAACAAAAATGGTAATAAATACATTACATATAATTACATAAATCATAGAATACATAAAATTACCAATATATACGATAAAAATAAATACAAAATAGCATATAAACCCGTTTCCTATAAAATTTATTTTACAAAAACATAATATTAAGGCAAATGTAAATGATAAAGAAAAAGAAAACAATCAATTTAATTCATGAGGAATTTATAAAATTAAATGTAATGAAATATATATAGGTAAAACCACCAGATCTTTTAAAAAACGTTTACAGAACACTATTCTAACTATAAAAAAGGAAATCGAAAATTCTCCAATGTAACTGAACATATGATTAAAAATAAACATAATATGTCGAATATAAAAAATAATCTAGAAATATTGGAAATAAATAACAAACAAAATGAAATTGAAATTTTGGAAAAATATTATATTTATAAATACAATAACAGGGAAAAATTAATGAACACACAGATTGAATACGACAATCAACTGATTAAGTTGGCAAGACTGTTTTAAATATAAGAATCGACTATTCCTTATCTACCATGGTAGGAGCAGGGAGTTTTAAATTGTGACTTGTAATAAATTTTAATTTACTGAAGATGTGTACAAGATACACGAAAGCGCTATAAACATTGGTAAGTGTTTTATGTTACCGTATTTTGGTGGTTAGAAAATATATATTTCAATTTTAAATAATACGGCTGTTTAAAAATCCTACATAGGATGTTTAATAAAATAATAATGTGTATAAATATAATAAAAATATGTCTTTTCAAAATCTAGGAAAACTAATTTTTCTTTTGAATCTGGCTGTTTTTGAAACTCATTTGGGGGACTTGGCTGGTTTTGAAACAAAAGTTTATAGTTTTTTTTGTGAAAAATCATGGTTTTATTTATTAAGGTGAGAAATGAATTTGATCATTTCAACTAATTTAATAAAGTAACTACTCGATAAATTATACAAAAAATACACTTTTTATCGAGTACTGTTGTTAATGAAAGCAAAGTAATTAAATAATTTTGAGTAAAACTGCCAGTGACTGCTGGTAAAATAGCAAAGCAATCAACTTCATCTGCTGGGGCTAAGACAAATCCCTTTATTCAACCTTTTCTACAAGAACATTCTCAGAATTAAATTTCAATGAAAGCGTAATTTTTATTAAAACAAAATATTAGGCCTCCATAAATAAGTATTATACATACCCACTAGCTTAATCAAACAATGGCTCAAAAATCCTAGAAAATTTACAACTCCAAATTTAAAAAAGAGACTGATTGTTTAAAAACTACCCTTTTACAAAAGAACATCTAAAAACTAATAGACATTAGCATGTTCTTCATTAAAACATTGTACATCGCTCAAACCTACAGCTCAAGAAATTAATAACAAGGAAATAAATACAATTGTAAACAAATTCTCAATTTTAAGGTTATTTTATTATAATTATTAATAAATCAAAATTTATGTTTTTACTATACACAAAACTAATTTATTCAGTGATACATGCAAAATATCAGTAGAAAAAAATACTGATAAATATTACGAGGGTAGGCTGATAAGTAATGCACACATGCTTGTAGAAGACAACTAAATAAACTTCAGTAGCGCGCCTGGTGGCATGTGAAAGTACTATTTCTCCTCTACAAGTCTGCGCAGTTTGAAGGCGTTGCTTTCATTCAGTTTGTTTTGAGTAGTGGAAGTATGGCGTCGTGTTCTGGTGCTATGTCAACGAGAATTAAACAACGCGAATTGAACAACTTTTGAAGCGCTACCGTGACGAAGGAGACGACTTTCTTTTGAATATTGTGACGGGGGACGAGTCATGGGTTCATCATTACGATCCCGAAGAAAAAAGGCAGAGCGCTGAATATCGTCATCCACATTCTCCTGTTGTGAAAAAGTTCAAAACACAACCGTCCGCAAAAAAAATTCTTTTGACTGTGTTTTGGGATGCTCGCCGAGTTTATGTGACTGATTATCTGGAACGAGGGGCAACGGTAAATTCTGCTCAGTATATACAGACTCTGAAACACCTCCGACGTCGAGTTTGTCGTGTTAGAGGCAACCTGGCGCCAATAATTTTGCAACACGACAATGCTCGTCCACACACTTCGCGTGCAACTGGAGAGGCTCTGAGAAACCTGAAGTTTCAACCAATTTTACACCCTCCGTATTCTCCCGACCTTGCGCCTTGCGATTTTTATTTTTTTCCTCTACTGAAGAGAGACCTTAAGGGTAATCATTACAGCTCGGACAATGAGGTGAAGGCAGCTATTGCGTCCTGGGTTCGAGGAAAGTCGGAAGAATTTTTCAGTGACGGAATGAAAAAACTTGTTAAACGTTGGGAGAAATGTGTAATGCTTAACGGTGACTATATTGAAAAATAAATAGATAATTTGGTAGGTTAAGATTTGTACTTTAATTTGTTATTTACCCCATCTTGCTATTTCTTTTTGTTCGTCTTCTACAAGCATGTGTGCATTACTTATCAGCCTACCCTCGTACAATAAAAAAACATACAATGGACAATAAACAAATTACAATTGCAGTTATATTAACTAAAATTTAATAATTGAATAAATTAACAGTTCATAACTTTGTGAATTAAGAGCAAACTGAGATGAAAATATAAACTTCTGTAATAATAGTAGAACAATATAATTTTCTGTACAATGTATCAACTTAACGAGGCTTGCAAATCCTGAAAATACCAGATTTGTGGACCATAATCAATAAATTTGTAAAAAACTGCATAATCTTCATGTAAAAGCTTAAAGACATCTACTCCTTCAACTATCAATTTTTAAAAATTAGAGAAGATCCTATAGGTTACTTAGGAATCAATAACAAAGCAAAAAAACAGAAATTTAAATATATAAACTAAAAAATAAAAATTTGCTGCCCGATATTTCCCATTCTTCGCAATATATCTGTAAAATATGTACTTTAGTAAATTCCATAAAAGAAAAAGGTGGAGTACTGGAATCAATAGAGGCAACATTTGGAATGGATGCCAGAGGAAAGAATACCTCTAAAAGTGACGGAATATGTTTCAGTTGGTAGAAGAGAGGTGGGAAGACCTCAAAGAAGATGGCAGTAGTCGAGATGTACGGTGTTTGTGTAGACGTACAGGATGGTTTGTGAGTTCGGAACAGGCTTATGCCTATTCCTTGATAGTAAGAAGAAGAAGAAGTAAATTCCATAACAAATACTGATTAACACATTCTGAAGTACAGGAAAATGTTCAGGCAACACAAATATACAAAGTTCACAATTAATGAAACAAAGTAAATTATGAAGTATTACTTTGAAAATAAAATCAATATTTATAATTGTACAAAAAATATCATTCCAGGGCCAATTTTGTTTGTAGAACATCAACAAATATTTTTTTGGAATCTACAAATAATAAACAAAATCAAAATTGATCTTTTTAACCAAATTTTCATCTCAGCCTACCTGAATTGGAATACTGACAATGATAAAAGCTAAATATCTAAATTAGACAGAACCTATAATTGCAAATATAGTACATTATAATAATATGCACTGCATTTTACAGAAGAATTTATCATTTAAATTATTTATTGTGAAGGATGTTCTTGTACACTCCATTAAAAGGATTATGGTTTTTTTTTGTTGACTAAGGTACATTATTAAAATTTTTGCATAAACAGACAATATTTTAAATTACACATTTTTTTGACTAAGGTACATTATTAAAATTTCTGTATAAACAGACAATATTTTAAATAAATTTTCTAGTTAACAACATTAAGCATTTTAAAATATTTATTTTACACTGCAGGATAAAATATTGTAAATTTTCTAACATACCAGTTCAATTTTAAACTTAAAGTAATTTTATTTTTTTATAAATGATTCAAATAAAAAATTTATTTGTATTTGTATTTATAACCTCATCTACTTTAAATTTGTTAACAATACAATAAAATTGACAAATCAATGAAATATTTTAACTTTTCTCTTAATGACTAAAATAAGCAGTTTTAAATTCAGAAGCATTTTAACGCAGCTTTTATATGGTTAATAGTAGTAATTTAACAGGGATTTAATCATAAATGTTACAATATACAATATAAGTTTTAACTACCAACAGTAATAAAATACTTCATGATATATAATTAAATTACCAAAGCTCACCAAAATGAAATGATAAGTGATCTGACAAGTAGCAATACAAAAAACAGCTAATTGCAAATAAACTCGTAAAAAATTCAATAGATTATTTTTCATACAACAGTTGAATTTCTTCAGTCAATTCTTTAAAATATTTTTAATCCCTAACATGTGTATGTTGCAATTTCAATTATTATTATAATGTAATATTATTAATATAATTAATACTAATATTGGTAAAATTAATATTATTTGTTGCTGTTCGATTTAAGAACAATAAGCAACCCTATGACCCAATGTTATATAAGATGTGTAAATCTTACATGATATAGATACTGAAGTCACGAGATTGCCTTTTGCGTATGGATGGGCTGTAAGGAAGTGAAAATATGACAGTGCTGCCAACCTCAACAGTGCGACACTACTCGTACATTTCACTACTGTTCAGTTTATATATACATTTTGTAAGCTGTGGTTTAATCAAAGAAAATTTTCTTCATATAAACCTTATAAGAAATAAATCTGTCCTGTAATACTGTCTACAGCTTAATTACACGACTAGAAATGTTTGATTTACTGTAATTACCAGCTACCTTATTCCATTGGAACAAATTTTCTACGAATCAATCGCCTTTTTTACGATCGCTGTCACCAACGTCTTCACTATCAGTCTCACCAGTCTACCAAACCGCTTCCTTTTTTTACCACGTGTCAACAAAACAGTTGGAAAAATAGCTTCTTCACGTTTTTAATTTCCTTCTTTATTTTTCAAATTGTGGAAAGAGAAACATCACAGTGGTTAGCCACTCGCTTGTGGCTTTTGTTAAGAGGCATTGAAAGGCATTTTTGTTTAGTTTTAACTTCTCAGCATTTTATTACACTGCATATTAGATTTTGTTCAGCACTGTGAATAGTCTGCCCACATTTTCAAGAAACTAACATTTCTGTTTATGGTAACAAACAGTTATATTCGTACCGTTAACCTACAAAAGGTTCCGCAATATACTGTATAGGCTATGATCTGGGTATAGTATAAGTTGTTATGTTTATGTACTGAAATTAAAGCAGTCGTGCATGCGCACTGATGCTGTTCCCCCTTTACCCCTCGTTGCAAACCAGGACAAACTCGTGACTCAAGTGACTATATGAGTAGTTTTATACAAACTCAGGTCAACCATTCCTGAGAAGAATGCTTAATGAATTATAAAACAGTGATCACTGACTAGTATTAAAATTTGTATAAAAGTAACTGCCCTTACTAGGATTCAAACCACAGAACCTTTATTTGACAATCAACTATGATTGTTACATTAAGCTGTTAAACACTAGACCAACCCGGTGGGTTAAAATTTATTATAAAAAATTATTTTATGAATAGTATTTCAGTGGGTTTTGGTACCATAACGGTGGTTTTAATGTGTTAAAATTTCCAGACCCTAGCCAGGTACTGAACCCGGGACCTATCGTTTTGCAGGCTAGCGCGGTAGTCACTACACCATGGAGGCGGTTTCAAAATACTTTATTCCATTAATTTTTGTTTTTTTTGAAAGTGATTGGTTATCTGGACATCAGTACCAAAAGGGATATTCATAAAGGAGGACAGAAAGTAAAAAATGAATTTAGTTTAAAAACCAAAGTCAGCACAATGAAATAAATTCTATTTCTTCAGCGCTGTGCACAAGCAACATAATTATGTGAGGAATGTGGCATTTGAATGATGTGATATGATTGTTACGTTATGTATTATTTATATGCTGTATACGAGGGCTGATCAAAAAGTATCGCACCGTCTATCCTCCCGCTGAAACGAATGAAGCGCTGGCGGCAAAGCTTAGTGGGGATGTGGAGGGGACTGTCATGCGCGCCCATGCACTGTTTCGTGTCATGACAAAGCTTCCGTCGCCGGCAGTCAGCCTAGTAGTGTAGACCTCTCTGTTGTGCTCGGCAATTTTTATCAAGATATAAAACGACAGAAAAACTTGAGTAGCGTTACTGCATTAAATTTTGCCAAAAGCTTGGCAATTCGCAAGATTCAACAGGCTTTTGGGGAGTCTGCCATGAGCTGTACTTGAATGAAAAAATGGTACAATCGATTCAAAAATGGTCAAACGTCAGTGGAAAGTGAATTGCATTCAGGCAGGCAATCAACAAGCTGGAATGAGAATGTTATTGAACAAGTGTGAACTTTAGTCACCGAGGACCAAAAGAATACTATCTTGAGGTTCTTTATCGCCTACGTGATGTGCGGCGCAAACGATCAAATCTGTGGGCAACAAAAACTTGGCAGCTCCATCACGACAATGCACCTGCCCACTCTGCACATCTAATTCTGAGTTTTCTCGCTAAAAACAACACTCCTCTGGTTCGCCAAGCTCCGTACTCCCCTAACATGGCTCCCTGCAACTTCTGGCTATTTCGTAAGCTGAAAATGCCCCTGAAAGGAACTCGATTTCAAGAAAGAGAAGACATTAAACAGAATACTACAGCCGAGCTTAACAGCATTCCAAAAGATGCCTTCCAGAAATGTTTTGAACAGTGGCAGAAGCGCTGGGAGAAGTGTGTGCATCACCAAGGAGACTACTTTGAAGGGGATTAGAAGTTTGTAGCTCTAGTTCAATAAATGCACTTTTAATCCGTCCGATACTTTTTGAACAGCCCTCGTATATGTCAGTGATTGCTGACCATATACTAACCTTTGCCTACATCAAAAATGATAATACGTAACTGTCACAACCCTATTTTTCATTATGGTGAGTGCTCGGCCATAATCAACAATATATTCTGATTTACAGAACTAACACCTAAATCCTACCACACATTAATACAATAATATCCAATTACAATATAGTTATTTAATTTACAAATATTTTCCCTGAAAAATGTTAATAGACATAATTACAATACATTACTAAACATCAATAGGCAAGATTAAGGAGATATACCTTATATTTTCATAAAAAAATTTGACACTGTAACTTTTTACATTAACCCCTATCCGTCGGGTAGCCAATATATTGTTATTAGATGGAGAGTGTGTAAGTACTCAACAGTTTGTATAATAGTGAAGGTCAATGTACTCACACATCATTTAACATAGTTAAATAGTAGCTGAATGGGTTCAGAAGAAAAAAAGCTATTTAGAAATACAATTAGATTAGTGGAAAATTTTCCAATGATTTGTGAATGTTGTTGTACCACAGAATTCCAATTACTTTGGAGAAAACTGTGTAAAGGCCGTATCTCATCTAAAAATAGTTACTGGTAATGCAATATAAGTTGACGATCGCCAGCGAGAGTAAGACTAGACTATGCGGGGGTGGAAGTGCTACTATATGTGCTTTTCTAAATACGTCATAGCGACAGCTCTAACCATGACACCATGTTGCAGTTTTACTCTTACATTGATTTATTACGTTTACAACTATGTCATTTTATAAATATCCCTTTTTATTATTTATTGATTCTTAATAATTATCCTAAATAATAAACATTCATTCTAAATAAGCCATAATACTAGGCCTAAGCTATATTTAGTATTCTTTTTGGTCATCAGCATTAAACTGAATTACTGCACTCTGACATTTGTAGTGATAGACTAGTTAGTCAGTGAGTTCAATCGATGCGAGCTTATTATTGTGAGTAATACTAGTTTTATGGTAATTTCAAAATGTTATTGTATTTTTAGGGTTTTCATATTTCATTATTTTCAGTAAAGTTATGTTAAATTGCAATTGCATTTTAAACAATTCACTTTCTTTAAATAATTACATTACTCCTTACTTATTTAAAGTGATGGGTCATGAACTGAATTTTATTACTTAAGTGTTTGTGGTGGTTACATTTTGAGTTAGACGCTTGATACATGTCTTATGCTTTCAGGTTGGCCGATGTAAGTAGGATAGATAGTATACTGTCCTTCGCATGATAGGTGCAATCGTCAACTTATAGTACGTTACCAGTACAACCGCGTTTGAAAGCTTGAATGGTATGGGTACGTATATTGTTCCATCTTGCTTTTATAGCAAAACCGGTTGAATTGAATATCACTTGTAAAAGGGAATAAACCCTCCAATATTCGTACAATAGCTTATTTCCAGACATTCTTTACAATGAAACTAAAGTGATCTAATATTTTTCTTTCCTATTTTTTTCTACATGCACGTGTTCACAAAATTCCGTGCTTTTATATAACATAATATCATACAAATAACTGTAGAAATGGGTCAATGACAATAGCTCAAAGAGAGCAGTTTTTTCTGCCTTCCTTTTACCACAGAATCCATATTCACTTACTCTCACATAAGCTTCAATAGCAATATAGTGAGGTAAGTGAGGGCGTTTGACAAATAAAATTTTTCGCTAGACATTTTTCTATAATACCAGACTAAAAACAATAAAAATAAAAATTATTTATTGGAAAATTTTGACAAAAATTGCAACTTTGCATAAATCACAACAAAGTTTTTGTTAATTTGCTGTAACTGGCATAAAAAAACGGAGTTTCATGTTTGTTTTTTTAAAACATTTCTCAAAACTTGCTTAATGACTCATAAAATTTTCAAATTTTTTGGATAAAAAAGCTGGCGCAATTTCGGCATTAATGTTCGAAGAGTTAATATTCTCAAACCTATCAGTCGCACAAGAGTTAAGTAAAACTAATTATCCAACTAACAATAAATTTTTAACTTAAAACAATTACAGTAAAATTATTTTTATAAAAACTAAAAAATTCAAACCAGATGCATTACTGTAACAATCAATAATAAATTTCAATTTAACAAAAATGGATTTAAAACATGTTTAACTAATATATTGTTAGATATGATAAGGGGGAGATAAAATTTTTCTTAATTTACTATATTAATAAAATTTTACAATCTGTGTGTTCACATTCTAAGTTTTTGTTATTATTTATTTATACACTAATCTGATGTTTAACAATTTAACATTAAGGATAAGAGTAGCTAATCACAACTTGTTAATTTTTAAAAATAGCTTTCTATCAACTGACAAGAGTGTAAGTTCAGTTAAGTTTTTTTAATACAATTGTATGATTAAAAAGGTAATCTACCAAATCTTGCCTTAACACGATAATATTATAACCTAAAATATTTGTATTAAAGACAAGGTTGTTTCACAGCTCTATAATTAGTAGTGTCCAAACAAATAGAAACAATATTCAGCACAAACATCATTAAATAACTAGAACTGTTGTAACTTTCCTCAAATCGAACATATTTATAATTCCTAATAATAACAACTTTGGATGAAATGTTCAAAATTTAAGAAAGATTAAATCAACAATCTCAAATACTATTAGGCTGATAATAAACCACATAAAAATTGTTAAAAACAGAAGATTTCCAACAAGATTTATACTTATTACAAAATACAAAACAACCACTAGCCTATATAAGGACAATTCAGAAATTCATACATCTGACATATCAGAAAAAACAAATTAACCCTTAAAGTGCCAGCGTCCTATTATTATTAGGACGTCAGCAGTTTTACCGAAAAATGCCAGCGTCTTCCTTTTATTAGTACGTTAGCTAAAAAATTCATAGAATTTTTATTTTTCACTCAATTTGTAAAAACAGCGTATGAAAATAATCAGTAAGAAATTGATTGATAAAATACATGTTGAGTTTCTTATGAATGTAATCGATTCATATTGATTAAAAAAACTAAAAATTTAATTTTTGTAACTTTTATCGCAGTATTTTTATTTTTAACAATAAATAAATGATTTTTTTGTAGTTTTTTCGTAATATTGTCTTTAAAGTGATATAAATGAAATTGAATAACATAATTTTTTACGGTGATTTTTTTCAAGTTGAAAATGAAATTTCCACAAAAAATGACTACGTATCATCATTTTATTTTTAAATTGTAAGAAATGTGTTCCAAGTTAAATATCATACAAGATCAATTCGTTATGAACAAAACAAAGTCATTAAGATACCTTGAAAAAATAGCCATGTTATGGACAGATAGATGCTAGAAATCACACACAAGTAGCATTTTTCGGTAGAAACTCACAAAATATTCTCCTGGCGCTGTAAGGGTTAAACAAATTTACACTTCCATCATGTTAGTTTCGATCGAAATATAGGTACAAATTTTTCAAAAAAAAAAAAAAATTAAATTAAAAATATTTAACTTCCATTATGTTAGACGTAAACGAAATATAGGTACAATTTTTTCTTTCTACATACTGAAGAAAGAAATTTCTCCTCATTGATGGACCTCACCAACTAAACTAACCAACAGTTAACACCACCTACGATTGATTCAAAATGCTGAGTAATCAGCCAAAGAGCACAGAAAGCTGACAACAAAATTATCTGTTTCTAAAACAAGAAAATCTGTTAACACAAACTGTTTACGTACGGATTGTGATAACACATAAAAACGTAAATTTTAAATTCCTTATTTCAAATTTGTATACTTTTAACAAAATCGTTAAATAATAATTTCTGAATTACTCGTCCTGTTAAATTTGACCTAAATCTATACATTAATACACACTGTACAAATTAATTACTATAATTAAGTTAGAATACATAAATATTTTTTAATAATCTTTAATATTTGTACATTTAATTTATACCAATAATAATCTAGAGCAGTAGTTCTCAACCTTTCAGGGACTATACCCCTCTTTAAACATTAATGTGAGGTCACGCCATCCCCAACATCACTGCAATATGTGGTCAAAACAATTATACGTTGGACAATTCGAATTGGCACAAGCAGCTTTGGTGTTTATCTACTCCACTCTTCGCCCCTCGCCATGCAACGACGGTACAGTCATAAAAGTATACAATCGATACTGTAATGTGTGAATCACGCAGTCACTACGCTTTGTTTTCACTGTTGTTATTAATAATAATCTGTCTGACATGATGTTGCTAATATTTTGTTTTCATATATGGTTTTCTGTTCATTATAATTTATTCAAACCATTTTGTTTAATTAGTTGTGTGCGTCTGTAGAGTATAGTTTAGTGAGTTTTTGCAATTTAATTCTTGTAATTTATAATTTAAATTTTTACTAGGACAAATTAAATACATATTTTAAAATGAAATAATTATTTGTACGTTTGTATATTAAATAAGGTTGTAGGCATTTGCATACATTAAAATTTGTAGACCTTGTTAACCCCTTACCGGTTTCTTTTTTTTTCAGAAAACGATACTAAGTTGCTCTATTTTTTTTATTGCATAGAAAGTTGTGTATATCCTAGTTATGACTTATTAAGTAACAAACACTGGTATTTTTCATGCAGAGTAGATGTTATTACAATAATAAGAAATGGATACCTAACCTGTCATAGCTGCTTTTGGTGACGACAGATCAATGCCTCTTTAGGAAGCAATAATTAACGAAAAACTAAATACCAAAGTTAATTTATTCAAATTGAAGATTATAATTATAAAAAATGAAAAAAAACTAAATTTTCTCCACTATTATAAACCATAATACGGGATTTAACAGAAAATGACAGGTCGACGTAACTCTTTACAATAGTAAACAAGTCGGCTGGCTAACACTAACCTAAAACTGTCTGAGTACCCGTAGCAGAATAGCAACGTTATTTTGAAGATAGACTTCTACAAAAACATTTACTAGCACTGTAAGTATTAGAACATAGAACTAAAATAGCTATACAAAGAGATACGCAATAGTTAAAACGGAATAGTCCGACAACGGACGTTTTAAAACTGGACAAAATTTATTGTCGGAATATTCCGTCAGTGGTCCTTTTTATGCACTTCTCGTACGCCGGAATATTCCGGTAAAAACCGGTAAGGGGTTAAAAGAATAGGTTATGGGTATACTTTATGCGGAGAGCAAGAGTTGTGCCAGTTGGAATTGTCCACAGTATAGTAGCCTGCAATCGGAATAAGAAAGAAAACACGATCACAGTGTTGCCAGAGTAGGACAATAACTGTGCTATTGCAACAATCGAGTGCTTAACTGCTAAAGTACAATGTACAAAAAAGTACGACAATTTTGAAAATATACATGCGACTATAAAACTGTAATTTATAGTTTTACTTTTATATATTTCAAGTACACTCACACCTCCCCTGAAATTCTTCTATGCAAACCCAATTTAAGAACCACCAATCTAGAGTATGTGACAAATCATTATGAGCAACATTTTTTAGCACTATTAACAATTTCACTTAACCCCTTATATTCTCTATCATGAACCGAAATAACATAACCTAAAATAGGTTACATCGGTACATGATAAAATAAGGGCTTATAACTAATTCCATGGTGCTTTTGCGCACAAAAATACTTTCATACTGGGATTCAGTACACAAAAAACTATCAATTTCAAAAAAAATGATACAATCGGTAAGGAGCCCTGAAAACTCCATAATTACCATAGTCTTCTATCATAAACGTATTGTATAAATACATAATGTAATTCTAATGCGCTTGTGTGAGTATCACACTGAAAATGCAATACAAAAATAGGCTACCTCCATTGACCTTGAAGCTAACAATGATATGACATAATTATATACACAATAACTATGTCCATAGTTGTTAAATTAACAATTATATTTAAACAGGCCTACAAATATAATCTAAAAAAATACACAAACAAAAAGTTAGGTAAGTAAATTAAACAAAAAAATAGTTACAATACAAGAGATCTTTCATTTACATATTTACAGCATTGATTTAAGATACTTTTTCATTATTACGAAATTAAAATTCAAGTTAATATTAAATTGACATATACAATTTTTAATAAAATTAATAAAAAAATATGTACACAACACTAGGATGAAGTACTTCCTCCATTCAAAAAATAATTACAAAACATGGTAAGAAATATAATACATAACAACTGTTTTTAGACCTGTTATTAAATAATGTTTCTTGCGATAATCTAGAATACAATATCTCAAACTTACCTAGAAACTTTAAAACATTGGCTAACACTGAAATATTCATTCTTTGAATCTTGAAAATAAAATACCGCTGTAAAGAATTCTTGAAGAAATATTTACAAACACTCACATTCACATTACACCAAAAAATCCTCTTGAAGTTATAAAAATTTTTTAACACATCTCACACACACTATTTTTCAAGGCTGATGAGCTCTGAACATACGCATTGCCCCCTTTAAAAATATCCACTTTATAGCTAGTCAATGACTTGCCAGCAATGTTGCCAATACTTGCTCTTGTAGCTCTGTTAAATATTTTGTCAGCCATTTTTTGGTCTTTCAATAAAAATTATAACCTATGAACAAACAATCAGCTGATAATTTTATAAAGTATCGCACTCTATAATCAATGTGTTCAATACGAGATGCAAAACACAAATGAACTATTGCAGCTCTTATACGCATGTAATTTTCATCAGGAACAATCTGACAATGCTGGCAAACGTTGTGATTGGTCTAAACGCGTGGAACAGCAGAGCTCATCAACTGTGAAAAACATATTAGTTTTGATTTCCCTAACAAAAATAAAAATACATTCGCGTTTAAATACATTCTCTGATTAGAAAAAAGTCTTTAAATTTGTTAACTAATATTACTACACTGGAAAACAGTTTTAATTAGCTTAGCTAAACAACTCAACGCACTAGATGGTTCTTAAGTTTTTTTCACCAATTTTACAAACGTATAAAATTTGTACTTAACAATTTGATTATAAGAATTCTTTAATTCCAATACCTAAGTTATAGTTCAATTCAATTAATACATATTAATGTAGGGCCTACCTAGCTAATTTACTTAATTGGGCTAGGGTTTTTTAGTGAAACTATTAATTTCACTATGCTTCTCGCCTCACCAACCCGGCGTCGTATTCGCTAGTCTCCTCATGCGGCGGGTGTTGCGGTCCTGATCACGGATTTTCTTTTCCATTTCAGCATCAGTAAGAGTTTCGAGGAAAGGTGACCATTGGTCTGCTTCAGAAGGTTGCCTAAATGGCACTTCTACCGTTGGAAGAGGTGAATCACTGAACGCATACATTCTCTGATGCCAACTCAACTGACCACGTATCGAATACGAAATAGCAGTGACAAATTCACCACCCAATCCGAGCTCAGCGCATAATTTCATGGCAAATGCTTCCGGATTATTTTCTTTTTCACTCATATCCCATTCAACCTGATCAACTAATGATGTGTTTCCAACATGAATATTTAATTTAATAATTACTCGCTGATCTGTTTGGTCTTCCAAAATATTATCTGTTGGAAATCCTTCAATTTGCTGTCGTATGGCTTGTGCAATAGCTGGCACAAAAGTTAATGGATTGAGATCCAAATCATCACAAAGAACTTCAGCAAACTGTTCAGGAGAAATAAGAGTTTCATTTTTATTCCAAGTGAAAGTGTCTCTTAATTTTTGTCCTTCGATTTCCATATCGAGTCGTATCGGTACCAAACATTCAACTTGAGATGCATTTTCATGATTAATTGTAGGATCAGTGTCATCAAAACAAAGTGGAAATGTTCTTACTTTTTTGTTATTCACTCTGTTTCGATTGATAGGTGTAGCTTGTGGTACAGCATCCAAATGTGAACTTGTGGGTAATGATGGAACCCATGACATACTTTTTTTGGTTTTACCTTCTCTTGGCATCGGTGGTTCTGATGAATGTACTGAAACAGCTTTATATTTTTCATCATTCCCATCAATAATATCTTCAACTTCGGACGCTTTCAATAAAGATACACTTGAAGCAAGTAAATGGGTACTCAAACCCATATCAATCAACCGTTTTCTTTCATCGTTTGTAATAGTACGTCTAAACATTCCAGGGTATCTCTTGTACAAAGAACCCCGAAACAGGCGTAAGTAATTGCCGACTTCTGAGCCGATGCAATAGTAGTCTCCATTTTCTTCAATTTGGAAACTAATAGGTTTGTCACCGTAGGTTCTTATCGCCATCTTGATGTATAGTAATAAATTATTACGTACCTTTTTATAAGTTTTTAACAAAAAAGATGTAGATTAACACTCTGATATCGTACTTAAAGTGATACAGACACTAAACAGCACTATAAACAACACCGCAACCTCAAAGCGAAGCTACACTGCGCCATGAAACAACGGTCGATTATCGTGGAGTCGAGTCGATTAATTACAATATATCGAAACAAAATAGTTAATCAAACACATATAAACTTTAAAAAACCGATAAACAGTAAAACAGAAATAAATAAATAAATAAATAAATAAGGACCTCTACTCACCGTTAAAATTATTCTTAGATGAATTTAGATTTTTGTTTTTGATTTAATTGTTTACTTATTTGTGTACTATCGATTATATTAACCACGATAAAATTACGAAGCAGCCATCTTGTGACACATTAGATCACGTGATTAAAAAATTAAAATGTGCCGTTTTTAAATTGTATTAGGATTACTAATGCAGTATTTTGGTAATTCTGTACACCTAAATGAAGTTTACTCTCCCCCACCTATTAAATAATTTTTGTTTAATAAAAATATCCATTTATGAAATCTAATTCTTCAAACTGACTGTTTTAATGTCTCATGAAACTGCTGACCTTTTGATGAATCACTAAAGTAGGCCTTCCATTAATCCTTTGGCTTAAATTTCATTATCTAATACTGATAACTCAATATGAAACTGTTGCAACTACTAAAATTTATACTCAATTTTATTATCTCATTTTGCATAAATTAGTACATAGGTGTTATTTCATAACAGAACATTTTTGTTGTAATTTGGTACATCTAAATGTTAATTAATTTAGAATAATACAAATTAACTAAGTTACTGCTGTGAGCAGTTGCAGGGTCATTGGAGTCGTTAACATGTCAGTACCAGAAGTTTTTTAAAAATATGTTTTATCCTCAATTTAATTAGCACTTATTTGCATAAATTAGTTCATAGACATTATTCCAACACTGACATATTTTAGGTTTTAATTCCATTTCAATTGTAAGTGTGCTGGCCGCATTGGCGTAGTAGATAACATGCTCGCCTTTCATCATGCGGTCTTGGGTTCGAATCCCATTCAGGCACGGCATATTTTCATACATTACAAAAATATCATTTCATCCTTCACCATCTCCATTAGCAGTAATTGCAGAACAGTCAAACGTTAAACCAAAAAAAAATAAAAAAAAATATCAGTTGTAAGTGATGTACCACCTGATACCTAATTTCCAGTGTTCTGTTAAATTAGTGGTTAGTCGTACATTGGTGCCCAAAATGTAGTTGGGGGTATATCCTCATCCACATCAATGTGTAAAAGTAACTAAAATAAGCAGATATTGGTAAATATATTGTTTTTATTTCATATAATGAATTAATACAATAATTTCACTAACCTTCTTTTTAAACTGCGTCACCTTTATTTTAATTTTTACTTAAATTTTTAATAAATAGTGTTTTTAGTTTCAATTATATGTTATTTACTCTGATGATGGTGGATCCACCGAAACACGTGTAAGTAAAAATTAAAATAAAGGTGACGCAGTTTAAAAAGAAGGTTAGTGAAATTATTGTATTAATTCATTATATGAAATAGAAATATTTAAAACTGCAGGATGCATTATAAAGATTTATTTTTGAATATATTGTTTTGGTTACTTATTTTGTTCTAGTCACAATCTGTTAAAATAATGCAGTTTTTTGCCTGGAATGATTTCAGCCCTTGAGGATCATGGTCATGTAGGTTCAAAGTAATGTGGGAATGCCTGCAGAACCTCCTACAACTGGTTGAAAACAACAGGGTTACCTTTGCATGGGTGCTGGGTTACAGATAGATTGTAGGCAATGAAAAGGTAGATACTTTAGTTGAACTAGAGTTTGCACGATGGTTTACTGGACTAGAACAGTATCTGGTGGTTAGCAAATCATTGATACAGTCAAACGTTAAACCAAAAAAAAAAAAAAAAATATCAGTTGTAAGTGATGTACCACATGATACCTAATTTCCAGTGTTCTGTTAAATTAGTGATTAGTCGTACATTGGTGCCCAAAATGTAGTGGAGGGTATATCCTCATCCACATCAATGTGTAAAAGTAACTAAAATAAACTGATAGGTATTGTTAAATATATTGTTTTGGTTACTTATTTTGTTCTAGTCACAATGGCCATCTCTGACTGGATCAGTTGGAGACATCAAAAGTATTGGAACCAAACTGCTGGACTGAGACATAGTAAATGAATGAATAATGGGCACCATGTTCCATACTCTTGCATGTACAGTACTTAGTCTGGGCGGGAAGCAGCTCAGGGTGGCTGTGAAACTGTTGATGGAAAACCATCACCATAGGAAATATCTACACAACTGGGGGGATCTTTAGTGGAAACCTGTATGTAGGATATGCCCACATAAAAACCGGGATGTGCAACATCATAGCTTTAGTATACTGCCATGAACAAAAACATTTATCACAACTCAATGTACCCTTCCGTACACTGCTATTCGTCCTCCTTTGCACTCTCTCACTCTATCTATTTCCAAGAATTGAAAAGAACAATACGCACACCACAGACCACACACACGCAAATGCGTAAATATGTTAAACTCATGCTTTTCTTTTGTTATTGTTATACATTTTTGTTTTGTTTGATATATTATATTATAATTTTGCTGTTTTTATTAATTTTATTTTCTAATTCATATACGTACATTTTTTGCCTAATACATATATATGTATATATAAAAAGAAGGTTAGTGAAATTATTGTATTAATTCATTATATGAAATAGACATATATATGTACAATTATATTTTTACTGTTATTATTAATTTTATTTTCTAAAGAAATGTGAAGGAAGGGAGTTATAGGATTATTAATCTAATTAATATCCGAAAACTAATTATAAACTATTAATGCTAATAACTAATATATTACTAATACTAATAACTAATAATACTAATTAAAACGAATTAATAAGAAAGTTAACTAAATAAATAAATAAATCTAAATATACCTAAATAAATAAATAAATTAACTAAATTTGTAAGAAAACGTAAACTACAATTTAACTGAAATTATAAAAAAATAACTACTATTGGTACAAGAATCTAAATGGCAGAAGAGAAAGAGAGAGACACAACTACAACGATCAATAGTTAGGATAGCACTGACAAAGACAGTGACAACAACAATGGAAGGTGGAATGTGTTAATAGCGGGGCAGAGACAATGTTTTTAGGAACGCATGAATTGCAGTCATAAAATACCTCTACTCCTTTCTTTCCCCTTGTTTGTAACGGTCATTCAGCCCGGTTGTTACACGGGCATAGCTATAAGTAGATTGTATACAGTTGGGAAGAAACTAGCTCCCACATTAACTTCAAATACAATTCATTGACTGATAGGAGCTAACCTAATCTATTTAAGTAACTCAGTTAAAACAAAGTTTGACCAGCCCTTTGGTATAGTGGTCAGTGCAACAGGTTTTTTTTATAATTGCACTCATGAGTTTATGAACAGGGACTGTAGGACATGTCAAGATAAAACTGATAACCCTAAATATTAACTTTACGTTAAATTCATTACTTAATTTATTGAAATATATTGAAATACATACATTTATTACAATACATACATTTATAATACATGTATTGAATACATTTGATTTATTGATTTATTATTGAATACATTGATTTATTTAGAATACATTTATTGAAATATATATTTCTAACCACCAGAATACGGTAACATAAAACACTTACCAATGTTTATAGTGCTTTCGTGTATCTTGTACACATCTTCAAGACCTTCAAGATACACATCAGATTGAAGATGTGTACAAGATACACGAAAGCGCTATAAACATTGGTAAGTGTTATGTTACCGTATTCTGGTGGTTAGAAATATATAATTCAATTTTAAATAATACGGCTGTTTAAAATCCTACATAGAATGTTTGATAAAAAAATAATTCATTTATTATCACTACTTATTTGCTTCTCTGCAAAGGGTTCGGGGTTTGATTCCTGGTTAGGTCTGCAATTTTTTTTCATTGTTGTAACAACTCATATCATTACCTATGCACAAGGTTACGCTTATGAAGCATTATCACAAATAAGAAACTTACCATGAAAACAGTTCTTCTGACACCAGGACTTAAAACTACTGATAAGCTCTCATAACAGCCACTGGAATGTCCTGATTAGTTTCGTTTTGAAATGTCTCTTGGGATTCACAGCACTACAAATCAGTTGATTCATTGTGAATACTATAACAAAAAATATTTTTTAAAGGTAAGAATTTTTATATGTTTAGGTGTTCTAAAGTCACTCATCATATAAAAAACTATTTAAATTGAATTTTGTTACTTATTCTTCCATTTTGTTTGTCTGCCTCTAACAGATTGTTTATTTTTATTTTCCAACCTACAAGGTTAGTGGACAGTTCAGCCGTTCCTAGTTTGCTCGTACTGTCAACAAACAAAAGCCACCTACTACAGGGTGCTTGCTAGAGTCTGCGATTTTACGGATGTTGTATTCCTATTAAGTTAACTATTTTTTTAAATTATAAGTACTTAAAGTACTAAAAACATTAGTCATGATATGATGTAGGCTTAACAATTTCATTTAGAAAAATACTTTTAAAAGTATGTTGTATTTAAATACTTTTGAAAGTATTTTGCTGTTACTTTTTAATCAGCGTGTACACATTTTGATATAATGCGCATGCACAGTGACGTCACTATTTGTTTACATTAGGAGCAAACTAAGAGAGGCTGGACTATAGTGATAAGTTGTAACTGCAAGTCAGCTGCTTAACAGCTGATTTTCAGAGATGAAGGTTCCTGTTTCAAATCCTAGTAAAGGTATAGATACTGAAGTCATGAGATTGCCTTTTGCGTATGGATAGGCTATGAGGAAGGGAAGTGAAATATTTGCAGTGCTGTCAACCTCAACAGTGAGACACTACTCGTTCATTTCACTAGTGTGCAGTTTCTACATACATTTTGTAAGCTGTAATGTATTCCGAGAAAACGTTTTCTTCATAAACCTTATAAGAAATAAATGTCACCTGTAATATTGCCTATAGCTTAATTACGTGACTAGAAATGTTTGATTTACTGTAATTACCAGCTACCTACCTTATTCCATTTGAACAAAATTTTCCACGAATGAATTACCTTCTTTACTATCGCTGTCACCAGCGGGCGTCTGCACTATCAGTCTCACTAGCATCTACCTAACCATTTCCTTTTTTAACCATGTGTCAACAACATCAGAGGCGGATTAATACTTGTTGGGGCCCTAGGCAATGGCAAATGGGGCCCCCCCCACTTTGCTTTGACGTAATAAAAACATGATAGTTAATATTTCAATCAAGTTTATTTTCTATCAAAATAACATTTGTTCTGATATCTGATAATTATAATAATAATAATAATAATAATAATAACTATAATAAAGACGATTTAGAAAAATTTTCTCCTACATTTCAATTCACTGAACTCATCGATGATGTCATCAAAATCAATTTTTCGTAAAATATCAGATTCGATGCAAAGAAGACTTAACATATCTAAACGTTCTTGCAGCATAGTTGCCCCCATGTAGTAGCGCCACCGAAATAAAAAACGCGCGAATTTATGCATTCGTAAAAACGTGTTTACGAATTTATTTATTTATATTTTAGGGGCCCCAGAAAATGTATTATAAATGTACTATAAATTTAATGTAATCATACACAATCATGTCATTAAGTTCAACAATTGAATATTTTTACGATTGAAAATGTATTAATATTTTACAATTTTGTCATTTGTTCAATCAAATTTTTTTTTCCAAATTTTTTTTTAAATTTTCAATTTTTTTCCAAATTTTTTATTTTTTTTTATTTTGTCGGGGGCCCCTGGCCATTGGGGGCCCCTAGGCACGTGCCTAGTAGTGCCTATTGGGTAATCCACCACTGAACAACACTGTTGAAGAATAGCTTCGTCACGTCTTTAATTTCCTCCTTTATTTTTCAAATTGTGGAAAGAGAAACATCACAGTAGTTAGCCACTCGCTCATGGCGGTTTTTAAAAGGCAGGGAAAGGCATTTTTGTTTAGCTTCAACTTCACAGCATTTTATTACACTGCATATTATATTTTGTTCAGCACTGTGAATAGTCTGCCCACGTTTTTGAGAAACTAACATGCCTGTTTACGATAACAAACAGTTATATTTTGTATAGTTAACCTACAAAAGGTTCCACAATATACTGTATATACTCTGGGTATAGTATAAGTTGTCGTGTTTGCTGCACTGAAATTAAAGCAGTCCCGGATGCACACTGATGCTTTTCTTTCTTTACCCCTCGTTGCAAACAAGGGAAAACTCGTGACTCAAGTAACTATAAGTTACCTTTAAATGGATTTGAATACTTGACAGTTGTTGTTACTGGTGTACTTTGATAGTTGTGATTCAATTAGCCATACTCCTTCAGCATGGGCGGGATCTGGGGGGGGGCAAGGGGGGGCACTTGCCCCCCCAATATTCTACTGGTATACATTTTTAACCAAGTTAGTGTATCGAAAAAATAATTTTAGTCTAGCTATCATGGAAAATATTTTGAAGTTGACATTTTGGCGTCTTAAAGAATATTTCACAATCAATTTGTATGTGCAATAAAAAAAAAAAGGTCCAATAAAAATGTGTTAATGATTAAATAAGTTAATACTATTTTTTAACATTTAAAAACATTGTTATTGGACCATTTTAGATCAATTTTAGGTTTACATCAATTGGGAGTTAAAATGACGTTTTAACGTTAAAATCCCAACAAAATTTACTTTTTAATTTAGCCTAAAAACAGCCCTAAAATTGAGTTGAAGGCAATAAAAATCTCAAAATTTTCCGGAGGAGGTCCCCCGGACCCCCCCTTGTGCTGGGGGGTATTCCATACCCCCCAGACCCCCCGGTATTTGCCCCCCCAATGACTCCCGCCAAATCCCGCCAATGTCCTTCAGAAATGGTCGGCCTTAGTCTGAACAAGACTGCACCTCATATTTACATATCATGCCATACTCATCTAATTGGGTCATGGGGTTGCTTATTATTCTTAAATTTAACAGATTACAACAAACACATACTAAGGAGTAAAACAATTTAATTATGTTATTTTAATATGTATTCAATATTTTTACATTTCAGTGCAAACCTATTTTTTCTGGAAAGACTGAAAAGGCGTAAAAAAACTTAGTTATTTGCAGTACGTCATGGTTAAAAATATCCAGTTTAAGTTATTTGATAAAGATGTCATCTTTTGGAAAACAGTAAGCAATTTTTTATTTAAAATTATTTACAATCTACTCTTTATCTTGTGAATGAAGCGTGAATGATACATGTTTTTTTTTTAGCAGATTCATTGATCTAATACTTTATTAATCTTCCAACATCAGTGAAATGTCACTAATTATTGATGCTAAACTAAACTGTAGAAAAAAATGATTAAAATAAAAGTTGTAGGTTTTTTAATTTTCTATAACTAGTTATATACTTTTGTTTTAAAATGCACACTAACGTCGTAATCTAACAAAATCCCATTTTTTACCCATTTTGATGAGCTAATTGTGGAAAATCACTAATTGATGTTAAACTAAGTGTTGTAGAAAAAATTCTTAAAACAAAAGTTGTAGGGTTTTTAATTTTCTACAACTTTAATTAGGTATACACTTTTACCCTAAAATACATATTATTAATATTGCAAACTTAAAAAAACAATTTCTTCAACCCCCAAGAATTTCAAAGACATGGTACTTACTTTATTTTGTAGAGTAGAATATAAAAAATGTAGTTAATGAGGCAATTTAACAAAAAAGATGTAGGAGCCATTTTTGAGAAAATTGCAAAAAAGTGAAAAATCACAACAATAAACTACTACTTCCAGGTGACTGATTTTGATGAAAATGTTTGTGTCAGGTCTTCTCTAGCATCAGTACCTACAATTCAGCCGTTCTTAGTTTGCTCCTACTGTCAACAAACAAAAGCCACCTACTACAGAGTGCACGCTAGAGTCTGCGACTTTACGGATGTCGTATTCCTATTAAGTTAACTATGTTTTAAATTATAAGTACTTAAAGTACTTAAAACATCAGTCATGATTTGATGTAGGCCTAACAATTTCATTCAGAAAAATACTTTTAAAAGTACTTTGTATTTAAATACTTTTGAAAGTATTTTGTTGTTACTTTTTAATCAGCGTGTACACATTTTGATATAATGCGCATGCTCAGTGACGTCATTATTTGTTTACATTAGGAGCAAACTAACAGAGGCTGGACTTTACTTAAGTAGAGTTTCAAGTTTCAACTTTGTATGATATCCATTCTTGAGATATTTTGTTCACGCACGTACGCACACGCGCGCGCGCACACACAAACCAATTGTTAAAAGCATGTTTTTTTGGGTTCAGGTGGCCTAAAACCTGGATTCAGTAAAAATTTAATTTCATAAAATTGACATGAAAACAATATTTACAATACTTACCTACTTATGGAGGGCAAGAGAAAGTAAAAATCTACAGAATGTATCCTATTCTGCATACATTAAACATTTATTTTAATTTTTCTCGGTTTTTAGCTTGGAGCATCAGCTGCTATCCACTTACTCTCAATGATTACAGGATGTACACAAGGTTACTCTGCGATACTTCTACCTGAGCTAAATGTTTCAGAAGACATGGCAACATGGATAGGTAACTGATATTTTTCAAAATATTGTAAAGCAACAAGAAATCAACTTCAAGCTCACCTAATTCTATAAGATATCCAAGTATTTATTACAATTATTAACAAAATATTTTAAAATAATCGGAAATAATTAACAATATTGGATTAATAATTAAATGAGAAAATGAAGTTCCACATTTGTATATACGAGATTTCTTGGTCAAACTTATTTGTAGTACTCTAAATAATAAAGTATTAAATAATTGTAGCTGTACATATGTTTGTACATATTGTGACACTTATCGCTAAGGTCCGTTTCGGGATCTAGGTAATTAAATAATTAATACACTAAAGTTTAAAATTACAAGTATTTATTACAACTAAAAGATTTACAAAATAAATAATCAACTAATTATAATGAAGTAATACAATAAATAACTTCAATAATTTACTTAGTACTACTTACAAATAATTATATAGAATGCACATACACAATAAAACTATATACAATGCACATACACAATAAGAGAGTATAACAATAGTTGACCTATGCCTGGGACACGTTGACCTGATCTAACGTACCGATAGCACACGCCATAAACACTCGTCAAAGATCAAACGAATACTAACTCACTGACTACTCTCGGGGGTCTCTTTATATAGGTAGATCAAAGAGATAATTCTAGAAAAGCAGAGATATTTGATACAAAAATCTTTTTTATTGGTTCTCAAAAATTATAACTAGTATAAACAAGTCACAATAGAATAAAAGGTGTTACAGGTAACCAACCGACTCTTTCACAAATAGTTGTACAACAAAAGACCCTACCTTATTATACACTGCCCTTTTTAAACATCCTTTTATAACTAACCCTATTGTTACTTTGACACTATTATTTGCTATTTAATATTTTATGAATAGAAACCTATCTAGAAATCTCTTGAACCATATTCCTCTTCGATATTGTCACAATATGTTTGTATGGGTATGTTGGCCACACTGATGCAACACTCATAAAAGGCGCGTGTTGGCCCAATTTGAT
Organism: Catonia carolina; assembly: GCA_035578175.1. Taxonomy (NCBI): domain Eukaryota; kingdom Metazoa; phylum Arthropoda; class Insecta; order Hemiptera; family Achilidae; genus Catonia; species Catonia carolina. The sequence continues at coordinate 434,647,320 of JAQMRL010000001.1, read as the reverse complement.
TGATAACTCTTCCACCTAAGACACTGTTCCATATCTTCTAAGATGCCACGTCCCCCCCGCACTGCAAATCCCAAATCCAATTTCTTTTATTTATACAATTCCCCTCAATCCTTTGAGTTGCATTAGTTCTGAGATTGTATTCTACGAGCGAGCAGGTGTTCCTTAACACGATGTCGCCTACATAGGGCTTCTTAGCCCTCTCAACATGGATTTGGATTTGGAATTTGATTGATGATAGCTTTGGACATCTGCAGCTAACTCATCCCAGGTCCATCCTCTGGCTCCAGCCTTAACTACGACCAACCCAGGTGTCAAGTAGAAGATGGGATCTTCTGGTATGTAACTTGATAACTTATTAAATATGATATGCTCTTAGATCTGTGCCGTTCATCCAATATTCACATAATTACCTAAACCATCTCCCCTAGGTGTGGTCGCAACCACTACACAAGAAACAGAATCGATTATTATGTTGCTAATCACAACACTAAATTGTTTGAACAAAAACCAACTTATGCAGGTAGAAAATATATCAATAAATTGCCACAAGGTTTAAAAAGTTGTGACAATTTAAGTCATTTAAAAAAAAAGCTAAAACAATATTTGATTGATGAAACATTTTACAGTATGCATGAATTCCTTTCTAAATAGTTTTGATCGAAAAATATTTAAATTATAATTAAACAAATATTGTGCACTATTTGATACAAAGGGGTTAATGACAAGCCTACTGAGTTAAGCAGTAGCAGGAAAAAATTGCCGGCCGCATTGGCGAAGTTGGTAACGTGCTCGCCTCTCATCATGTGGTCTTGGGTTCGAATCCCATTCAGGCACGGCATTTTTTCATACGTTACAAAAAATCATATCATCATTCACCGTCTGCATTAGCAGTAATTACAGAACAGTCGGACGTTAAACAAAAAAAAAACAAAAAAAAAATTATTGGTAAGTGATAAATTTATCATTGTGTTTTATTTTTTTTATTTTTAATTTTGTGTGATATTTGATTCAATGGGGTTCATGACAAGCCTACTGAAGTAAGCAGTAGCAAAAACAATTTTCTGGTGGTAAGTGATGAATTTATCATTGGTGATAAACTTTCAGTTTATCAGTTTTATCTTGACAAGTCCTATACTCCCTTTGGAGTCTCCTGGATGCATGGAAAATAAAAGGTGTCGGCAGGCACTACATATTATTATTTTTTTTAACAGTATAATTCTTTTGAAATAATTTTTTTTATAAATTTACTAATTATAAACTTAAGCAAAAATGATAAATCTGAGTAATAATGTTCTTAGAATTAAAATATAAACCACACTCAGTAGTGTGTTTCATAAATGACTAAACTCGGAAGAAAAAAACTTTACAAAAAAAATAAACTTGATGAATTGTGAATCATCTTCATGAATTGTGAAACATGAAGTTGTTGAAGCTGAAGATGACGATCCATGATAGATTATTAGATAACGATGATTTGATTGGTAATAAAATTAAAAAAAAAAATTATTAACAAAATCGTGAAGGTAAGTCCAATGTTTTAAAACATTTCAGTCTGTATTTTCGCTGTTCTTGAGAAAGTTAATTGCTAAAGGATATTGATGCTCTTATAGTTCATGTAAATATTTATCACAATGTTGTTTAATTTTTTGTTGTATGAAAATCAATTTCTTAGAAAATTAAATTTTTGGAGATGGTAAACTTAAACGAATTTTTTTACAGTTTACATTTATTGTTATATTGTTTTAGCAGGATTAGGAGTTATTACAAATGTAATTGGAGCAATATTTTCTGGGTTTCTGATGGATAAATTTGGACGAAAGAGAGCTGTACAACTGGCGTTTATTCCTCATTTAGTTGGATGGCTTATGATAGGAATGGCTGAAGATGTTTTTCAAATCTGTATAGGACGTGCGATTACTGGAATTAGTGTTGGTGAGTTAATAAATACTATATGCTTTACTAATATATTATATTAAAATAATACTCTAATTTGTTTGATCCAATTTAGTGAAACACTGAATTATAAATTAACGGTGTCAAAATATTATACAAGGTGTGGCTATTAAATAACGAGACTGATGTAAAAACATTTATTTTTATTTTATACATAATCATTTATTGTCACCTTCAATATACACTCCTTCTCTATCCCTACAACGCTCCATGCGAATTTTCCATTGTAGGAAACAGTGCTGGAAGTCATCTTCTGTCAGCTCCTTCAGGACACGTCCCGTTTTCTCTTTTACAGCTTCCACAGACTCAAATCTTGTCCCTTTTAATACATATTTCACCTTAGGGAACAGGTAGAAGTCACATGGTGCAAGATCTGGTGAATAAGGTGGATGTTCTAACACTGAGATGCTGTACTTGGCTGGGAACCTCTTGACAGATAACGTGGAGTGAGCTGGCGCATTGTCTTGGTGGAGAACCCATGTCCTTCCACATTTCAGGGCATTTTTTCCTTACTATTTGACATAGTTTAGAAAGTACCTCAAGGTAGTAAAATTGATTAATTGTTTGACCTTCAGCAACCCAGTGAAGGTACACAATCCCATGGATATAAAAAAAAAACAATCATAATTGCTTTAAATTTTGACTTACTCATTCGAGCTTTTTTGGCTCTCGGTGAAGTTCGGCTCTTCCAGTGCATGGATTGGTGCTTCGCTTCCGGATCATAAGTAAAAAAACCATGTTTCATCACATGTTAATATTGTTTCAAAAAATTTGGGTCATTTTCAGTCGCTTACAAAGTGTCAGTATGAACATTTTTGTGAGCTTCATTTCAAACATTTTAGAGCGGCACGTGTCCTGAAGGAGCTGACAGAAGATGACTTCCAGCATTGTTTCCAACAATGGAAAATTCGCATGTAGCGTTGTGAGATAGAGAAGGAGTTTATATTGAAGGTGCCAATAAGTGATTATATATAAAATAAAAATAATATATTTTACAACATCAGTCTCGTTATTTAATAGCCACACCTCGTATGTGTAGGTTAGTATTTTGTATTTTTGGTGTCACATTGTTGTTTTGTATGTGTGTATGTGTGTTTTTACAACTCTTTACCTATATTTGAAGGCTGCCACTGGTTTTTAGGGGGGGGCCTGGAGACACTCCCTAGAATTTTGTTTTGTTTCTTATTTTATTTTTTTAACCACTTACAATTCAGTCAATCTTTATTCTTAGTGAGTTAATATTTGTGTGGGAGGGGTGCCCAAGGTATGTTATCCTGGGGTGCTTCAAAATCTAGGAACAGCCCTGATAACTATGATTTATGTATATTTTATTCTTTTAATTTTTTTTCTTTAGGAATGGGTGCAGCGTGTTATGTATATGTCGCTGAAATTACAAGACCAGAGGATCGTAATCTATTTTCTCTATTTGGACCAACATTTTCATCATTTGGAGTATTCTTTATTTATTTATCTGGCTATATATTTCATTGGAAATTAACAGCATTACTTACATTTTTATGTTGCATTTTTGGTTTTTCTATATTAGTTTTCTTTCCAGAATCTCCGATATGGTTAAATAATAAAAGAAAACAAAATAAAGCTGTCGATGCAATCATTTGGTTTGGACTTGACGTTAAAAAATTTGATACGAAAGACTTAAATGTTATCGATGAAAATGAGCATTCTACAGATAATATTTGTACTAAATTTATGAAAACTAATTCATGGAAACCATTCTTGATTATGACATTATTCTTTTTTCTACAAGTTGGTTCTGGTGTATACATTGTATTATTTTATGCTGTGGATTTTATTAAAAAATCAGGGACAATCATGAAGCCACATATTGTTTCAATTTTTTTGGCTGGTGTTAGATCATTTATGAGCATCGTAGGATCATTACTGATTAAAAATAATGATCGCCGAATAATGGTAATAATATCGGCATCTGGTATGACTTTAGCGATGTTTATTGCAGGTTTATACGAGTTTTATTTTGAAGATATTGTTATAAAATATCGTCCTTTTAATTGTGTTCCGCAAATTCTTCTGTTATTAAATATCTCATTTAGTATGCTTGGTGTTCACCAATTACCGTGGTCAATGACTGGAGAATTATTTCCTCTTTCGGTAAGAGGTCTCATGAATGGTATAATTCCATCACTCGGTTATTCTATGATATTTTTAATAATAAAATTATATCCGACACTTCTTAATGTACTTCAAGTTTATGGTTCAATGTGGTTGTTTACAGGGTTTTCTTTTCTTCTTATTCTTTTTGGAACATTTATTTTACCAGAAACCAGAAATAAATCTCTGAATGAAATTGAAGCAATGTTTAATAAACAAATAAGTAAATCAAAAGATACCTATGAGGCAGGGAAAACAATTAACAAATATTAAAGTCATTCTCTAAGTTTTATTATTAACTAGTTACCCCCACTCGCTTCACTTCACAGCAGCTAATGTAGGTCTCATTAAATTATTTTAAAACCTCTCTGTATACAATATTTATGGTTTTGTTGCCCTGTGGCAACAAAAAAATGGTTTTTCTGCACTTCCAGCTCTAGAAAGTCCGACATAAAGTTGTTCATGAGCGAAGGAAGCACTCTTGTCTCAAATCAATGCCCACCATTTTAAATGTTTGTCCCTGCGATTTAACAGAATTGAATAGAATGCATAGAAGAATACGATGGAAAAGAAAGAGACAGTTGAAATATTCATGACTGAGGTAAGAGAGTGGGTGCAGTATGCAGAGTAATTGGAAATATATGACTCATTCACTACCTGTCGAATGAAAAAAAATATATGAAATACAGTACAAAAATAAAATTTTTGAATATCTCCGAATTTTTAATGTTTTTGGAATAGAATGTTATTCTTCACATTTTTCTATGAAATATATAAGTTGAATCGTGCTTCTAGCCCAAACAATACACCATCCAGAGGAGTTAGAAAAAATAAAAGTGCTATGCACCCGATAAACTAAAACATGCAACATCATCACAGTTTAAGTTGCTTAACTCACTTCATTAAAGTTACTTAAAGTTGCAAAATAGCCTATATTGATCAGAAAGCTCTAAGCTATGCAACAATGAAAGATTTTTTTAAATCGGTTCATAGTTTCTGAGATTACCTCATACAAACAAACAAACAGATGTTTCTTCTTTATTATATTAGTATAGATTATTATTTACATTTGTTTTGTTGAAAAATTTACGAGAAATTTTAATAGTACATTATTAAAATATTCTTATTTCCTTAAAAAAATTAAGTCTTGATTTATTCTGGTACTTTAATTCTGGTTTCTCTGAGTTTCAATAACTCTTATGTCACTTGGATCATACTGAACGTCATTGCAGTTATTCTGTCAGACCTCATCCTGCTCAGATACGTATACCACCATCTCCTATAACCTCTAAAATCCTTATTTGTTTGTTAAATGCATCTAGAAAACTCCAAAAAAGGTGTATAGGATATGTCAAAATAAAAACTGATAAATCTAAAATAATAACATTATGTTTTTGTAAGGAAATAAAATTCATTATTTTATTTTATCCCTAATGTGTGCGCATTGCAATCTGTTAAATTTAAAATATTAGGAAACCCCAATGACCCAATGAGATGAACATGATATGTATGATGTGTAAATTGGTGTAGTCTTGTACAGATTCAGGCTGACCATTCCTAAGAATGTATGGTTGATTGAACCCCAACCATCAAAGTACACCGGTAACCACTGGCAAGTATTCAAATCTGTGTTTACCTTTAAATCTGTGTTTAACCTTTACTAGGATTTGAACCACAGAACTTTCTTCTCCGAGCTGTTGCATATTCAATTAACCACCTAAGTAAAAGGCTACATTGGTATGACTAATTGTAATTTTCAAGTGAGGTGTAATGAACATGAAAAAGCACTGAAGTGTAACTACATTATATCAAATTATACCAATCATATAAAGGAGGGAAATATAAATTTCATAAAATAGACTAACATTTCAAAATAATAGTACAGTGCAATAAAGAAAATAAAAGTAAGATTGAAAAATACGAGATGTTCCATATTTATAAACATTTAAAAGAGCAAAAGCAGAACATTTTAAATGAAAAATTCAAATTTAAGAATGATGAAGTGATATTGACTGCGGCTGCCATCTGTAATAAATAGTAGAAAGGATTAGAAGAAATCAATTTTAAATCAGTTTTATATAGATGACTGAAGATGTAATATCTGCTACAAATTTTAAAAATAATTTAGTTTAAAATGATATTGTGTACTCTGATGATGGTGGATCCACCAAAACACGTGTACGTGACAGATGGTAGAAATCAAAGCAGCTTAAAACGTGAAATTTATTATATGAAATAGAACGGTGCTATAGTACAAGGCCTATTGTGTTATGTTTAGTGAAATTTTTATTTATTGATGTGGTAGCACTGTACTATAACACTTTTGGTGCGTAAATATTCACATATTTTACAGGTTATGTGATATTAAGAAAAAAGGACAAATTACGTACAATAATTTACAATAGCAAATAATACTATAACTAATAATACGATAAGGATTCACCCAGTTATTTTTAGTCAGTCTGCATTGTGAATATCATTGAGAAAAGCAACAAACAAATCAGGTTCTACTTTTCTCATAATTTTCCATTATACACATTCAAGGTGCGAATGAAATAATTCTTTCGAAACGGCTTTTTTTGTTTAAGAATGTTTATTTTTTCATCAAGCCACGATCTCTCAATTGCTTGTGTACTGGCTCCTGTTAGTGAATCTACATAATTTCGCTGATGGTTAACCATTGAATGCAGGTAACCTAATGTTCACATAACCTATAAAATATGTAAATACTTTTTAAAACCTATTGTTCACAACCATAACCTAATGTATTTCTCATAACCAGTAAAATATGTGAATATTTACGCACCAAAAGTGCTAGTTGACAGTGCTACCACATCAATAAATACAAATTTCATTTAACATAACAAGGTAGGGCACGTACTATAGTAGCACCAATAGAACTAAGTAAAAGGGTTGTAAAAGGAAAACAAGATTGGACTGTATGGTTATGGAAAAAATAGGATATAGAAACAAATTTAAATTTTGAAATGACAGTAACTTGGTCTTTGGTGAACTGATTCCTACAATGGATGCTGGGGGTGGCCACCCTGGAGAAGTAGTTGGCAGTAAGTTGAACTGCTAGCGGTCCGTAATGATTTTCCTTCAATAATCGTCATTAATCAACTGTACCCTTTAGATGGTAGGAATTACCAAGGGTTGGGAAGGGGTAAATAGATACAGTAATTAAAAAAAAAATTATACTGCAGTACCAAACATGAGCATCAGTTGTCAAATGCAGCAGTTGATAAAATTTTCTATGTAAATTATTATAAATTAATATGCAGGAAGCAATAAACAGTTTAGAAGTTGTAATGGCATTTTTGGAAGGACAAGATGATGTTCAGCCCATCAGACTTCTTCAGTTAGTGTCGATGAAAACTATACTTATACAAAAAAATTTGGATTCGTAAAGCAACAAAAAATAACAGACTTTTTAAAAAAATTAGTGTGTTTTTTTATTTAGTATTATTTCCAAACAAATAATATTAAAATTAGTGTGCTTTTTTTATTGAGAATTGTTTCCAAACAAATTATATTTTCTATTCTAATACATCATGTACTGAAATAAAGTGTTGCTTTTGTTTATTTGAATATATACTGTAATGAATCATGAAATAAAATACATAAACGCCGGCAGCATTGGCGTAGTTGGTAACATGCTCGCCTCTCATCATGTGGTCCTGGGTTTGAATCCCACTCAGGCATGGCATATTTTCATACGTTACAAAAAAATCATTTCATCCTTATTACACATAGTTACACCCCAACGTTGTCGCTAATGACCTTGCGTTGATGCGACGTTAAATAAATAAATAAATAAAAAAAAAAAAACATAAACATTGGGTGTGCAGTACATTGCAGTATTTTCTTTAGATACATGCTTTTAAATTGCACCTAAATTTACCTTAGTTTTTTATTGTACCCAATACATAGTTTTAGGGTTTTCTAATTATAGTTTGATGATATTGGCAGCTGTACCACACATAGCATAGGCACAAAGTATTTTTGTAGTAAGTACGAAAATCCTGACGTCGTTTAACCATCATACTTCTCTGATGCGATCTGATTAGGTTGGCAGAACTGACTTGGTGAATTTTTAATTATAAAATTAATAGATAAAATCATTCCTGTAATGTCATGACATACAGAGGAGGTTTATATCTCTGAAAAAATAATGTTATAATTGAGCATTTTTTTACTTTCTCTTGCCTATATGAATATATAGGAAGGAAAGTATTGTTTTCATGTCGATTTTTCGAAATCGAGTTTTCACCGGATCTATACGTTTTCAGACCCCCTGAACCCAAAAAACATGTTTTTAGCGATTGGTCTGTGTGTGTGTCTGTGTGTGTGTGTGTGTGTGTGTGTGTGTGTGTGTCTGTGTGTCTGTGTGTCTGTGTGTGAACAGAATATCTCAAGAACGGAACATCGTACGAACTTGAAACTTGAAACTTAAGTTACATACCACTACCGGACGCGACACGAACATTTTCATCAAAATCGGTCAACCGGAAGTAGTAGTTTATTCGTATAATTTTTCAGTTTTTTGCGATTTTCTCAAAAACTGGTCCTACGATTTTTTTTAAAATCGCCTATTTTACTCAATTTTTTATTCTCTACAAGATAGAATAGGCGCCATGTTTGCTGAAATTCTCGGTGAGGCTGTTTTCACGTAAAAACGTTGTTTTTTTAAGATTACGGCTTAAATATAAATTTTAGCGCAAAAACTTATATAATAAAAGTTGTAGAGAATTTAAAAACCTACAACTTCTGTTTCAAACATTTTTTTGTATAACGCTTAGTTTAGCGGTAATTTGCGATTTTTTGTTTTTTTTTCTCACGAAAACGTGAGAAAAATCGATTTTTTTAACATTTCGGTCTTAGTATGCATTTTACGACAAAAGTGTATATAATAAAAGTTATAGAAAATTAAAAGATCTACAACTTTTGTTTAGAGCATTTTTCTCTACAGAGCCTAGTTTAGCGTGAAAGCGTGATTTTCCGTATTTTTAAGCCAAACTGAGTTCGATTGTCATTTTGCGTCATTCACTCATGATTAAAATAAAGTTATGTTTTTGAGGTTAGTTTTTGTTTATTTCTAATATTTTATTAATAATGTTAGGTTTATTATTAATCATTTGCATTGGCAAGAGAAAGTTGTGTGAGTGTTTCACACCAGATTTTTTTTTTTTGGTTTAACGTCAGACTATTCTGCAATTACTGCTAATGCAGACGGTGAAGGATGAAATGATTTTTGTAATGTATAAAAATATGCCGTACTTGAATGGGATTCGAACCCAAGACCGCATGATGAGAGGTGAGTACGTTACCAACTACGCTAATGCAGCCGGCATATAATTGAGTAATTTCAAGTGTTGTGTTGAACTGATGATGTGGAAAAACCAAAAAAGTACTTCGTAATTGGTAGGCTTTCGTGTTCTTACTCATTCTTTGACCGTGTTTCTAGTGGTTTTTAAACATTTCATTTATAACAAATTAAATTTACCCATAACAGGCAGGCAGAGTGATTAATTACTAGCACTCAATCTTTTAGTTCCAGGGCAACAAAAAATAGTTGTGTTTCTTATCACATGGTCAGCCAATTATATGATCGAAGCATTTAAGAACAGAAGAGGTAGAGGTGTAAAAACAAACTAGCCACAATTATCTCCTCTGAGAGTAATGAATTTCATTACACAGCCAGATACTGTGGTAAATGAAAAATAGACAGTAGACCCTATATATGTTGTTGTTGTTGTTGTTGTTTAGGTCATCAGCCAAAAAAATGGTTTGAACCTGTAAAGGTTTTACTAAGTAAAACGAAAAGTGAGGTGGTTTACCATTTCCTTCCTCACTGAATGGAAAAGTACGCTTATCAGCATGCCGAGCCCTCTGAAAAGCACATATTTTCTACTCTGCAAATGACACCTTCACTTCATTAACCACAGGGTCTGGCTGTATAATGAAATCCATTACTTTCAAAAGAGGTAACTCTGATTATTGTCTTTTACACCTCTACCTCTTCAGTTCTTAAATGATTCAGTCATTTAATTGGCTGACCATATGATAAGAAACAGAACTATTTATTTTAGCCCTGCAACTAACAGATTGAGTGTAAATAATTTGACACTCCACCTGTCTGTTATGGGCAGCCTATATATGTACTGCAAAATTTATTAAAAAAATTTTTTTTTTATTCCTAATTTTTGTGTACATTGCAATCTGTTCAATTTAGAACAATAAGCAACCCCATGACCCAATGAGATGAAGATGATGTGTATGACGTGTAAATGAGGTGTAGTCATGTACAGACCCAGGCCGACCATTCCTGAGAGAGTATGGTTAATTAACCCCCAACCATCAAAGTACACCGGTAACCACTGTCTAGTATTCAGATCCATATAAAAGTAACTACCTTTACTAGGACAGTGTTATTAGCGGTACCATATCTTAAAAGTTGAAGGTGTCATTTGCAGGGTGGAAAATAGATGCTTTACAGAGGTCCGGCATGCTGATAAGCATACTTTTCTACTTAGTGAAGATGAAATTGTAAACCACCTCATTCCTCATTCCTCGTTCTACATAATGAAGCCTCTGGAAGTTCAAAGAAGCCTTTCGGCAGATGACCCAAACAACAACATAAGAAAATAAAAATAAAATAAAAAATTCACTAAACGGTGGATATAATCCTACTACAATGATTAACAAAATACTACTTTATCTTTAAAAATAATTAAACAGTTACAATAAAATAAATGAGCAATCTTACAGTAATTTACATCAGAAAAAATTTTAGGATCCTGACAAAAAATTAAAAGTAATTTTAAGAATGATAGGCTACTCTTTAACATTTTACATATTATTTTATTTAAAAAGTATCAGAGGAGATTTACCAGGTAAATTTTAATTCAGATGTCCAGCTAAATTATTGAGGTAAATTGGAATATAAAATTGCATAGATTATGTAATTTAAGAGAAAATATAGATAACTAGCAAAGTTTAATTTTTTAAAAACTTCATTATTGAAATAAAATATACATTTTGCATTTTGATGTCATATTCTGTTATTGATTGCAGTCATTATGAAAAATGATAAAAAAGAATTTAAAAAAAAAAGTTCATCAACATTCACTATTATGATATTATTTTTTTAAGTTAATGATCACTACAGACAACATATCTTAAAAGTCAAGACTGTACCTCTGGCGGCATAGGAGGGTAGGCGCCAGTCCACAGTTCTGGTCCTTTCTCTCTCTTCTAAACGCTCATCTTCTGCCACATCCTTGAGTTTGTTTCTTACATTTTCGTTCGATTTTCATAAGCACCGTTAATTGATTCTTTTTTTAATGGCAGCTAAGAAAAACATCATTACTATTATAACTAAAATGTAAAATCAAACTTTTTCGTATCCATTCTCTCGAGTTATTAATTTTCCAAAATGACAACCATATCATTCATGTAAAATACAACATTGTCATTAAAAAAAAAAAATTGTGCGTGTGCTTATGACCACACGATAGAAGTGAAAACTTACATGAAATAAAATTATTTATTTTTATTTCTATACTCAAAATGTAATACACAATTATATAAATTATATTTATGAAATTACTCATTTAGTGTAAATTTGGTCTGATTGGACTTCTTCATTACTATTACATTTTAAGAATGAAATAATTCATTTATGAAAACTGAAATAGCCTATGTTATAAATACTTTAGATTCGAATTTATTGAAATATTAAAAAAAAATTCCGTCAAGCGTTGTTCCGTATTTATATAAATATTACATTACATACTTTAAATATTACACGATTTGTTCTATATAGCCTACAATAACATACATGTATTACATTAAAATAATCTCAAATAAATAAATCCGGGTTTCCTCATTAAGGAGTTGAATAAAAATAACCTTTAATTACTGTGTGTGACACATGACGTGTAACAGTTCACTTTCGTTCACTGTTCAGAAAGAGTGCAAGGTGCGCCTAAAGAAGTTTTCACTTCAAAAAAAGTAGTTTGGCTTAAGTTAAAGCCATTAGGGGTTTCAGTTAGCGGTACTTATCACGTGAATATTAATTTACAATTTTGAAAATCAACTTGATTTTTGATATAGCCTAACGTCGACGTTGGTGTTCATTAGTCAAATGAAGGCGATGAAGGAATTGATGAAAAAGAGTGATGTAAAACGCCAGACCTGATTGGGAATGGAATCCGGGATCCCGGCATAAAAGTCACTCTCGCTGACCACTACACCGCGGGCCGGCCCAATTGAAAAACATGAGGAAATGAACACAATGGTTTTTCAGAGGAAAAGTTAAGATAAACCACATACTGACATTTTTTTACGCCCGACTATTTGAGACATTACTGTTAATGGAGACAGTACGAGGGGCGATAAATGAAAATGAGTCATGAAAAAATACCGGACCTAACCCGTTAATTGAATCTGAGATCTCTGACATAGAAACTGGTTGTACTAATAACACCGGGGGGCTGCCCAACATATTGATGAGCAAACTTATTGAAAGAATGAAATCACTTCCGAGATTAATTTAATTTATTAGTTGAAGAATAAAACGGTAAGAAAGAAAACTTAAGCTTCAAAAAATAACTTGACCAAAATACGTATTAAATAAAGATCTAACACGTGCGGGATTATCATAGTCCTTCAAGAGCTATTAATGATTAATTAATTTTTTTAATTGTCAATAAATTTCCTCCTTTGAAAAGATTACATTTTTAATAAATTTTGTATATATAGTACTTGGTTGTTTTATCTATGATCCAAGTATGAAAAATGTTTTCTTGAGTTTTCAGGTTCGGAAAATCACAAAATTTGTTTATTTTTTACTTTAAAAATATTTTTTTAGGACAATGTTTAATATTTTAGAATTACCCCACTTTTTTCTCTCGCAACCTTCAGAAAACTTTTTATGATAAAATACCGGGAAAATATCGCGTGGGACACGATAAAGTAAGTTTACAGAATAAGGTATTTCATTAGGATATATCGCGTTTAAAACTTATTAATTTAAGAAAAAAGTAGATAATATAATAAATTTTTTCTAAAGAAAAATACAAAAATATCTGCACAATTTTATTTTGGAATTATGATGTACACACACTTATGTATTGAATATAAAACTGAGAAAATGTTTTTCAAAATAAAATACGTGGGTACGTATTTTTGTATAATAATCCCAAAGTAATCTTTAAGAGTGAATAGATCTGGTGGGAAGAACCTTTCCTTTCAGACAGGTGGGAGAGAAAGAAGCTTTTAGGGAGGCAGGCATCAAGATTCAGGTGGTGACAGGTGAGGGCTTTGAGCGAATAGTATGCACGGACAATACGCTCGTTCGAGTTGAATAATCCGGACTAATGAAGTCCTTATATCTTTGTGTCGGCACACCTGCTTGTCAGAGATTGAGGATTTAGTTTCAAAAACACAGTTTTGCAAACCACTGGAATGATACATAAAAATGACCTAAATTCAAAACTACATGAAACTGTCAAATTGTGTTTCATTTTCGACAAAATACATCAAAGATTTTTACGATTTAACAACATAATAACGTCTCCAGGACAATCAGATACGTACAAACCCAATTCTATAACACTGGGTTACATTCTGTGCATAAAATACGTTTTGGCATTTTGTAGAAATCTGTTAAGTAGTGAATCAATCCTTTAGAGTTCTCTGCACTATACTGTGACACTTATCGCTAAGGTCCGTTTCGGGATCTAGGTAATTAAATAATTAATACCTACACTAAAGTTTACAATTACAAATATTTATTACACTAAACGATTTACAAAATAAATAATAGACTAATTATAATAAAGTAATACAATAAATAACTTATTAATTTACTTAAAATAAATAATAAACAATAAATAACTTAATAATTTACTAAGCACTACTTACAACCAATTTTATAGATTACACATATAAAATGGAACTGAATACACAAAAACTGAAGTTAATACACTTACACAAAGACTTTACACAATACGCACACAAACAAAGGCAGTATAACAATCGTGAATCACTACAATATTCGGATACGTAACCTGAAATACGCACCGTAACCACTCGTCAAAGATCAAACGAAATACTAACTCTGACCGCGCTCGGGGTTTTCTTTATATACTCATTTAAAAAGATCATTCCAGAAAAAGTAGAGAAACCATGCAAACAATAAAATACAAAAAATAACCCTTTATAAGTGAGTGCTAGAAAAATCCAATGTAAACAAGTCAACAATAGGTCTTACTGTAAATAGAATAAAAGTTGTTTTCGGGTCCCTTTCATAACAGTTGTACAATACCCGACCTTTTGTCCTACACAATAGCGCAGACCTATTAATAATTTTTATGAATAGACATACCTTTATTGTCATTATTGTCCTATTGTCACTTATTCACTCTATTATCTACTTTGTACCATTTCATGAAAACACTAGAACCTTCGCGAACCATCCTTTCCTTCGATGTTGTTACAATACTTTCAGTCTTCTACAATCCTTCATTTAATCAATTTATAAACCGTCAATTTAAGAAACAACCATTAAATGACCATTAAAAAAAAAGAAACACTAGAGTTAGGTACATTTTTACTTTCTCTTGTCCTATATGCTATTTTGGCTATTGGAAGTAGGGAGAGACGCTATAGAAAAAAATGGTTACTCCAGAAAACATATAGTTTTGTGAGCTCCTCTACCGGTTTCAATTTTAGTTTTCTATTTTTTTAATTTTTTTTTATTCGTAATGTGTGTACGTTGCAATCTGTTCAATTTAGAACAATAAGCAACCCCATGACCCAATGAGATGAGGATGATGTGTATGACGTGTAAATGAGGTGTAGTCTTGTACAGACTCAGGCCAACCATTCCTGAGAGAGTATGGTTAATTGAAACCCAGCCATCAAAGTACACCGGTAACCACTGTCTAGTATTCAAATCTGTATAAAAGTAACTACCTTTACTAGGATTTGAACCAGGAACCTTCGTCTCCGAAAATCAGCTGTTAAACATCTGACTAGCGGTGACGACGTTACCCCTAGACCAACCCGGTGGTTTCTATTTTTAAATAAATTCTTTTGTCTTGCATATTATATTGTTTGTTTTGTATTTCATTTGTACATGTAATTATAGAACAGCATATTATTATTTTAATGAAAATGTTTTAGTAGTTTAATTAGTATTTAAGTAACTAACATGTAGTTGTAATTACTGACACACTAATAGATTACCTTAGTACAGTAGTTGCAGTAGTATAATGGACAAAGAAGAACTGAATTAATCTACCCTTGAACATGAGAAAACATAGTTGGGTGGATTAATTTCCCCACCGCGAATTAAAATAAATAGTTTTTAGAGTATCAAAGTATAATTAAGGAAATTAACATTTAGTTTGTATTGATATTTATTTTTTTGTAAGCAAAGGGAAATAAATAATAAATAAATATGAATATTTATAGGGAAAGAAAATAATAGGCCTACTGTTTTCATGTCGATTTTTCGAAATTGAGTTTTCAACACGTTTTCAAGTCTCCTGAACCCAAAAACATGATTTTAGCATTTGGTTTGTGTGTGTGTGTGTGTGTGTGTGTGTGTGTGTGTGTGTGTGTGTGTGTGTGTGTGCGTGCGCGCGTGAACAAAATATCTCAAGAACGGATTCTGTAGTACTAATATTATAAAGCAAAGCTTGTTTTTTCTGTGGAGGCTAATTTCCAAAACTACTGAACATATTTTCATGAAATTTTGATAGCATATTCGTATTTATATTCACAGCAACATATTATTTTAAAATTTTCAAAAATTATAACCCTAAGGGCCCTAATGAAGATTTTCATAAATATGTATTTGTGTGTGTACATGTGAGTACGTATCGCTTTTAAGTTGATGAGGGGGTTCGATGACAGCGAGAGACGTAGTGGGGGAAATTACCAATCGTTTTGTGTGTGTGTACTATCATCGTTGAAGTACAGTACATACGTATAAAGATTATCAAGAGACGTTCACGGGGAAATTTATCAAAACGTTTTGTGTTGTGTGTGTGTGTACGCGCGCGCGTATGCGCGTTGGGGTGCAGTCAACTAGCAGCTACACAATTTCTGATAAATATTTATTTAAAAAAAATTGATTATACATGTTTCGCGTGCGAAGCCGCGCGGGGGTATGCTAGTATCGTATAAAATTGAAGTTGAAATTTAAGTTAGGTACTACCAGAGGACCCGATACGAACGTTTTTATCAAAATAATTTTGGTCTACCAGAAGTGGTAGCTTATTCGCGCGATTTTTCACTTTTTGCCATTTCTCATAAATAGCTCCAACGATTTTTTTAAAAAATCACCCATTTACTACATTTTCATGCTCTACAAGAGAGGGTACGCTCCATGTCTACTTCAGCCGGCCGCGTTGGCGATGTTGGTAACGTGCTCGCCTCTCATCACGCGGTCTTGGGTTCGAATCCCACTCAGGCATGGCATTTTTTCATACGTTACAAAAATTCATTTCATCCTTCACCGTCTGCATTAGCAGCAATTTACAAAAAAATCGGACGTTAAACCAAAAAAAAAAAAAAAAAAAAAAAAAATCCATGTCTACTGAAATTCTTGGGGGGCTGTGCTTTCATCGTAAAAAATGTTTCTTTTACGATGATTCTTAACTAGGCTCTGTAGAGAAAAATGCTCAAACAAACGTTGTAGATCTTTTAATTTTCTATAAATTTGATTATAAGTTATATACTTTTGTCGTAAAATGCATACTAAGGCCGAGATCTTTAAAAAAATCGATTTTTCACACGTTTTCGTGAGGAAAAACAGAAAATCGCTAATTACCGCTAAACTACGCGTTATACAAAAAAAGTTTGAAATAAAAGTTGTAGGATTTTAAATTATCTACAACTTTTATTATATAAATTCTTGCGCTAAAATGCATATTAAAGCCGTAATCTTAAAAAAAACATTTTTTTACGTGAAAACAGCCACTCCAAGAATTTCAGTAGACATGGCGCCTACCCTATCTTGTAGAGCATAAAAAAATTTAGTAAACCAGGCGATTTAAAAAGAAAATTGTAGGACCCGTTTTTGAGAAAATCGCAAAAAAGTGAAAAATTACACGAATAAACTACTACTTCCGGTTGACCGATTTTGATGAAAATGTTTGTGTTGGGTTCGTTAGTGGTGTTTCAAGTTTCAAGTTCGTACGATGTTCCCTTCTTAAGATATTCTGTTCACACAAACACACACACACACACACACCAATCGCTAAAAACATGTTTTTTGGATTCAGGGGGTCTGAAAACGTGTAGATCCGATGAAAACTCGATTTCGAAAAATCGACATGAAAACAATACTTCCTTCCTATATTCATACAGGCAAGAGAAAGTAAAAACCTCTATAGGCTTAACTTACTATGTATTACGTCTTATTCGGTGTAATTTCCTACATAGATAAAAAACATTACACATGGAGTTTATTCAGTTCAATATAATACAATTTAACAAATTCTTATTTAAATCATTGGTTTTAATACGATTTGTTTTGTAAATAAATTTAAATATTCGGTACTACTGTACAATGTTGCTCAACAATTTTGTTACAGAAAAATTGATGTTAATTGTTTCAGTATAATAATAGAATATAAATTTGTTTTGTAACATCTGTATATGATTTTGTTTGTCCTATTGCTACTGGGTGAGACAGAAAAAGAAAAAAGATAGGAAAGAATAATATGCGGATTGGGGACCGTTGCACTGTCATGAACACCCATTTATCACTCGAGGTTGTCAACTAACTTTGTCCGAGTAGCATTTCAACGTCTAAATGTTCTAAGAAAAAGATACCTACCAAAAGTTTTGAAATATTTTTTTTCAAAAGGTCACTTTCAAAAACTTTGCTATTCAATAGATTTTTTTCAGATGCGTTGAAAACATTTATTTTCCCTTTAAATAGATATGAATTCATGTGCATTTTAACAATGTATTGCCTTACAATTTGGTGTAATTAATTATCTTACATTCAGAGAAATTGTTTAGAGTCACAACAGAACAGAATGGGACACAAATCGCTCCTTGCTGTGTTTGTTAGCTAAGAAGAGAACATAAAAAAGAAAAATTTACTTAAATATTCTCGTATGATTATAATGTACCGTAAGTTAAATCTCCCGCCAAAACTAAACTTTTCCTTTAATAATTTATATTGAACTTGCAACTTCCGCTGGCACCGCTTCGCATTCACAGATGTTTTTTAATTCTACTGGCTGAACTTGAAAATAAATTGTAATAAAATATTCCGAATTCTGTTGGTTCTAATAATTATAATAAAGAAGTATCGTTCTTTCTTTG
This sequence comes from Catonia carolina, assembly GCA_035578175.1. NCBI lineage: Eukaryota > Metazoa > Arthropoda > Insecta > Hemiptera > Achilidae > Catonia > Catonia carolina. The sequence continues at coordinate 434,628,882 of JAQMRL010000001.1, read as the reverse complement.
TTTATGCGTGTAATCTCAGAAATTACTCATCAGATTTCAAAAATTATCTCACTGTTGGAAGCTTAGCACTTCCTGAGTAACATTGGCTATACGGCATTAAAAAGTTTTTTTTACAATTATTATTATTTTTTCCAAAAAGTTGCAGCGTTAGGTGATGATATGATGATCGCTAACGTCCGTTCCGGATAAAGAAGCTGAAGAAGAATTTTGAGATACTCTGTACAAAAGGAATTTTAAGGTTTTTGTGTATTATTTTAATTTTATGTATTCTAACTTTAAAAATTAATTATTAAATAGTTTTTTGATTTTTACTTTAGGTGGAGCACTTGTGATTAAGCATAAGTATTTTGGATGAACCATCTGTGAACTTAATGTTTTCGATGCACCTGCATATTTTAGACGAATGGGATAGAAGAAGTATATGGAAACATCTTACCAAAAGAAGGGATGGCTAGTGGGCATATCTTAAGACATCCAGGTATTGGTCTATCAATAATGGAGGGTATTATTGAGGAAATGAATTATTGTAGGGGGAGGCAAAGGTTATAATATTTAAAGCAAATTACGAAAGATGTAGAGTGTTGCAGGTATACAGATATGAAACGACTTGCGCAAGATAGAACAGCTTGGACAATTGCATCAAACCAGTCGAGAGACTGATGAAGAAAAAATATATTTTTAAAACCCACCAGGTCTAGCTTAGTAAAGTCCTTACCGCTAGTCAGGTGTTTATCAGAAGATTTTCGAAGACGAAGTTTCCGTGGTTCAAATTCCAGTGAAGATAATTTTACCTAGTTGTGTTTTAATCCTAGTAACTTTTATACGTATTAGAATACTTGACAGTGGTTATCGGTGTATTTTAATGGTTGGTGTTCAATTAACCATACCCCTCAGGAATGGTCGGCCTGAGTCTGTACAAGACTACACTCATTTACACATCATATTTTTTTATCATCCTCATTGGATTGGGTCACAGGTTTGCTTATTGTTCTTAAATTAAACAGATTGCAACGTACACACATTGGGGATTAAAAATAAATAAAAAATCTGTTTCATAAGACGACGCGTCTCATGGTGGCAATTTTTTTCCAAAGAAAAGAGTTGAGAAAAAACGCCCCGAAATGTGGAAGGACAAATCATGGGTTCTCCACCAAGACAATGCGCCAATTCATTCCGCGTTATCTGTCAAGAGGTTCCTAGCTAAGTACAGCATCTCAGTGTTAGAACATCCACCTTATTCACCAGATCTTGCACCATGTGACTTCTACCTGTTCCCTAAGGTGAAATCTGCATTAAAAGGGACAAGATTTGAGTCTGTGGAAACTGTAAAAGAGAAAGTGGCACGTGTCCTGAAGGAGCTGACAGAAGATAACTTCCAGCTCTGTTTCCAACAATGGAAAATTCGCACGGATCGTTGTGGGTATAGAGTTGTTGTTTAGGTCATCAGCCGAAAGGCTGGTTTGAACCTGTAGAGGTTTTACTAAGTAAAACTAGGAGTGAGGTGATTTATCATTGCCTTAATCACTGATTGGAAAAGTACGCTTATCAGCATGCCGGGCCCTCTGAAAAGCACATATTTTCTACTCTGCAAATGACACCTTCACTTCATTCACCACAGGATCTGGCTGTATAATGAAATTCATTACTTTCAGAGGAAATAACTCTGATTAGTGTCTTTTACACCAGTAATAGAGAAGGAGTGTATATTGAAGGTGACAATAAGTGATTATGTATAAAATAAAAATAAAATTTTTTACAACATCAGTCTCGTTATTTAATAGCCACACCTCGTATATTTTAATAACTTTCAACTAGCAGTTTTAAGTAACCAAGTATAATTTTTTCTTATATTGAGTATTATTCTTATTGATATCGACTTATTAAACTTCGACAAGTTTAAATAATGGAGGTAAAGTAGTAGCTAGGCTTTCTATATTTATCGACTGGATTAAGAAACCGAATAAATAATATGAAAAACGAAAAATTCCTAAGAATAATATAAGTTTTATTAACTTAATCTTAAAAACATTCCTTCGGATTAAAGAAGAATACTTAAGGTTTCTATATTCTTAAGCCAGGATTTCCAGGATTAAAAATAAGCATTTAATTAAAGGGTTACATGTAATGACAACTTAAAGAAGTAACAACATTCAATTCCTTATTCACGCCTGATTATAACAAAAAGTACATTAACCTTTCACGAACCAAGCATCAACAGGGTTCGAGTATGTTTAAATGCGAGTCGTGACAACACGACAGAGATAAAGTGAAGATTTAAAATGGACTGAGACAATAAGATTTTCATCCACAACTTAATGAAATATATTATATTCATTTTACTACTGATCTATTCCTTACATAAAATTATTTAATGGTGGCATTTCCGTTAGTTTATGCTTACATTAGATCTCTTTGAATGATTCGTAAGCAGAGAAATTAGATAATAGAAATAGGAAGAACAAAAATAAAAAACTGATGTGGAACACTCACACAACTTTCTCTTGCCAATGCAAATAATGACCAATATAACCTAACATTTATAATAAAACATTAAAAATAAACAAAAAACTGACCTCAAAAAACATAATCTTATTTTAATCATGAGTGAAAGACGCAAAATGAAAATCGACCTCAGTTTGGCTAAAAAATACGGAAAATCACTCTTTCACGATAAACTAGGTTCTGTAGAGAAAAATGCTATAAATAAAAGTTGTAAATTTTTTAATTTTCTATAATTTGATTATAAACTTTTGTCGTAAAATGCATACTAAGGCCGAAATCTAAAAAAAAATCGATTTTTCACACGTTTTCGTGAGAAAAATCGCTAATTACCGCTAAACTACGCGTTATACAAAAAATTTTGAAATAAAAGTTGTAGGGTTTTAAATTCTCTACATTTGTTATTATAGCTATAAATTTTTGCGCTAAATGCATATTAAAGCCGTAATCTTAAAAAAAACAATTTTTTACGTGAAAACAGCCTCATCAAGAATTTCAGCAAATATGGCGCCTACCCTATCTTGTAGAGCATAAAAAATTTAGTAAACCAGGCGATTTAAAAAAAAAATCGTAGGACCAGTTTTTGAAAAAATTGCAAAAAAGTGAAAAATAACGCGAATAAACTACTACTTCCGGTCGACCAATTTTGATGAAAATGTTCGTGTCGGGTCCTGTAGTGGTATGTAATTTAAGTTTCAAGTTTCAAGTTCGTACAATGTTCCGTTTTTGAGATATTCTGTTCACACACACACACTGACCAATCGCTAAAAACATTTTTGTGTTCAGGGGGTCTGAAAACGTGTAGATCCGGTGAAAACTCGATTTCGAAAAATCGACATGAAAACAATACTTTCCTTCCTATATATTCATATAGGCAAGAGAAAGTAAAAATTTAATCTATGATTTACTACTATTGACGATTTATGATTTTGGTTAGGAATTCATAAAAATAGTTGTTGTTCAGGAAAGGCTGGTTTGAACTTCCAGAGACTTTAATAAAAAAAACGAGGAGTGAGGTGGTTAACCATTGCCTTCCCCATTGGGTGGAAAAGTATGCTTATCAGCAAACCAGGGTGTACGAAAAGCATTTATTTTCCACCCTGCAAATGACGCATTCACTTCATTCACCACTGGGTCTGTTTGTATAATGAAATTCATACTCTCAGAAGAGATAACTCTTGAGTAGTGTCTTTTACAACTCTACCTTTTCTGTTCTAAAATTCTTCAGTCGTATACTGACCATATAATAAGAAACAGAACTACTTTTTTGTAACCCTGGAACTAGCAGATCGAGGGCAAATAATTTAACATTCCATTTGCCTGTTATTAACAAATCATAAAAATAATATTTCAAAAAAGAAAAATATTTTAATTACAGAACCACATTAATATTTTTTTAAATTAAAGATTTTATAAAAAGTCCTGTTTCAGATTTCGGGAAAGTTATTTTTAGAATGTAATTCACTTTTCAACTCATTCACAGTACATTTTTGAAGTAATAACTATGTAAAGCAGAATAACTTTTTACGGATGATTATTGGGTTAATAATCATAACACCAAATTATTTGAACAAAAAAATACTTATTCAGGGAGAAAATAACATCAGTACATTACACAGGTTTTCCGGGCACTTTTATCACTTCCTCAAAAGGTACAAAAATTATTAATATGTAAAATACAGTAAAAAATTGTATGTTATTCCTAATTCTGTTTTTAACTTTATGGTTTAACGGACTAGGTTGCGAAAATGTAAGAAGCTCGAGCAACCCGACAACTACAAATAGTGTCCCAGAAGTTCGCAAAATAATAAAAATATTTTAAATTCGACAACTCAAGGATCTTTATTAACACTTTTGTTTGTAAATATCTTAAAATTCTTAAAAATTATTAAAATTATTAAAATGTTTTTAAAATCTTTAAAAAGTTTTTAAAAATCCTTGAAGCACTTATTTGAACCAATTTTCTAAAATAAGGTTTCTTTTATTTTTTTCAGATAATATTGTGTCCAAATTATTAAGAGTTTTTCCTGTTTTAAAAGATGTAAATTCACGTCTCTCTCTTTAAAAGTTTTAAAACAGAATGAATCAACAATCCTTTTTTTTTTTTATTCAATAAAAAAAAGGAATGTTCTTTTTATTTCCTTTGAAATATTTTATGTTATTATTCTTTTTATCTTTCACACCTGAAGGTAGGAAATCATCTGTTATATGTTTATGTTATGTTATGTTTATGTTATGCGTGAATGTATTTAGTTTGTCGTGTGAATGTACGTATGTATAGATGTGTGTGTGTATAAGTGTCTTCTTATATTACAATCGTAAGTAAAGTTTCATTTCCCTATCGTTTACCAATATTGTGAAAAATGTACATAAAAATAGCAAATTTAACATTGGCGGGATACAAAGTACAGTCTTCCCTTAAGTTATTTTTCATTATGGAATTACCGGAATTGTATATTTTATAAGATATTTAATTTGCAAATAATAGTTTCTTTGTTTTTTTCAATTTTATTGGGTTCAAATTCCTTTAGTTGAGCCCAGATGAAGTTCTTTAGATAAAGCGTGAATTATAAATTACGGACATGTTTTTCCAGTACACAATAATTGCTCCTAAATTCAAATCGCCGCACTGGAAACACTTGACATTCACACACACACGTGCAAATCAACTTAACACACACACAGACTCGACCATAGGCAACAAACAACATTTTAAATTAAGTTATTTAATGCAAAGTTGCCGTTTTGTTTGTTTTGAAATGTTGGAAAGTGGTACAGGTTTAGTGAACTGAACCAGCAACGTGGCAACATTGAATCGGGAGGAGAGAGAGCGGCAAGTTTTTGTAAGATGAGGGGTTGGGTGGGACGGGTGTCCTAAGGAGTGGGGTCGGCGCTCGGCTGTCATCTTTCACAACTCAATCTGAGTCGGAACCTGGCCCCGCTACGGTTGTGTATCGAGCTACGTTCTCTCGCTGCCGCTACTCTCTCAACCCTTTATTTATTTATTTATTTATTTATTTACTTTAGTGTGACTCGTGTAAATATTTATTTATCCAAGAATTAAGAACAATTATGTTTATGAATTGAAAACCACATTATAAGGTAAAGACTTTAATATTTCATTCTATTTAAATTAGTTTTAAACGTGTTAAGTTTAATTTTTTTATTTCGGTATTTTATTTTATGTAACTAAGAAACATTTTTGAAATATTTTTGTTCAATTTTTACATTTTTTTTACCATCGTATAACAAAATAGATTTTTAGTGACATAAAAATAAATCACAATAAAACGATGAAATTTTTTATTGCAAGAATTTCAATTTAATAAAATACAGTATGTATATTTTACTAAAATCTTTCCAAATAGAGGGAAAATAAATTTAAAACAAAATTTTTAGTTATTCGATATTTATTTTAATTTTCCAATCTAAGTCCGAGTCGAAATATTTAAGTGAATTAATATGTTTCTTGTAAATCTTTCTTTTCAATAAATTTAACACAGAGTTATTGTTTATTGTTTTTTAAATATAAAAACAGTGAATTTTTCTTAGAATTTTTAGTGACTTACGCTATGTCTTTGAGTTAATTTATTTATTTAACATTTATAATCGAGTGTTTTGCTATGGTTTGTTAAGTGGCGGCAAGATGTTTTTGCTAAGCCCTTACTTCAGAATTCTCCATGCACTTAAAAATAATTAACGGACTTGTAAACTAATTTACTAAACATGCTTAATGAGGTAGTAACGCGGTTTTTTGTAATAATTTGATAGACGATGTTGTAGAGGATTCGCCGGTAGTTTAATATTTCAGGATGAAAGGGCGGGCAAAGAATATACCAGCGCCACTGGTTGAATTTCTGCAGATTAGTTAATTTTAGTTAATGTTTAGTTCTTAATTAAGTATTTGTTTAATTAAACTTTATATATTTATTTAATTATGGATTAACTCAATTATGTAGTTTGTATTTTGACATTAAAAGCAACCATAATGAGATTTAATTACTAGGTAGGTATTTGACGATAAAAGCTTAATTTACTGGAAATATCTTTAAGTGACTTGTGAGTTTGTATGATGTTAATACTGTAATGAATAATCTAAACAATTATTATCCTTAGTTTTCTAATAAAATATGTATTTTCGATCACTAATGTTTTTAAAAATCTTTAGTTATCAGGAAAATTACAACTGAAATTTTAAAAGTTCAGCTAAATCCGTTAACGTTTAATGACAACGTGGGAAAATTGTATTGTTTACTTAGAATCCGGGAAGGTTTTACCATTAAAACTTTAGAACGGGTACATTTATTTATTTACATGTGATTTAATGTATTTTATACGCAATCACGGGCAGCGCATTGGTATAGTACTCGACGCTTGTGGCTTCTATACCGGGGTTCCGGGTTCGATTACTGATCAGATCTGACAGTTTTTCATCCCTCATTTTCATTTATCTCTCTTCATAGTCTGCAATGGCCTTAATATTCAAAAGAGTTGAATGTCAAAAATGAAATGTATGCAATTACGAGACGTAAAAATTAAATTGGAAAAGTTTAAAGGTTTATACATTCTCGTGCGGAAGTAGACTGTTTTAAAGTTTGTCAAATCTTGGTTCTGTCAGTTTTGATGTGTGGATCTGAGTGTTTGACCTTGACTGCCGGTAGATTTCAAGAATAGAGGCTGTTGATATGAGATTATCCAGACTTATCCAGAGTATCGATTGCTGGACTATAAAAGAAATGAAGATATTAGGGATGCAATTAATGTGGCAAGGGGTGATATCCAGGGGCGGTTCTAGGGCTGATTTTCGGGGGGGGGGCTATATTTTTTTTATGTAGCTCTTACTGTTTGTAATTCATTCAAGTTTGAGTCATTGAAAAGTCCTCTTTTATGCTGTATTGCTGTAACCACAATTTTAATTCATTGAGAAATTTTCGCTACGTCAAAGTTCTTGTAAATCAAGAAAATCTTGAAAAATGAAGGCGCTGACTGGATGCGAGTGGCTTTTGACTACTGACACTGATTGTTATCTTAATACTATTAAAAATAGATACTTTCTGTTTGACTCATTTTTTTACTAAAATAATTATTGTTAATTGATAGGTACGAGTATTGGGATTCAGTTTTGTTAGAAATAATAGCTTATAGAATATATTAAACTAAGTTTTCCTAGTATTTCGGAGGGGGTCATGGCCCCCATGGCCCCTTCCCTGAAACCGCCCCTGGTGATATCAACCATTCAGAGATTTAGGGAAGATATTTATTGTCATTTGTTTCCAGAAAGGTTTTCATTTACAAGCCAGTCGGACAACGTGGTACTGGATGATCTCGAAAGAGATGGATGGGCATACAACTTTTTCAGGACATGGCAGATTAAGGGGAGACTGTATGACGGTTTTGACTGAAAATTTTGATTTGCGGTTTTTTATGTTTTTCAATAGTTTAGACCTAGATCTACCACAAAAACATTACATTACGACAAAAAATTATTTTAATGAAAAAAATTTAAGTTTTTATCAGGTTTATCCTGAAAAATTAACACGTCGCCAATAACAAATATTTTTAATATTTTTATATTGCTCGTTTTAGTGCAAAAAGAAATTTAGTTTTTTTAAAAATATCTGTTTCACTATTTTTAATATTCTCCACTGTTGGTGCAGCTTTCTAACCAACTGTTGATTAAAATTGTGTACATTTTGTTTTTTTATTTGTGCCTTTTCCCGTAAATTTAGATTTTTAACCCTTAGGCACGTTTTTCTCAGAAACCATTTAACCTACCTGGCTGAAATGTTTACCAGTTAATTATCAAGTACATTCACAGACATTGTTTTTACTTCCTCACGTGCTCAAAAAATTACTAATATGCAAAAACGTAGAAAAAAATTGTAAAAATTTTATGTTATCATTATTCTTTTAAAAACTTTATGGTCCAACAGATTAAATTGAAAAAAATCAGTAGCTAAAACCACCCTACAGCTATAAGTGTGTAAAGTTACATTTTCGTAACTTTCACCAACCCTATGAAAAATGTACCTAAAAATAGCAAATTTAACATTGGCGGGATACAAAGTACAGTTTCTCCTTAATAAGTTTGAAAATTGGACCAGGCCTGGAGGCCTAATCAGTAGTTTATGAGGGCGAGAATCTGGTTCGGGAAATATATGTGCAAACATAATCACATCGAGTTAGGCCTACTTCGATTAGTTTTTTTAATTTTATTTAGAAGTCTAATCCACCGATTAGGTCTAAAGGTAAAGTCGTCGCCGCGAGTCAGCTGTTTAACAGTTGATTTTCGGAGACGAAGGTTCCTGGTTCAAATCCTAGTGAAGATGTATTCGGTTATACGGATTTAAATACAAGACTATCGGTGTACTTTGATGGTTGGGGTTCAATTAACCATACTCTCTCAGGAATGGTCGGCCTGGTACGAGACTACACCTCATTTACTCGTTATAAACATCATCCTCATCTCATTAGGTTATGGGGTTGCTTATTGTTTTGAATTGAACAGATTGCAACGTACATACATTAGGTATAATCAAAAAATTTAGAGGTTTAAGTATTTTTTTATTTATTTCATGCTTAATTGATTTTTGGAAGATATTTATTTTAATATTTTCTCAAATTTGTAAATGTTGAAATGTTTGTATTGAAGACGGATATCTCAAATTATAAGCCTGATATAAAGATATTTATTCGATCTGTTCGTTGCAGGGCTAAAATAAATAGTTCTGTTTCTTATTACATGGTAAGCTAATTAAATGACTGAATCATTTAAGAACAGAAGAGGTAGAGGTGTAAAAGACACTAATCAGAGTTATCTCCTCTGAAAGTAATGAATTTCATTATACAGCCAGACCATGTGGTGAATGAAGTGAAGGTGTCATTTGCAGAGTGGAAAATATGTGCTTTTCAGAGGGCCCGGCATGCCGATAAATGTTCTTTTCACTCAGTGAGGAAGGCAATGGTAAACCACCTCACTCCTCGTTTTACTTAGTAAAACCTCTACAGGTTCAAACCAGCCTTTCGGCTGATGACCTAAACAACAACAATAAAGATATTTAAATGATTTAATCCTACAGAATTATGTAGCATTGATAAATAATTCGAAAACTACTTTTTTGTAATGTCGTAACAAATTTTCCCATAACTGGAATTGGCGTTGAATTAGAAAAAACCATAATAGATTTTATTCAGCCAACTTATTTTTGGAAGACCAGACGACAAGACAAGTAGCGCGTTAAAATTTTGTTCCAAAAGCTCTTTTATTTTTTTAAATTATGCAAGTAGTTATTTCGCGCCAAATTTCAGGTAGCGTCACATATAAATTATAGTTTCATCGCCTGTATTTTTGTTAATCAAACTCAAAATTTAATTTTATTAATCAGCTAGCAGTGCTTTGTACATTCTGTTAATATTAGTTAATTAATTATTGTTATTTTGAATGTGTAACTTAGCGTACTCGGGGATGTTGGTTTCATTAACTAATATTTGACTTTTCATTGATTGATATTTGACTGATAGTTTAAGAAAAGTAATATTTGTAACTGTATTTTTCAAGACTAAACCTTACAACTAACTTTGAAACGCTGAATTTAGTTTAAATAGTACTAAAAGTTGCAAATTTAATGTTTTATTTGCTTATTACAAAGACAGTAATTTAAAAATATAATTATTGCTGACAGCTAGGTATTTCATGAATGTGTTTTTATATCTTATGTCTAACATCTAATAAGTTGGCATGTACTAGACGATAAACAATGTCTTTAAAATGACAATTAGACGTTTTATTTTTCAGTAAATTACCTATTTTAAATCTGTTATGGGTACATCGTAAATGTGTAGTTTAGGTCTAGCTTGAACCTGTAGAGGTTTTACTAAGTAAAACGAGGATTGAGGTGATTTACCATTGCCACAACTCACTGAGTGGAAAAGTACGCTTATCAGCATTCCGGGCTTTTTGAAAAGCACATTTTTCCACTCGGCAAATGACACCTTCACTTCATTCAACACAGGGTCTGGCTGTATAATGAAATTCATTACTTTCATGGGAGATAACTCTGATTAGTATCTTTTACACCTCTACCTCTTCTGTTCTTAGATGATTGAGTCATTTAATTGGATGACCATGTGATAAGAAACAGAACTATTTATTTTAGCCCTGCAACAAACAGATTGAGTGTAAATAATTTTACACTCCACCTGTCTGTTATGGACATATCGTAAATATACAATTATTATATTCGGCATATAAATATCTGTTGTATATTTCCATAAAACCTGTTAGAGCTAGCAGAATTGCATCTTCTGTATTTGTTTTTTTTTTAAAGTCGGTCAGAAAAGTACACAGAAAATCAATGTACGTAATGAAAAATATAACTTAATCTTAATCATGAGTGATCAACGCTGAATGAAAGTTAGTTGGACTTTGATTTTGATGAGTGAAGTACGGAAAATTACTAATTGCTACTAAACTAAGCCCTATGCAATAAAGTAGGCCTACTTGAAATAAAAATTGTGACCCATTCTATAAAAAGGTACCTTAGGGTTAAACTGTTAATTTGTCAGGAGAGCTGAAAACATGAATTTTTTTTTTTAATTCCTAATATGTGTACGTTGCAATCTGTTCAATTCAGAACAATAAGCCATGACCCAATGAGATGAGGATGATAGGTATGACGTGTTAATGAAGTGTAGTCTTGTACAGACTCAGGCCGACCATTCCTGAGAGAGTATGGTTAATTGAACCCCAACCATCAAAGTACACCGGTAACCACTGTCTAGCATTCAAATCCGTATAAAAGTAACTACCTTTACTAGGATTTGAACTAGGAATCTTCGTCTCAAAAAATCAGCTGTTAAACAGCTGATTTTGGCGACGACTTTACCTCTAGACCAACCCGGTGGGTTACATGAAATTTGATCAAAAATATCGATTTTTACTTATCAGCTGTTTATGCTTCCTTGATTACTTCTCTGCTTCCTGGACAGAACAGTATTTTGATTTCTATGGTTTTTATATGAGTATTTTTTAGATTTCCAAAGTATTACAACATGTCTGAAATGGTACCTTAGGGTTAAATAACTCTTAAGGTACCTTTTTAAAGGAATCTTCTGATTAGGTTTTTAGGGGAAAAAATGTTACGCTATACAATATAGATGTGCTACAATATATAGATATGCTACATACAAATAAATCTTATAGGGAACAGATATCTTGCAGTTATTTTATCTTACACCTCATTGTCACAGTGAAGAAAAACGACAATTTTTAAACCCATTTTCCCGAAAACGCACAATTTACAAACTGTAACTTTAAAAAATCATAAAAGAATTATTATTTCAGATACAGAAATAAAAAAAAATTTAAAATTTTCAGCAGACTGTCCTCTGTTGCATGAAGCAAAAACCCCATTTTTACAATTTTAACTCTAAGATACCTTTTTATAGGATTTTTTAATTTTTTATAACTTCAGTTATGTACACTTGTGTCGTAAAATGTATACTAAGGCTACAATCTTTAAATATTCAAATTTTACCAATTTTACAAAGAGCAAAGTACAGAAAATTACTAATTTGTCGCTAAACTAAGCTCTAGAAAAACTGTTTGAAATAACAATTGTAGGTTTTTAAATTTTGTATAACTTCGATTGTACGGCATACGCTTTTAACCTAAAATTCATATTAAGACCGCCATATTTTTTAAAGTCACTATGTGAACGTTGGAATCTGTTCAATTATTAACCGTTAATTTTTCAATAAGTCGTGTAATGCGGAAGAAAATTGAGTGGATTGTATTGAGAGAAATGTTAAAATTTGTTTTGGATGGAAAATATTATTACAGTAGATTTATGAAGCAGTGTAAAAGTGAGGATTGAACCGAGAATTATTTGGTTGAGTACCAGGGCATTTTCCCCGGGGTGTCGAATCAAAGCGGGTCCCCGAACGAACAATAAGTTATTAGGGAATTAATTATTAAAGCCGTTTTATTTAGTGGAACAAGGTTAAATTTATTTTATTATAAAGAACATATAGTTTTTAAGAAAAATAATATAGTTTTATTATACTATATGTTAGAAAAAATGAAATAATATCTTACAAAAACGCTGATATACGCATTCCGCGTGTAAGCTTCTGTCCGCCTGCCTCGAATAGCCTTCAAATACATACGTACACGTATGCCGATGCATTTTTACTTTCTCTTGCCTATATGAATATATAGGAAGGAAAGTATTGTTTTCATGTCGATTTTTCGAAATCGAGTTTTCACCGGATCTACACGTTTTCAGACCCCTTGAACCCAAAAAACAAGTTTTTAGCCATTGGTCTGTGTGTGGGGGGACAGAATATCTCAAGAACGGAACATCGTACTAACTTGAAACTTAAGTTACATACCACTACAGGACCCGACACGAACATTTTCATCAAAATCGGTCAACCGGAAGTTTATTCGTGTAATTTTTCACTTTTTTGCGATTTTCTCAAAAACAGGTCCTACGATTTTTCTTAAAATCGCCTGGTTTACTAAATTTTTTATGCTCTACAAGATAGGGTAGGCGCTTTGTTTGCTGAAATTCTTGGTGAGGCTGTTTTCACGTAAAAAAATTATTTTTTTAAGATTGCGGCTTTAATATGCATTTTAGCGCAAAAATTTATGTAATAAAAGTTGTTAAGAATTTAAAATCCTTTTATTCAAATATTTTTTTGTATAACGCTTAGTTTAGCGGTAATTAGCGATTTTCTATTTTTTTCTCACGAAAACGTGCAAAAATTAGATTTTTTTAAAGATTTCAGCCTTAGTAGGCCTATACATTTTACTACAAAAGTGTGTATGGTCAAATTTATAGGAAATTTAAAGATCTACAACTTATATTTAGAGCATTATTCTCTATAGAGCCTAGTTTAGCGTGAAAAAGTTATTTTCCGTATTTGTAAGCTTAACTGAGGTCGATTTTATTTTACGTCTTTCACTCATGATTAAAATTAGGTTATGTTTATTGAGGTTAGTTTTTTTTGTTTAAATCTAAGTTTTTATTACTAATGTTGGGCTATATTGTTCATAATTTGCATTGGAAAGAGAAAGTTGTGTGAGTGTTTCACACTAGATTTTTTTTAGTAAGAGTGCAGTTGTCCGCATACAACAGTAAAACACTATGTAGAACGAGCCGTGTAATTACGATTCACCGCCGATTACTGTCCATCATTAGCGACTACTATGGGAATGTATTTTTTTGACTTGTAATTTCCAGATCCTAGCCGTGAATCGAACCTAGGACCTTCCGCTTTGTAGCTTTGCACACTAACAACTATGGTACGGAGGCGGCAATTTTTTGTGTTTTGTGGAAAAGCAGATTCATTTATTACTTTCAAAAATGAGATCAATGTATGGATCGTAGCAGACAATATTAATTATGTGGTGTTACGGACCATTGTTCAAAGTCTCCTGGATGAACTGTGAACGAAAAAATATTGGAAAAATGAAGAAAGAAAACGTGAGGGGGGATTCTGAGCACTGTTAAAAGAAAAAAATTTCTTACTTTGGTCATATAAGGCTACAAGAGAGGAGGAAATATGATTTGTTGAGGTTGGCGGTACAGGGAAAAGTCGAGGCGAAGGAGTCCTGGTAGAAGACGAACAGCCTGGCTTAAAAACCTGAGAATCTTACTTCAATAGAACTTTTCCGATCTGTAGCGGACAGGATTAGATTTAGCATGATGATCACCTACGTGTACTGAGTAAATGACATTAGAAGAAGAAATAAAATTAAAACAATTTCAAACTCCAAGTGGGAAATGATTACAAGTCGTTTTGTTAAATAGTCTAGCAGAGAAATTGAAACAGGAAAAAAGAAAATTATTATTATGTCATACGGAAAAGAAACTGTTTTTTTTAAATAGTTAATGTAAATATAACAAGAAAATTATGATAGCAATAAAATGTTTATATCGGAATTAATTTTAAATGATAACATTTTTATTTGCATTTATGTAAACAATAATATTGTAGTTTTACATTATTAATGTTTAATGAAGTAGCGAGCCTGTTGCACTTCCACAGCTGGTTCATTGACTGTACGTGGCTAACTTTTATTATTTACGGCGTTTTGTTCCTTCCATTTAGTACCTTGTTCTAAAAATAACTTTGAAACGGAACTCATAAAGAACTGTGTACAAAAAAATAACTTCCGGCTCCTTTCATTGTAGTCACTTTTAGGAAATTCTGGACGACGTCCAGTTGGTAATTGAGTTCTAAGCTTAGTTGAACAAGCGCTTCGCTTTAAGATTTTGTAAGTGACTTCAAACAGTAGGCGTATTGAGTAAATCTTATTATGTAGCCCTTTATAAACAAGTTTCTGTGTAAGCGAAACAATAATTTTGTTTTTACAGAGTTTGTTACGATGATTTTGTACGTACATGTTACAATTCCCAATGACTGCGTTTATTACCTTTTTGAGAAAATATCATTTAGTATTTTTGGTATTTAAATTGAACCTTCACAGGAGCAGACAGACCTTAGTCTTTAATTTAAATAATTTTTTTAAGTTTTCTTAGAATTTTAATACTATTTGTTTATTAAAGTTACATTAACTGCTTTAAATGTTATCAAGGGTTTCGGTACGATACAGAATCGGTGGGTTTCAATATGTAATAATCCCGAGCCTAACTGGGAATCGAACCCGGAACCTTCCAATTCACAGTGTGCAGTGGCAAGTCTACGCTCTAACCACTGAGCCAAATCCAATTTTTATATTTTTGCACGGGTTTAAAAGTTAATTTTTTTTGTTTATTTAGGAAATTCACAATCTGTTGGAAACAATCAGTGAATGTGATATAACACAAAATTTGGAAAAAATTAACATGGTAAATAAACGTGAGTGGAGACACAGTCCAGTGACAGAATTCCGACGTGAATAGATAGTCTAAGTGTAGCATTAAGTGCAGCTGTTAGAACACTATAATGGATGTTCAATTACAGAACAACGTTAATTAATAAGATCCCGGCTCCATCGACGTTTTAGTCGTCTTATTGGATTGTTTGGGAGAGTCTGCGTAGCCAGATTTGAGATCAATGGGTTATAGTGGATCACGAGTTTCTTCATAAATTTTGTATAGAGTTTTAAGAAAACGTAATTTATGTAGGGTACGTTTAGGTCTGAGTGTAGCGTTTTATTGGTTATATAATAGGGGGCGTTAACTATCCTCCGCAAAAGATTTGATTGAAAACGCTGAATTTTTGCTTATACCGATGGTTTTGCACAGCAGTAAAGCTGACTGGCATAAAAGTTAATTAAATTTTTTTTGGTTTGTTTGGAGAAAGTATAGTGTCATAAAATTTTCCAAAAAGTTTGCTACAGTTATCTTAATTTTTTTAATCCCCGCAGACGTCTACGCCGACGATGGAGTAAAGACATCATTTTGTAATAAGTAATATTTCCGAAAGTAGGCTACACAAAATTTACACTGGGGCCTACACTGTTGTGTGGTGATATCTGAGTCTTAATGCACATCTCATTTCATTATAACCTCATTCACTCGTTTTATAAAGATTTGTGAATTTTACTAATTAAGTCAAAAAATAAAATTAACGAGGAAAATATTCCGAATTACACAACTTGCCAAACTAACCATTCGGATAATACAGTTTGTGGGGAGGTATCAGTAATAAATCTACAGTGACCATTGGATATCGAGAAAGTTGACGAAACGATAAAGAACTTTTACGCTCGCTACGACTCTAAATTAATAGGCACACTGATTACCTAATTCATTCACACTTTTCCTTCGGCTTTCACAGCACAATCTATGTAGAAGACTTCATAGACGTTGGAATAGGGATCTGATACGAACTCGTGACCTGAGGGTTGCCATTGATGATTTCTTCACACACGACAGTACAGGTCACTTACATTAACTTAAACTTAGTATTGACGGTTGTGCGCTGGAAAATTTGTAATTTTTGAATTACTGAAGTAAAGGAAGAAAAAAACTTTTAAATTAATCCGTATAAATAGAAGATAATTAATAAGAAATATGTATGAAAATTTATATTGTGACAATATCGAAGAAAAGTATGATTCCAGAAATTTCTAGTACTTAATTCATAAAATGTTTAAGAGTAGATAATAGAGTGAAAAAGTCACAATAGGGTTAGTTATAAAGAGATACCTATTTAAAAAGGAGTGTATAATAAGGTAGGGTGTTTGTTGTACAACTATTTGTGAAAGAGTCGGTTGGTTACCTGTAACACCTTTTATTCTAATGTGACTTGTTTGCAATAGTTAAGATTTTTCCAGTACTAATAAAAAGGATTTTTATTATTTGCATCGAATCTTTGTGTCTTTCGAGAAAACTCTTTAATTTACCTATATAAAGAGACCCCCGAGCGCGGTCATGAGTTAGCATTCGTTTGATCTTTGACGAGTGTTTACTGTGAGTGCTATCGGTTCGCTAGAGGAGGTCAACGTATCCGGGCATTGTAGTGGTCAACTATTACCTTTGTTATACTATCTTAGTGTGTATGTGCATTATATTCAGTTTTTGTGTATGTTCTTTGTGTATAATTGTTTGTAAGTAGTACTAAGTAAATTATTTAAGTTATTTATTGTATTACTCCATTATAATTAGTTTATTATTTATTTTGTAAATCTTTTAGTTGTAATAAATAGGCTACTTGTAATTTTAAACTTTAGTGTATTAATTAGTATTTAATTACCCAGATCCCGAAACGGACCTTAGCGATAAGTGTCACAATATTTTTAGTTAGCCTGGGACATTTTATTATTGAATAATATGTAGACTACTGTATTTTTAATATTAGCACACAAATTTGTATTGTATCGAAATATAATTTGTATATTGTTCATTAGTGATGTTGTTAAATTTAATGTGGTAAGCTTAACTCAACGTCAAATTTTTGAGCAAATCCGTAAAAAATATTTATCAAAAATTTTATAAAATTCATTAATTTCTTCTTTTCGTTTTAAAATTATTTAATAATTATATTTTAATTTAATTTCAGGTTGATATACTGCGTATTTGTTCATGTGACATGAAAACTCTAATATCAAAATTATATTAAGGTAAGTCTCACAATTTTGATTATTTGATTTAACTTATCAGAACGATTTTTTTCGGAAAAATAATTTAAGTTCTGCATAAATTTAACAGAATATTAAAATTTGAAAAACATTAATATTTTTAAGTTATATAATTTTACGTGTTTCAAATGGAACAGAACACTTCTAGATTTTGAGTTCTGTTTTAAAACTATTAATAGGGATTTTAAGGGCTCCCATGAAGAGAAAAAACAGAATATCGGGTGGACAGAAGAAAGGAGAAAAAAGTAGTGAGCGAATTCTGAGAATGTGATTTGCAAAAAGAGCTTCCAAAAACGTTTAAAGTCACCCCACGTGGTCTAAAATTAGCCCTATACGAGGAAAAAAAATTGTCATTATAAGAAACAGTCGTTATGAAAATTAAGACATTATAATTATTGCAGTTGTATAAGAGTTCCAAATTTATAATAAAATTCTGGAAGCCCATTTAAGATTTGTCATTGATAGAAATTTTGTTGTAGGATAAAGTGTTATTTTTATAAGTTGTGGTTTTCATTCTCGTTCAATCAGATTTAGTTATTCATTCGAATCTGTTACGCTACACTTTACTGTATGATTCTTCATTAATGAGTAAAAAATGAGTTAAAGAAATTTCATCAGTAGGCCTACCTAAGACAAGAACATGAATGAAATTAACAACAAACTTTGGCATGAGATGAATGAGGTGTCCTCCTTATTTATTTGTACTTAGTGATAATATAATTCTAAAAAAATTCAGGATAAATCCTAGAATAAAAATAAATAAATTAAGGGCCTTATTGTCCTCTTAGTTAAGGGGGTAGTCAACCTAGAAAATGGAAATGAAAATTTCTGGCTATAATTATCATTATTTATTTTAAATGAAAGAGTAATTTACTAGTACCCATCTACCATTTGAACCAAGCCAAAAAATTAATTACAGCCCCTAATATAAGGGAGAGGTTGGAAATGCGGGCTTTTACGGGGAATCAAATATCTCAGGAACCAAGAAAGATATCAACGTGGCTCTTATGCTACAAAATACAGAAAATTGCTGTTTATTATCTGTTGTATGACCTTGTATGTATTTTTTATTACAAGAAATTTACTGAAAAAAACCATATTTTCAAAAATATTTATTTTATGTTTTCACTAATTATTTTTTAACTAAATCCGTATTAAGGTTTTTGTAATAATCATTCCACAGATAGAGCAAAAAATTATGAACGTTTGAAAAAAACATCAGCCAAATATCTCCAATACTAACCAAAATATTTAATTCCGAAGAATGTACAATCATGTAAAAACCACATTTCCGGAAAACTTAAAGTTGAAGGAATAATTTCACTCGCCTTGCTAGTAATCTTTATTTTAAACAGATGTTTTTATAACTTTTTGTCAAAGTATAAACAAAGTAAACAAATGTTGTCATTCAGAAAATTTTAAACCTCAAATAAATGCAAAAAACATCGATATTTAAAAAATTTATCTTCTTGAGTTGACTACCCCCTTAAGGTCGTTGAAATTCATTCGTTTATTCTGGAAATAACTTAGAGTTGTTGTTGTTAAGGTCATCAGCCGAAAGACTGGTTTGAACCTCTAGAGAGAGGCTTTTCTAAGTAAAACTAGGAGTGAGGTGCAATGCCTTCCTCATTGAGTAGAAAAGTATGCTTATCAGCATACCGGGGCCTCTGAAAAGCATTCTACTTTCCACCCTACTAATGACACCTTCACTTCATTCACCACAGGGTCTGGCTGTATAATGAAACTCATCACTCTCAGAGGAGATATCGGTGACTAGTGTCTTTTACACTTCTATCTCTTCTGTTCTTAAAAGCTTGGGTCGTATAATTGGCTGACCATGTGATAAAAAACAGAATTATTTTTTGTAGCCCTAGAACTAGCAGATTGAGTGCAAATAATTTAACATTCCACCTGCCTGTTATTATTTTTTATTTATTTATTTTTTTTGGTTCAACGTCCGTCTGTTCTGCAATTACTGCTAATGCAGACGGTGATGATGAAATAATTTTTTTGTTACGTATGAAAATATGCCGTGCCTGAATGGGATACGAAGTTTAACCCAAGACCGCATGATGAGAGGCGAGCACGTTACCAACTACGTCAATGCAGCCGGTGTTATAACCTGCCTGTTATGGGCGTATCTAAGAGTAAAGGAGTGAAAAATATTATAGCCCATTTTCATTTTGTTGAAATATTATTCAAAATCTCTTAAGAGAACTCATTCTTCTTCTTCTTTCTTTGGCCTCGCCTCTTCCCGTTACGTGGGGTCGGCTTTCCCAATCAGAGAGCTCCATTTGTTACGCTCCTGTGCGTCTTCCTCGGATAAGCCCAACATTTTCATGTCTCTTTGGACATTCGTCATCCACGTGGTAAGGGGTCTACCCCTTCCTCTCTTCCCTGTAGCCATGGAAAGGCACCTCTTCACGACATGATCATCCGTTCTCCTGAGCACATGACCATACCATCTCATCCTGGACTCTCGCACCTTTTCTGCTATATTAGCAACTTTGAAGGTTCCCCTTATATGCTCATTCCGCACCTTATCCTTCAATGTGACTCCTCCCGCCCATCGCAGCATGCGCATCTCTGTAGTGTGGAGTTTCTGTTCATGCACTCTCTTAAGTGCCCAAGCTTCGCTGCCATAGACAAGTCCTGGTCTAACTGCCGCTCTGTAGACTCTTCCCTTTATTTTTATGGGCACTTTTGGGTCACACAGAACCCCAGTCAGCATACGCCACTTGTTCCAGCCCGATGTTATTTTATGCACTATTTCAGCCTCCATGGATCCATCCTCTGAGATCACTGCCCCCAGAGAACTCATTAAGAGAACCCTTAAGAGAACTCATTCGTTCTTAAATAATTTATTTAAAAAGTCGCACAAACTGCTTTGGTTATTAGCGACTCATGTGGATTAACGGTACTAAATCAGTTGGTTTTTAACATGTAATTATTCCAAACCCTAGCTGGGAATCGAACTCGGAACCTTACGCTTTGAATTGAGTAACATAGTTTAGCGCTCTAACCACTGGGCCACGGAGGCGGCTTCTATGATCTTTTGTTAAGTGTTATATTTAGAGTAAAACTTGAAGAATATTTCTGGCAATCAAAAAATGTTTTAGGGTGTTGTAGGCCTAGTTGTTTTATAATGTAGCGTAGCTGTGGCTGATAGTTTTCTAGAATTCATTCTTAAGTAGATTACTCGAAAATAACTCTTTTGTTTTCATTTTTTTTTTGCAAGTGGTTCTTTTTCTTTCCTTACCTGTAGTTAAACATTCTCTCGGAAATCGCTTTTCGCCTTTCTTCTTAGAAGTTGTGTTTAATTTATTTAGCCTTTTCTGATTTGAGTTCAGTAGGGATTTTCAACCCTACTTTACTTTAAAACCCGTTTTATCGTTATAATCATCTTTTTTAAGCTCTAGGTTCTCCATTTCTAGCTGTTGCTTGTGATTAATGTTCGAATATTGCTCTTGACTATTTTTTTATATGATTATCTTAAGTCATTCTCTTTACGTGACCAACGAATCGTACTTTTCTCCTTATCACTGATTCTTCTATCGTTTCGATGTTTTTGTATAGTCTTTATTTGATTTTAACCTTCTTTCTCTCTGACTAACACATTTGATCCTTACATTCTTCTGAGCATTTTTCTCTCTGTTTTCGGAAGTTCTTGCATTGTTGGAAGTTTTTAGTTCCAAAGAGAATCTATGTATTGAAACTGTTGTAATACCGTAGTTTACTGTTTTTGGACATACTTGTAGATAATATTACTTACGTGTAGAAAAGTTGTTCCAATTTCCTTATTTTAGCTTTCATAGATTATTTGTTTGCTTTCCCAAATTTTTCATAAATATTTAAAATGAATAAGGAATTTAGATAAATACTGTATAATATATCTAATTTTCCACTGCAGCAAATACTGTATTTCATTTATTGAATAATAATTATTAATAAAATAAATAAAACTATAGTGTAACGAACGGAAATTAATTTAACAAGATTTAAACCAATTTATAATGTGAAATTATAACAAATTTAGGCCTACATCATCAGTTAGATTTAAAATGTACTCTTTGGGGAAATAAATTTAAATATCATAATTAATCATCTACTGTATCATAACAAGTTAATTATAATTCTTCCTATAATTTGAATTTCAGTAAATTGATTAAACCAACGGAATTTTAAACATTTCTCGTATTGTGTGAACATTGAATAAAATTTGAATATTTAGATGTAATTAAAACATTTCTAATTCAAATTTATGTACAACATTGTTAATTAATAAAATTTAAATTTGTAAAACAACCAGTAGGTTTTTTTTGAATGAATAATTTTGAGTGAAAATTTTATCAGCAAATTCTGTTCAGCATCGTGGTTATAAGCGATCTTTATACAAAAAATACATTCACGGTTACTTAGCTTATATAAATTTTAATTTATTTAAATGATGCGTCTTTTAAAAGTAGTGCTCATGAATGGATAATTAATGTAGGAAGAAAAAATATAGAAAGGTTACTATCAAAATAAAGTTTTTTGGCTAACTCATTTTTATATAAGTATATTTTTCTAGTTCAATAGTTTATATTGTTTGGTTTTTGTTTAAATTTATCTATATATTCAAAACGCAAAATCGGTTCCAATGTATTTAAGAATAAGAATAAGAAAATTTATTTCACATTTTGTAGATAGATACATTAATACATAATAATATAACCTGGAACATTTTTTTTTTAACGTTAATTTTATTTAGAAACTATACAGTACAGTATAACCATCCAAAAGCTTAACTAAATTTTGAAAAAAACAAATAACTTGATAAATAAACAGAAATATTTTTTTTTAAAGAATACATCCCAGTGGATAATTCAAAAGTATAGTGGATTTCAAAAAATAAATTAATAAAAATATTGAACAATTAGATCAATAGATCTCTACTCCATTTTCTTCGTAGGCGTCGGTGTGGTAAGTTTCGTCTTGACATTTGCTGTATTAGGGGATTGATGTGATCCGTTAATTTCCTGTTAAATTTGGAATATTTTATTTTAGCAGTTTCTGTTACAAAAGGGATTTTCAAATCGGAATGCAATGTTAAATTTGTTACGTAATATGGGGCGTTCGTTATCATCCGAAGTATTTTTGACTGATGAGTTTGAATTTTTTGAATGTGAGTTTTCTTTGCGGTCCCAAAAATTTCAATACCGTAATTCCATATCGGTCGTAAATAGGCTTTGTATGTTAATAATTTAAATTTTAATGATAGAGTTGATTTTCTGTTGATGAATTTTGAAAGTAATTTTGTACGGTTATTTAGTTGCAAACGTTTTGTTTTGATATGATATCCCCAAGTCAGTCTACGGTCTAAATGGAGGCCCAGATATCGAACTTTATTTTCTTGCGGTATCTCATTGTTACCCAGGTAAACAGTTGGACAAGTTCTTCTTCTTAAAGTAAAAGTCACTTGCACAGATTTCAGCGGGTTAACTTTCATTCTCCAGTTTTTGAGCCATTCAAGTGATTTTGGATGTTCATCAAAGTTTCTTCTGGAGATTCACTGCTGCATAACAGAACGGTATCATCTGCGTACGCTGCTACTGTCGTGAAGTCATTTTCCGGGAAGTCAGACGTAAATATGGAGTACAAAGCAGGAGATAATATGGACCCTTGAGGAACTCCTGCTTCGATATGCCAGATATTAGAATATTCCAAACCTTGGCGCACAACAAAATATCTATCCTCTAAAAATGATCTCAGAATTCCATAATATGTATCAGAAAAAATTGATTTTAATTTATACAAAAGCCCGGGATGCCAAACCTTATCGAACGCCGAACTAATATCCAGAAATACAGCCGATGTGTATAATTTTTGTTCTAATCCTACAGAAATTAAATCAACCACTCTGTGCAGCTGATGAGTTGTTGAATGCTGCCTTCTGAATCCAAACTGATAATTTGGAGTTGTAGCTTCAATTATCGGCGAAAGTCGATCTAACAAAATTCGTTCAAAAAGTTTAGACACGACTGAAAGAAGGCTAATGGGCCGGTAAGAGCTTACACAGTGAGGTGGTTTTTCCGGCTTCTGAAATAAAACAATAGTTGATAATTTCCATTGTAAAGGAAAATGCGCAGTTCTGAGAATAGCATTAAATATGTTTCGTATAAAAATTATCCCTCTTTCTGGTAACTCCTTTAATATCTCTGCAGTTATTAAATCCAGACCGGGTGACTTGTGCAATGGAAGACGTTTAATAATATTCTTGACCTCGTTTAAACTCACAGGTTTAGGCGGCAACGATAGCGTAGTTGGGCACGTTACGAATTCCTGTACATCCCTGTCAAACTCAATGTCTCCTGTTTGTACATGAGGTTTAAATACGTTGCTGAGATGTTCTCCAAATAAATCAGCTTTTTCTTGGTCAGACTTGGCCCAGGTTTGGTTCTCACGCCGAAGAGGAGTCGAAACTGGAACTTGCTTTAGAAGTCGCTTTGTTGCTCTCCATAACGAGCCATCTTCTGTGTCCAGGGAATTCAAGCGGCTTTCAAAGCGGTCGAGTTTAACTGCCCAGATTTCCTTTTTAAGCCTGTTGGATAGCCGATTGACAGTAGATTTATCGTCCGGAAGTCTTGTACGATGCCATCGACGACGTGCTGCCCGTTTTTGAGTAATTAATTCCCGTATGAATCTGGGATAATGAGGTCCATTGCGCTCTTTTTTTTAAACAGTTATTGCAGAATCCAATGCAGCAGATTGAATGACAGAGGTAAAATCGTCTATGGCGCATTCTAAATCGTGAGCAGTTTTTAAAGGGACGTGAACATTTAAATTGTTATTTACAAGATTTTGAAATTTGACCCAATCCATCTTACCGGTTGGCGTTAGCGATGGTAGTTGCTGTTTATAAAGAGGAGTAGCACTTATAGTTAACAGAATCGGAGAATGGTCGGATCTAAAATCGTCTAAATTTTCAACCGCATGGTGAAATCGACTTATACCTCGTGTTATAAATATATCTAGTATATCAGGTAGCTTTGTGACGGCAGAAGGCCAGTATGTCGGCATCCTGGGCGTTATTACTTCAAGTCGATTGTAGTCAATTACATTTAGAAGTTGCCTGCCTCGTGGTGTATTGACTCTACATCCCCACTGAGTGTTCTTCGCATTATAATCACCACCTGCAATAAATGCTGGTCCCAACTCATCGAAAAAATTTTGAAACTCCTCCTCAGTTACTCGAAATCGTGGCGGACAATAAACTGATGCTACATTAAATTTTAACTGGTTTAGGTATAAAGAAAGTACAGTTGCCTGAAGAAAATTTGTTGGAGGTTCAGTGAAAAGGAAGTCATGTTTTAAAGTCGCCTTGATGATAATTGTCGTGCCCCCTTGGCTCCGGTCGGCCGGGTGATCAGTCCGGTAAACGATGTAACCGGGAACGTAAAAACGAGAACGTGAAGTCAAGTGAGACTCCGAAATGAGGGCGATGTCTATTCTTTTCTCATGTAGTACATATTCTAGCTCATTGAAATGTTGTGAAATACCATTAGCATTCCACAACAAGACGACAAGGGAATTAGATGTCATATTATTTGGCATTATTTTTGACATTAAGGCTTGTATAAGTTGAGTCATCAACGAAATCATTGGAAACAATAGAGTTTTCATTTCCGACAAAAAAGTATTAATTTGACTTGACGGCCCCAACGCAGCATTATATTCCGCAATTTGGGCAGATGAAAATATGGAAGGTGAATGTGCCTGTAATAATGGAGTTTGTCCTGCTTGAATTTTATTTCCGGTGGATTTTGAAGGCAACGGTGGAAAAGATGAAGAATTAATGTCAGGTACTGGGTGCCTTTGATTTTTTGAATTTTCACTTGTTTTATGAAGGGGTGCCCGACGTTTCTGGATTTCCTTGTATATAGCACACCCTTTGTAGTTAGCCGGGTGAGACTGGGAACAGAGCGCACACGTGGCTGGCGTATCGCGTGGTTTGGTACAACTGGAAGACTCATGATCCCCTGCACAACGCACGCATTTAGGAGCGTGATTACAATAACGTCTTGTGTGTGAATATTGCTGGCACCTTAGACATTGAACTATATGGCGTTTTGGACGCGGCGGCTCAACTTTTATTTTAGAAAAAAATAAAGACGTTACATCAAATATTTGTTGATTATTTTCTGCCTTCTCTAGGTCTACAAACAACAGCGGCAAATACTGTTTTGTGCGATGGGACATAACATTCGATACACTGCGTACTGTATGACCTTTTTCCTTCAGTTCTGAAATTATCAGGCTATGATCCATCGACTGGTGCAACCCACGTATGACTACACTGAATGGTTTAACTTCAGAAAGCTGATAGCAGTGAAAGTCAGCATTATTTTCTCTCAAATATTTGACACACTTTCTGTAATCATCACCATTGGAAAGGTAAATAGTGATACCTTGAGTTGTCGAAGAACATTTGAAACTGTCTCCGACTAACTGTTTTAAAATGTTGCATAACGGAACGTAATTTACGTTTGACTTAAGAAAATCGGCGGGGGCCGTTGAATGTTCAACTTAGTTTTATCGCTTTCTGAGTTGTCGTTCGAAATATCAGAAAGTAAGGAAAATTTATTACTGACAGGAGTTTTGTTTTCATATAAAATTGAATTTTTCGACCGTGGATCATTCGGATGTATTTTTTTAATAGCATTTTCATCAATAGAAACGTCAGTAATTTTACGTTTGTTTATTACTTGCCTCCATTCTGTGTTATTGGAACCGTAATTATCTGAATTACTATTTTTGGTTACGTTATCCAAACTCAAACTAGTTTGGATAGTTTGGACAGTCTCCATAGTAGGACACGGGCCGTAACCAACGTTGTTACTCGGTTGCATAGCAACCTAACCTAAAACGAACAAATTTATGGTGTTCGTTGTATTTTCTTGGAACAGTTTTCAATATAAGTAAATTAATTCTGAAAAACACTTACAATGAAACTGAAGACCAGACGATATTATTTTTACGAAAATGTTCAATAGTTCAGTACATTTAACATAAAAAAATGACCAGCACAAAAACATAACAAACATCAGCTGTATAAATATCTACTCGAATCCAACCTGGAACATAAAAATAATATAAGATATTCTAACAGTAAACAATAAAATAATATTTAATTCTAAAAAATGAAAAAACGACTACAAACTAGTTCCACAACAAGGAAAAATAGGACCTCTAAAGCAAATTTTAAATAGGATTTCTATTAACTCCTAAAAATAGAGTTCTACCGAACGGATTTTTGTAATTTTTACAAAGTTTTAAGCAGTATTTGTTCCTAATTTGCCCAAAATTTCTTAACTTGAAATTCATGCTAATAAGAGCTTCATTTTACGAAATGAAAAGATTAAATTTCGTTTACAACGAATGTTGTAATGTAATGCGGTTTGCTTCATTTGCGGACCGTACACGATCATTAATAATGTCATTACGAGAAATGTCATTACTTCGAAAATTCAAGCTTCATTACCGCATCATTTTTTTGTAGCCGTACACCATCAGTAATAATGACAATAGTTTTACTTCATTACTACTTGAGTTACCTAACAAGAACCAGTAATGGATTCGCGTAAGAAAGCGTGTATTGCTTTAATTTTGGGATTAAGGTTAAAGTGTAATGTTGAACGTCGACGCTGGATGAAAACCTGGCTAAAAAACCGTGAGCATTCGCACGTTGTGTTGCTCAGAGAAATTAGTGCAACAGAATTTTCTTCAGTTCTTTCCTATAATTACATCGCAGTGTATTTATTTTCCGCCTAACATCAGCACGTGTAGCTTCCGGTTTAATGGTTTTATATATGTTTAAAAGTTTATCCAACGCTTGATTCC
Organism: Catonia carolina; assembly: GCA_035578175.1. Lineage (NCBI taxonomy): Eukaryota > Metazoa > Arthropoda > Insecta > Hemiptera > Achilidae > Catonia > Catonia carolina. Next base: position 434,601,410 of record JAQMRL010000001.1, on the reverse strand, counting down.
TCTTTGTCTTATTTAAATATAATGCGCAAGAAGGGTTCCAAAGTTCTGGAAGAGTCTCATATGTTTCAATAAAATTTAGAAGAACATCGGTACTATCGTTGTTCTCTTCTAGATTACTAACCACTTCACTCGCGACAGATACTTCTGTTTCGTCATTCATGTTTACTGCAGCACGCTACAAACTTAACTAAATAATGATGAAGGAATGATGCATGCTCCGTACACGGTCATTATTACTGACATTATCCCCACTCTGCCGCAGTAATGAAGCAACGAAATCAGAAAATCCGGATTCGCATCATTACTGAGAATCATTCCAGATTTGTCAACCGTAGACGGTCAGTAATAATGTCATTATGATAAGGGAATGACATTATTAATGATCGTGTACGGTCCGCAATTAACCCCCTCCATATAAAATAGTAATATCTCATAAGCATAAAGGCTATGTGCACCTCTTATCTCATCGCACAACACTTTCAGTCGGTAGACATTTTTGTGTTAACGTTGTTTTACTTAAAGTTTTAGTTTAAACCGTTCTTCTCAGGACGAAACTATCGTACTATTACTGAGCTTTAGTCGTTACTCGCCGTTCTTCTAAGAACGGTTAAGTTTGTTGTTAACCTAAATAATTTATTTAATGATAGGGGTTTGAAACCCAAGAACTCTGTGCGAATTTATTCGCACGGGAATACCACGCTAGTTGTACTAATTTTAGATTGTCTTTTTCTAAATAATTGTGTGACCTTAAAATTGTACTTAGAATTAGTTATTTTTTAAGGCTTTATTTAAAATTATATTAAAAGTTATATTCGAAGTTTTTTCAAATTGTATAACTTTGAATAGTTGCATGTTTTTAAAGCCGTATATTGCTTACTAATTAGATTTATTCGATTTTAGAATGTATTTAAAAAAAATATTTTAGTGATTGTTTTTTTATTTTAAAATATCATTGTTTTCAACCCTAGCGTAGGTTTTAAATCTCTTATATTCTGTATATATAAATAAAAGAAGAAAACACCTACCCTAGGACATGGCTTTTAGCTGTAGTTGGGTAGGTTAATTTCCTCCACCTCGTACATTGTAAATTGTAAATGAATTAATAGCTTTTGAAAATAATGTTTTTAAGTTATTATTGTGAAAAAATATGTAAATAAAGTTTGTTATTATTATTATTATTGTTATTTTCATCTTGTTTATTAATTAAAAAAAGTTACTAGCGCAAGATATCTAAGCATATTTCAAATAGCATAAAGCAGCAATGCAGAATGCTGCATGTGATCATCCAGGGGAAGATAGAGGGGACGCGCGGCCCCGGACGTAGGAGAACGTCCTGGCTTAGGAACCTTCGCCAGTGGTACGGGGTGAGCACCACGACACTATTTCGGTTGGCTGTGGACAGAGTGAAGGTCATGCGACTGATCGCCAATGTTCTAGGAGGACACGGCACTTAAAGAAGAAGATAAAGCAGCAAATTATTACATAGTCATATTTTTCTTACTCTTGACTTATTTCATTAAGATCTTAATTTCATCCCATTTATTTAATGATCCATCGACTGAAAGTAATGCTTAAACAAAGTGGTTAGTTAAGAAATGTGGTTTAGGGTCGAACAGGATATCATTACACCCTCTGATGGCATTGGGTGCGGTTTTTTATTTTTTTTATCAAATTATCAAAATTACAAGTTTTTTCATACAAAAACTATTGTTTTTAAGATGAATCAGTATTGCTTTTATTAAATCAATCTTTGTTACTTATTAACAATAATTAACGAAGTTAACTTAGAATACACAAAATATAACAATATTATTCATTAATAATAAATGTTACAGATGACTTAAGATTATTATTGTGGTTTTTGGTCGATTCGTTAAAGATTAAAATAAAATTAATTTTGAAATAATTTAAAATAAAATAACATTTCTGTAAAAGTAAAGTTAAAAGATTAATTATGATCAAATCTGTTACTTTATTCTTAACATATCATATCCGTTGTCTTGTAAAAATATAGTCACTGTTGTCCAGTAAATTTATCGTAAAGTAATTCTTATGTCCGTTCAATCTTTGTTTCCTGCAAAATCGTGTAATTTTTACTCTCCGAGTTAAACTCCTTGTTGTTTTATGTATATTTACTTCTTATACTCGGTATTTTAAGAGGTTTCGTAAAAATGTTGATTGAAAAGTTTTTTTACCCCAGATTCCTCAGGATTCATACGTTTACTCAGGATTTAAAATTGCCTTACACAATTGGGGTTCCAAATGGCTTAAATTATAAATTTTTTTTATATATCAATTATTTATAGTTTTAACAATTTTTGTTGCATTACGTGGAATATCGTTAAATTTTTTCAGCTCTTAATAGGGACTCGAATCCAATAACTTAAACTTATTAGCCAAGGATTTTACCGATTGTACTATTATAGGGCTACTTTTTAATTTATTTATAATAAAGTAGAACTCCTCCCCTTTGGATTCAATAGAAATATTACTTTAAAGGGATCAGTTAGTGATTTAGAAATTCCAGTAGGCCTATATCATGAAGGCAGATATTTCTTGTTATTTATTTAATAAGTCAAACTGTTTCTGGGGTCCGATTAGTTTGTAGACAGAGAAACGTTGGTAAAAAGTGATGGAGAAAATAGTTCAATTTAATGTTATAATAGCTCTGACTTCTTAAATTCTACTGAAAGAACCCTATAGTCGGTGTATGTATAATAGTTTCAGGTCGCTTCTGCGAGTAGTATAGTAAGCTGTTTGTTGTGTTAAAAAGAAAAGTGTCCGTAGAAGGTAATAAATTCTGATTTGTACGGTTCAAAAGAGTTTTGTCTCTAGTTTTGAACTATAAATTTCATTGGGCCAGGTAAAGAGAGGATCAAAAGAAAAGGCAGTAGGTGAAGGATAGAAATGGGGAAGGAAAGACCTTCCGAATGGCAGGGCAAGGTGAAGGAGAAGGAAGGTGTTTTGTAATATAGCATGTGTGGTGTTAGTGAGGTTGTAAAGGTCGTACGTAGCAACTGGTGGATGCTTGGCGACACATTGTCGTGCGGAACCTGTTGATTATCCACCCCTCAAAATCATAAATTTCCTTTCTGTCACCACTATTGTTTTATGGAGTTCAAAATGGCCGACCTTGGTTAAACGAGTGAACAATATTACACGTTTCATTACTTTTTAATGACAATATTTTGGAAACATTTCTAAATAATGAAATATTGTTACCGAAGCAAAATACTGAATGCTAAACATTCTTGTTGAGTTTACATTACGATATTATTTATGAACGAAATTGAGCTACTATTTTAAAGTAATTAATATATTACGTTTTGTATTGATGTACGTAATCCCGTATGGTATTGTTTTATAATATTATTACCTGGAGGCTCAGCCCCTTTCCCGGTTTTGGTCATCCAGCTCCTAACTCTACACTCCAATCGCTTTGCTCAAACAGATCTCCCAATCGAGAGGGTCATCTATGTATTACTCTTTAAGTTATTTAAATTCTTAAAAATACCAATCGATAAGACATTCCCTGGGCCTCTCCCGTTGAATATCGTGTGTTCTGTTCTTAGTCTTCACTCGTTGTATGTAGTTCTCACAGCCTTGGAGTATCCAACCAAGTTTCAAACTCTTTTCTGTCCAAAACGTTTCTTTTCACATCCTGCATCTCCGTACTTCTCTTCTTATCTTCTTCCTATATATACGAGGTGTGGCTATTAAATAACGACACTGACGTTGTAAAAAGTTTTGTTTTTATTTTATACATAATCACTTATTGTCACCTTCAATATACACTCCTTCTCTATCCCTACAACGGTCCATGAGAATTTTCCATTGTTGGAAACAGTGCTAGAAGTCATCTTCTATCAGCTCCTTCAGGACACATGCCGCTTTCTCTTTTAGAGCTTCCACAGACTCAAATCTTGTACCTTTTGATGAAGATTTTACCTTAGGGAACAGGTAGAAGATAACAGCATGTGATGAAACGTGGTTTTTTTACTTATGATCCGGATACGACGCGCCAGTCCATGCACTGGAAGAGCCGAACTTCATCGAGAGCCAAAAAAGCTCGAATGAGCAAGTCAAAATTTAAAGCAATGATGATTGTTTTTTTATATCCATTGGATTGTGTACCTTCACTAAATCCCTGAAAGTCAAACAATTAATCAATATTACTACCTTGAGGTACTTTCTAAACTGCGTCAACGAGTAAGGAAAAAACGCCCCGAAATGTGGAAGGAAAAATCGTGGGTTCTCCACAAAGACAATGCGTCTGCTCATTTCGCGTTATCTGTCAAGAGGTTCCTAGCCAAGTACAGCATCTCAGTGTTAGAACATCCACCTTATTCACTAGATCTTGCACCATGTGACTTTTACCTGTTCCCTAAGGTGAAATCTGCATTAAAAGGGACAAGATTTAGTCTGTGGAAGCTGTAAAAGAGAAAGCGGCACATGTCCTGAAGGAGCTGCCAAAAATGACTTCCAGCACTGTTTCCAACAATGGAAAATTCGCATGGAGCGTTGTAAGGATAGAGAAGGAGTGTATATTAAAGGTGACAATAAATGATAAATAAATTTTTCAATAAAAAGTTGATAAATACATTTTTTTACAACGTCAGTCTCGTTTTTTTAATAGCCACACCTCGTATGTAAAAGAAATTGTGTAGCTGCTAGTGCACTGTATACCCCAACGTACACACCACACACGCACGCACGCACGCGCGCGCACACACACACACACACACACACACACACACACACACACACACACACACACACACACACACACACACACACACACACACACAACGACGTTTTGATAATTTCTCCCGCGTACGTTTCTCGCCTTCATCAAACCTCTTCGTACTCACATGTACACACACACATACATATTTTTATAGAAATCTTCATTAGGGCCCTTAGGGTTATCTTTTTTGAAAATTTAAATAGAGATTATTGCTGTGAAAATAAATACGAATATGCTGTTAAAATTTCTTGAAAATCTGTTCAGTAGTTTTGGAAATTAGCCTGCACAAAAAAGCACGCTTTGTCTTTATAATATTAGTATACATTCCCATTTACAGAAATTATAGTTATTTGCGAGAAAAACAAATCTTGATACCATCCAGTGGATAGGTGAAGAGACTCTTCACCTACTTCATATGAATAGCCGCTGCTGACTCTTATATGATTTATGCAGGAGTTTGGCCATGATCACCCACCCATTGATATTACACAGATAATATTAATATTTTAATGTGTTGTTTAGGTCATCAGCTGAAAGGCTGGTTTGAACCTGTAGAGGTTTTACTAAGTAAAACGAGGATTGAGGTCGTTTACCATTGCCTTCCTCACTGAATGAAAAAGTACGCTTATCAGCATGCCGGGCACTCAGAAAAGCATATATTTTTTCCACGCTGCAAATGACACAGGGTCTGGCTGTATAATGAAATTCATTACTTTCAGAGGAGATAACTCTGATTAGTTTGTTTTACACCTCTTCTGTTCTTAAATGATTCAGTCATTTACTTCGCTGACCATGTGATAAGAAACAGAACTATTTATTTTAGCCCGCCTACGAACAGATTGAGTGTAAATAATCTGACACTCCACCTGTCTGTTATGGGCAGAATATTTTAATATTAAATGTATAATAATAGTACAGTCTTGGGTTTATAATTTTTTTTTATATGATGGCCTCCACTCACCCCTTACAGCCATCCCAACCTCCTTGAAAGTGACTAACAGGGAAGCGGGGACCACCTACATGCGTTGAAGAAGTGCAGCAACAGATAGAAATCCTTGAAACGCTGTACTTACCTATCGGGACGTAAATCCAAGGGACGTCAAAAAAAAAAACTAACTACATATGCCTATAAGCTTATAAGTAAATTTGTGCAGGGATTGGCAATGATACCTCACCTACAGCGTGGAAAGATAACAATGAGAAAGAATACAAACACTAACAATAAGAAAAACAACTAAGCTAACAGCCAAGTAAAAAAAAACAATTATCAAAACAGGAGTCCTATATGACTTAATAACGCTGGTAGGCTACTCAGTTCACCTACCAACTTGTCATTTGGCTGTCCCAACTGGATCAACCCATCCAACGTAATACAATTTTTCTCTTGAACGTTATAATAGTAATAATAATAATACAAAAATAAAAATAAATAATAAAAATTTTGCCGGCCCGTGGTGTAGTAGTCAGCGCAACTGGCTACTATGCCGGGGTCCCGGGTTCGATTCCCGGTCAGGTCTGGCATTTTTCCATCTGTAAATCACCACATATATATTATATACATATATATGTATGTATATATATATTACATATATATTATACCTACGCAAAAGCCCAAGGCTTATGTAGGCATCATCACTCAATACAAAAAAAAAAGTAAATAAATAATAATAATAATAATAACATTTGTAGAGTCCAACCATTAATGTATCTTTAATCATAGAGTAAAAGAAAATACTATAAAGGAATGCAACATTTCACTGTGATTTTAAAATCAAATTTATTGCTTTTTTCCGTTGCCATTACGACAAGGCTATAAACTAAGGAAAAGGAACAATCGAAGAAATTATCGAAAATGACTGACAGTTTTACAATATAGTGTACATTTTATATGACTTTTGAAAAGTCAAAACGGGCACCTTGTCATAAAATAACAAAATACAGAAACATTACAGCTAGTTTTTCTTTTTGTACCTCTTTCAGGGTAATAACACCTTACTGAGCGTATTAAGCACGTTTAACTTAAGGTAGAAAGCTTCTTGAAGGAATATTTCACTTTGTAAAATTACGAATTTATGCTGATTATAGTCATTACCTTATACAGAATTTTTCTTTCAGAATGTTGATATTTGATCAGTATTTTCATTTGACATGTTGAAGTTTCTCTGTTTATTCTATCCATTGTGATCACTTCTAGGTGACTGAAACAAGAATATTTATCATCTTTATTCATTCTTTGAGACTATTATAGTAAAAAAGTACTGCAGTATAAAAAATTCAAACGTTAATTTTTATAGAACTTCAGTTTTCATGATCCATATTATTATTTTATTCCTAATTTGTGTACGTTGCAATCTGTTCAATTTAGAACAATAAGCAACCCCATGACCCAATGAGATGAGGATGATGTGTATGACGTGTATATGAGGTGTAGTCTTGTACAGACCCAGGCCGACCATTCCTGAGAGAGTATGGTTAATTAAACCCCAACCATCAAAGTACACCGGTAACCACTGTCTAGTATTCAAATCCGTATAAAAGTAACTACCTTTACTAGGATTTGAACCAGGAACCCCATATTATTAGAAAAATTTGTTTTTGTTATTTGTGTGTTAACCCACCGGGTTGGTCTAGAGGTAAAGTCGTCGCCAAAATCAGCTGTTTAACAGCTGATTTTCGGAGACGAAGGTTCCTGGTTCAAATCCTAGTAGAGGTAGTTACTTTTATACGGATTTGAATACTAGACAGTGGTTGCCGGAGTACTTTGATGGTTGGGGTTCAATTAACCATACTTTCTCAGGAGTGGTCGACCTGGGTCTGTACAAGACTACACCTCATTTACACGTCATATACATCATCTTCATCTCATTGGGTCATGGGGTTGCTTATTGTTCTGAATTGAACAGATTGCAACGTACACATGTTAGGAATTTAAAAAAAAATTTGTGTGTATGGTAATATGTTATTTAATAGTAAAAAAATTTTAACTTGTAATCCTATACTGCTTGCTAATCAGTCTTACAATTAATCGTTAAAAATTTACTATTTAATTCGGTCAGTATTTAAGAAAAACATATTTACTTAAAACGCTTTTTACTATTCTGGTTGTAGTTTCCCGGTTTTTTTTTATGATCTAAAAGTTATAAAACCATTTGGCTGGGAAAATTCGTAGAGGTAATGATTTTTTGATTTTATTTGATATTGCGAGGGTTTAAAACCCCTGGTACTTAGGCTCAAAGGAATTATTTTATTGCCCACTTCCTTTACAGTTTTACATTTTGCCAAGCAGAGCTCCAATAAAATAATTACTTTTGGACTAGTGCTCGTAGTTAGTGTTCTGCTTTCTTTTGTTTCTAAGACCAAAGATTGATATCACAATTGAACTGAATGGCTGTTGAACAGTTAAATATGGGTTAGCTAAGTTTTTAGTTGCAGGTGTCTTTGAATGGGTTGGAGCTCTACCCTCACAAGTTTTTATTGTTAATTATAGTTTGTTTTTCCGCAAACAGTTTATATAGGTATTATTTTACCGTATGATTGTATATTGATAATACTGATATTATTTGTATTAATATTGAGGAAGGCAATAGTAAACCACCTCACTCACTCCTCGTTTTACTTAGTAAAGCCTCTAGAGGTCCAAACCAGTCTTCCAGATGAGACCTGAACATCAACATTAGTTCGCTGTATCAAAAATCTGTTGTTGCAGGGTCTGTTATAACCGGCGCCTAGTGTATTCTAAAAATTTTCGTATAATGTACTCTGAAACCAATCATCAAAGATTTTATGGATATAAAACATTTCGCTCGTTTGGCGAAAACATTTCAGACTATGGTTTACGATCATCAAGATTCGTTATCTTTGAATGAGCCATATTTAATAAACTTATTTGAATTTACGCCCTACAATAAATCATTTGTACTTTTTAATGCTTATCAATGCATATCCGTAAAAAATGTAACAAGTTGAATTAAGCAATGCCATATGAATAATAATTAAATATTTATTCTGGTCGTGAACTTAGTACAATGTCTGTTTTGAAGAGGGAGTCAGGTAGCTTGGTTCTGTTCAAGTTAGTGCCAATTTTATAGGAATGGTAATATTAAGGAATGGTTATATCAATTAAGGTTACATTATTTATTATTTACATTGGCTAGAGAAAGTCGTGTATGTGTGTCACACCAGATTTTTTTCACGAATGTATCTGATATTTACTCAAGACACGACAGTGTGACGAATGAATTTATTCAAAAGATAAATCCATTTAAATTGAAGAATAATTTACATGATGAGTGAGATTTACATTCTATGAAGCGCAATTCATTTTAATGGTATGATGTATAAATAAATATTTTTTCTTTATAGTATGTCATTCTGGAGGTTTGGTTAATGATTCGTTCTGGCTTTTCTACACTTAGTTAATTCAATATGAAAGTTCTTTTATGCTCATTAAAACAATTTAGTTAAGAAACTGCTCGGTGCAGCCAATCGTATTGTTTAGCATGACAGGCGCAACAGACTAGTTCTCTATATACATACATTAATTACATCTCTCTAAACTTATTTTACATATATGTAGCATATTTATGTACATTCATGCGGAAATGTAACAAGATTCTTCTTTCATATTTTATTTCATAATAAAACAACAAACAGTACAGTGAATCTTTTTCAACGTATGGGATACAATTCTTTTGTAAACGTGATGAAAATAATATTTTACGCCTATTATAACAAAATGTTTTTGAAATTCTAAACTTAAAATAAGTCTGACAATGTTGAATTCAATTCTTTTTTTATTATTGTAATTAACAAAATTTATAAACATATGCATATTCAAGAAAACTGTTATCGCAGCAGTGAATATGTACATAACTGTTAAAACAATTTTATGTCTTTATGGATGTCATATTTTGTTATACAAATCACCATTTTACATTACATTTAATATGCAAAATATTATGTTAATAGTGCATTAGTGAGTGTTATTTGATATTAAATTTTGTATAAATTATGGAAAAATAATTTAGGTAATCTCAACCGACTTTTCTTGTTGTTGTTGTTTAGGTCATCAGCCGAAAGGCTGGTTTGAACCTGTAGAGGTTTTACTAAGTAAAACGAGGAGTGAGGTGGTTTACCAATGCCTTCCTCACTGAGAGGAAAAGTACACTTATCAGCATGCCGGGCCCTCTGAAAAGCACATATTTTCCACTCTGTAAATGACACCTTCACTTCATTCACCACAGGGTCTGGCTGTACAATGAAATTCATTACTTTCAGAGGAGATAACTCTGATTAGTGTCTTTTACACCTATACCTCTTCTGTTCTTAAATGATTCAGTCATTTAATTGGCTGACCATGTGATAAGATACAGAACTATTTATTTTAGCCCTGCAACTAACAGATTGAGTGTAAATAATTTGACACTCCACCTGTCTGTTATGGGCAGGCGACTTTTCTTATACTACCTATATAAAGTTGTTTAGGTCATCAGCTGAAAGGCTGGTTTGAATATTTAGAGGTGTTCCTATTTAAAACGAGAAGTGAGGTGGTTTACCAATATCTTCCTCACGGAGTGAAAAAAAAAGTTCTTATCAGCATACCAGGCGCTCTGAAAAGCACTTTCTTTTCACCCTGCAGATGATACCGTTAACTCATTCACCACAGCCTCTGGGTGTATAATTAAATTCATCACTCTCCGGGGAGATAACTCTGGCTAGTATTTTTTACACCTCAACCTCTTCTACCCACCTGATTGGTCTAGAGGTAAAGTCGTCGCCAAAATCAGCTGTTTAACAGCTGATTTTCGGAGACGAAGGTTCCTGGTTCAAATCCTAGTAAAGGTAGTTACTTTTATACGGATTCGAAAGCTAGACGGTGGTTACCGGTGTACTTTGATGGTTGGGTTTCAATTAACCATACTCTCTCAGGAATGGTCGACCTGAGTCTGTACAAGACTACACCTCATTTACACGTCATACTCATCTCATTGGGTGATGGGGTTGCTTATTGTTCTGAATTGACAACAGATTGTAACGTACACACATTGTTGTTATTGTTTAGGTCAACAGCCGAAAGGCTGGTTTGAACCTCTAGAGGTTTTACTAAGTAAAAACGAGGAGTGAGGTGGTTTACCATGCCTTCCTCACTGAGTTGAAAGAGTATGCTTATCAGCATGCCAAGCCCTCCGAAAAGCACTCACTTTCCACCCTGCAAATGACACCTTCACTTCATTCACCACAGGGTCTGGCTGCATAGTGAAATTCATTACTCTCAGAGGAGATAACTCTGACTAGTGTCACAATACACCTCTACCTCTTCTGTACTTAAATAGTTCAGTCATATAAGTGGCTGACTATGTGATAAGAAACAGAACTATTTTTTTTAGCCCTGGACCAAACAGATAGTAAACACATTAGGGATTATAAATATTATTTACCTCTTTGTATTATTATTTAAGTTGGTTAACCTGATTTCAACATAATCTAAAGAAAATGAATGATTGTGTTTGTTACTACGAGCTTGTTTACATTTTGCGTATTATTAGCATCAATTTTAATGCCCATCAATTTTTAATGCTCATATCCCGTAAAACTACTATTTTCGAATTTAAGTACACATATAGGCTATCAGTGTTGCTATTAAAGATTTTTGCTTCAAAATTTCTGGGCTCAATCTATAGATCTAATTTGTAACATACGAGTATGCTCATTAAAAAATATCACATTGTGGGGGGAAGAAAACATTTTTTGTTGTTTTTTTTTTAAATTTTTTGACATATATTACTTTAAAAGTTCTTGAAAAAATCAGCACTCAAAAAAATCTGAAAAGGATACGTTATAACATAGAAAAATTTATACAGATTCATTTAAAAAAAAATTTGAAGCTGTCTCAAAAAATAGTTCCAGAGATATGTGTACCTACATTAACATTACAGGTATAGGCTGCACCAGTGCCCTTAAATTTCAGAACAAATTTACATAGTTGAGTACATAAATTTTCATCTATAATTTTATTTTTAGCAATAAAATATAAAATAAACCATCTAATAAGTTTGGTGAAAGATTTGTAAGAAAGATTAATCAGGTTTTCGCACCGTATTATGTATTACATTATGGACTATACAGTTTTTTAAAAATATGTTTTCACTACGTTTGATATCTTAAATGCTCAGTGAATTCTGTTAAGATGTGTTATTTTGATGTAGTCTACTCGCATTAATAAATCTTACTTAAAAGTCTTCACGTTGCTTGTTTTAAGATGTTTTATACAAGTATAGGCCTACTTTAAGACATAACATATTACACTCGTATAAAGTATTATGCATATTTCTTTTTAACTACATACATGTAATATATTTTCATTAAAACGTTTAATTGAACATAAAGTCTGTTTAATGTAAATTAAAAAGATCATTATAATTTATTAAATTTCATCGGATCATTCAGCTGTCTTTTCCGTTTCAGTCAACTTAAAAACTACGGTATTCATGCATGAGTTACTTCTTTAATTTTCTTGCTCGAGTTGTTATGTTGAAGCTTGATTCTTCAAATATTTCCTTCATTAATTCTGAAAATGTTAAAATTTCTTTCATCGCTTCATTTCGGTGTGTTGTTTTTCTTAACGTTAGCTTTTTAGCTACCATCAAGGGCACTAATGTTTTGTTGTCGACTGCCTGATAATAAAGAGTCACCGGTGTCAACCAAACAAGTCCCGAAGATTACTCAACTACTGTCTGTCTATAACTTGATGGCCTCCCGCAGAGAGGAGCAGAGTCGTCCCGCTACTAGCCTTTTCAATAACACTTCATTATGTACCAATTCCAGTGTACTAGTTAGTACTAGTATAGATAATGAAATGTTTTTGAGAAGGCTAGTAGCGGGCCGATTCTGCTCCTCTCTGCGGGAGGCCATCAAGTTATAGACAGACAGTATGTTGTCCTACGTCGACCTGGATCACGCTTACTCTTTACTCTTACTCGACCATCAATAAAGACTTTACTACTAGATCAAACCGGTGAGCATGTATAATAACAAGGAAAATGTATTGTTTTCATGTCGATTTTTCGAAATCGAGTTTTTAATAATAGAATTGAGTTTCCTTCTGAACCAAAAAACATGGTTTTATGGACTGGTCGTGCGCGCGCTGTATTCGTGTGTGAGTGAAAAAAAGTTGAGGTGGGGCTATTAAATAACGAGACTGAGGTTGTGAAAAATTTTATTTTAATTTTATACATAATCACTTATTGTCACCTTCAATATACACTCCTTCTCTATCCCTACAACGCTCCATGCAAATTTTCAAAACAGTTTGTTCGAAACAGTGCTGGAAGTCATCTTCTGTCAGCTCCTTCAGGACAAGTGCCGCTTTCTCTTTTACAGCTTCCACAGACTCAAATCTTGTCCCATTTAATACAGATTTCACCTTAGGGAACAGGTGGAAGATAATAACACGTGATGAAAAGTGGTTTTTTACTTATGATCCGGAAACGAAGCGCCAATCCATGCACTGGAAGAGCCGAACTTCACGGAGAGCCAAAAAAGCTCGAATGAGCAAGTCAAAATTTAAAGCAATGATGATTGTTTTTTTTATATCCATGGGATTATGTACCTTCACTGGGTTCCTGAAGGTCAAACAATTAATCAATATTACTACCTTGAGGTACTTTCTAACCTACATCAAAGAGTAAGGAAAAAACGCCCCGAAATGTGGAAGGACAAATCATGTGTTCTCCACCAAGACAATGCGCCAGCTCATTCCGCGTTATCTGTCTAGAGGTTCCTAGGCAAGTACAGCATCTCAGTGTTAGAACATCCACCTTATTCACCAGATCTTGCACCATGTGACTTCTACCTGTTCCTAAGGTGAAATCTACATTAAAAGGGACAAGATTTGAGTTTGTGGAAGCTGTAAAAGAGAAAGCGGCACGTGTCCTGAAGGAGCTCACCGAAGATGACTTCCAGCACTGTTTCCAACAATGGAAAATTCGCATGGAGCGTTGTAGGGATAGAGAAGGAGTGTATGTTGAAAGTGACTAAGTGATTATGTATAAAATAAAAATAAATTTTTTTACGTCGGCCTCGTTGTTTAATACACCTCGTATCTCAAGCAATGTAATCGAAGTTGTGAAAAATTATAAAACCTTTAACTTTTATTTGAAGAATATCTTTCTACAGCTCTTAGTTTAGCGTCAATCAGTGATTTTCCGTATTTTCTCATCGTAATCAGTAAAAACGTTTTTTAAGGATTGCGGCCTTGGTATGCATTTTACGACAAAAGTATATGTAATTTAAGTTGTAGAAAATTAAAAAACCTACAACTTTTATTTAAAGAATGTTTTTCTATAGAGCTATTTAGCTTCAATTAGTAGTTTTCTGTATTTTTATCATTAAAACTTCGTAAAAAATGATACATCTTAAGATTGCAGCTGTAGTAGGCTTTGCATTTTACGACAAAAATATGTACATACCTAATCAATGTTAAATTTAATTAGTGTGGTCTTTCTTTAGTATATAACATACTACAGTAATGTAAATTTAAAATTAAGTAATTAATTGTATAAAATTAATCATTAAAGTGATGATAATGAATTCATTTAAGCCTTTAATGTTAAATAATCGTAACACTTCATGGTTCTTGGTTTGAATTTATTCATTACAATTTATAATTTTTAGAATATAAAATGATAATTTAGTTTTATCATCATGTAATCTTTGTTCTTTTAATTAACTAATTTTGTGTTTTTTATGCACAATTAAAAATTGCATTTGTAATTTAACCAGTCTCCATTAATATTTACTTCTTGTAATTAAAATAATGATGTTACTAAATTGTATTGTAGTTGTGTTAAAAGTTACTTTGTGGTTACTTCAGGTTGATTTTAAATCCAAATTTCCCCGACATCAAAACCGAAAGTTTTTAACCAGATTGTTTTATCAATCATGTTATACGGTGTAAGACTTGGAATTTGAATGTGGGGGAAATGGAACGTTTAAGGATCGCTTAAAGAAAAATAAGGAGAAGTATGCTGGGAATACAGCTGCGGGACTAGAAGACCAACTAATGGATCTGCCACAAAACAGAAGAGAGAGAAATATAGTAGAACAGACAGCAAAATGAAAATGAAAATGGGTTGGTAATCTTAAAAAAGTAACATAATGATGTCCTAGAAATAATAGGGACAAACCCAGGAAGGCCAAAAACGAGATGAAAAGATGACATCCAGAAGATAAAAGGAACTCAATGGAAAAGTCATACCAACTTTTAGGAGTAGATTGAGTTTTACTCAAATTTGAATTGACTTTTAGGAGACAAATTGAAATGTCTTGTATCTAGAGATGGCGTAAAGGGGCCCTGAAAAATAGGTACTTGAAGAAAATGCTATAATTGTGTTAAGAATTTTATTTGGCCTTCGGGCCAGCCCAGTCAGTCAGCTGGTAGTAAGGCGCTATTATTTGTTAAGTAACACCGGTTGGGCAAGCGACTTTGTATGGTGACCAGCTGACAGCCATCCGTGAACAAACTCTACTGGGGGTCCCTGTTCAAACTCATGCCTAATTTACGGCAAAAAAATACAGCAAAAGCAGTGATCAAATTGGGTAGTTGTCAATAATGTACAGTTCCCGATAACAAATAAAAGCTAAAAAAAAAAGAATTTTATTTGACAACAAAGAATGAACAAATTAGTTGGCTGGCAATAATCTTGCTTGTAAAATCAGTAAACCATCAAATTATCAACTTCCGGTTTGTCATGAATGTAATATATACACAAGTTATCGAAAAATTTACTTGTTAAGAAGATAGGGCAATGTATTTGCTGGTAGGGATTTTAAATAGCGAGTTATTTTAAATCATGAAATTTTTCATATAATTTTCCTGCCAAATGTTGCCTCATAAATTTTCTACTACTTCTGGTTACTAAACTTCTCGGACCATTAAAATTATCCAGATTATCGGAAGTTGCGTACTGTTGTCCACAAACGTCTGTGAACTATTTAACATATCTGATTGGTATTTTGCATACTTAGTACTTTGTATGATAACTTCCCTAATAGGTAGAACACCGTACTTGAATTTGAAAATTTGGATATAAAATGTATATTAATAGATCATTATGTATTTTAGGTTTTTTAATAACAACAGGTAGACATTTTAAAATATTTGATGGTTTCTTGGTTTTCCAGAAAACTAAATTGTATAATTCAATCGACTTTTGCTAATACTGAAACATCAAAGTAATTCTATTTGTAAATAATCAAGTAGTCCATAAGTTCGTTACATATCTTGTACAAAATCAACAGACAAATCTTTTTGAATTACTAACATCTCAGGAAGAGGAAACGAAGATGGTAAAGACTTGGCAACACTGTAAACCTTAGGAACAGTGAACAGATGGTCCCCTAGCAGGAGTGGTCGTGAATAGATAGATAGACACGGCATGCTCCTGTAAGAAAGCCCTCAATGAGGGTTCGTCTCATCTTCTTAGATGTAATTTATGGCCTTCTCTGGCGCGCGAAGTCTCTTTTCAAGTTGGGTCTCACTGTGTCTGTTTAAGGTCGTTGGTTTGATTTTTTTTTATCAAGTTCAATTTTATTAAGAAGCGTTAATGTTATTACAAAAATATGAAATACAAAAGCACCTACTGTCTTAAATAGTCGGTAACTTTGTTAATAATCTACTAGATTAGTAATCTCAAGTTCGATTCTCAGTAAGAGGTTCCCAATAATCACGTGGTCGATTTTGAACCACTCTGTATCCATTTTCTACACATGTCCATCCATTCCTTCACTCTCCAGAATTCTGGAAGAATCGTTGCTAACCACTACACTAAATTGTTAGAACAAAAACCTACTTGCAGAGAGAAAATACATCAATAAATTACCACAATTTTTAAAATGTTGTGCTAATTTGTGTTCATTAAAAAAGAAATACTGAAAAATTACATGATTTATGAGACTTTTTATACAGTATACAAGAATTACTTTCAACATAATATTTTATTTAGAAAACATAATTAAATAAATAAACATCCAAAACATCCAAGCGAATGCTGAAGAAAACTCCTTACTATTGGGTTACGACAATATTTCGAACGGCCCTACAACACTTTTTCTTCACAATTCAATTATTGACTGACCGACTACAAAGTTGCTAACTATTTTTATAATGCGGTCTGATAGGTTCCCAAACAAACGAGGTCTTTCTAACAAAATCTTCGCATTTCTCGAACAGAGTAGAAGAAATAAAAATAAAAACAAACGTTTCTACTACTCTCGATTTCCTAGAAATCCAATTCAAAACATCTCCTTCATTGCAATTTACTATCTATGTTCAACACTTTCCACCCCATACAATTCACAATCTCTTACCAAAAACAGTGTAGGCCTATTCCAATCCTATTAAAAAATGGTTGAGGGACCTGCCTCAACCATTTAACAAAGAGTTTTTGGCCTCAGTATTTTCGTTCAAAATTACTTAAACAAGTATGTGGGTTAAAGAAAAGTACGGGTTTTTAGATTTTAGTAATCAATAGGCTTTTTCCAAACTAGGGGCTGGAATATTAGGTACTATCCCAGTTTTTGGCCTCAGTATTTTCGTTCAAAATCGCTTAAACAAGTACTATGTGGGTTAAATAAAATTACGGGTTTTTAGATTTTGGTAATCTATAGGCTTTTTGCAAACCAGGAGCTGGAATATTAGGCACTATCCTAGTTTTTGGTCTCAGTATTTTCGTTCAAAATCGCTTAAATAAGTGTGTGAGTTTAAGAAAATGACGGGTTTTTAGATTTTTGTAATCACTAGGCTTTTTCCAAATCAGGGGCTGAAATATTAGATACTATCCCTCTTTATGGCTTCAGTTTTTTCGTTCAAAATCCCTTAAAATTCATTAAAATAACACTTCTTGATTTAATTGCCATAAATACTGTGCTTAAATACTTAAAGGGGATGTGCTGTTTTGTCTTTTTTCGCATCCAGTTGTAAATGTATTTACATAAATTGTGAAGTAAGAATATTTTTTATAAGATTATTGTTATTTTTAACAAGTTGGAATTTAAAATTTTCCTCAAATTCTCTGTTCCTTTTTTCACTGAACATTTGTATCGTAATATGAAATTGAATCCACAAGTCGCAATGAATAATTTACGTTTATTTTCTGTTTGCGCCAACTAATCAAACTAATAAGAGCTTAGTTTCCAGAAATTAGCTCGTAAAACTAAAATAATTTTGTTTACTTAAAATACAGATTTAGTATCATAGATCTTGTAGATTTTTCCGATTTCATAGAACTTTAATTTAGATTTTTTATGTTTGTTAACTGTATGCAGATCAGCTTGATCGATTTCTATAAAATTCGATATTTGTAGTATATATCTACAGTGTAATGATTTTTTTTATATTATTAGTATAAATAAAATGATTAAAAACCATCTGAAACGGTCAAATAATGAGTAAGAACACTTACCAATTGGGAAGTAATTTCATAGTTTCACCACATCGTCAGCTCTTTAAATACTTGTAATAATTACACTTATTATTATAACATTTATTAGATTTATTTTGTTAGAGATGTAAACCTACTCTGTATATCATGACAATTACAGGTATCAATAATTCAGTAATAAACCTGTAATTTTTATGACATACAGAGGAGGTTTACATCTCCGAAAAAATAAATGTAATAAATCTTACAATTTGTGTAATTTTAAGTTTGTGATGTGCTGACGATGTGGTGAAGCCACAAAAATGTATTTCTTAATAATTGGTAATTGTTTTTACTTATTCTTTGACCGTTTCTGGTGGTTTTTAATAAGTTTATTTATAATGATATAAAAAAAATTGTGTATACAAAATAATTTTTTATATTAAACAATAAAACAGGGTTTTTTCAAACGGATGTAATTAATTTCGCTTATAGAATAGCGATGCCAGGTGTATGTTTTCTTAAAAACAGCGAATAAAGCGCAACCATGTAAGCTTGCGGTACGGGTTGTTAACAACATATTATTATTTTTGTTAATAGATTAGTAAATAAAGAAATCTTATTGTTTGTGATCACAACTTATTTTTTTTAGAAATTATAAAATGCCGGGAGTTCGTCACTAGTACATTTACAAAACACAATAACTTTTTTTTCTCTTTAATTCTTAATTTACAACTGTAAAATTTTACAACAAGCAAATGTGATGATTACGACAATAATGTAAATGATAGGCATGAGAGGGGTAGGGCCCTCATTGGTGCCTCCCGAAGAATGAAATTTGTATATAAAATTGTAGGTCTCTACTCCAGCGTCTTTTAAGGCGTCTAGGAGGATTATCAGGTAAATGTAAGGTGGAAAGTGAAAGCACCAGTGAGTTCTCGTGTTCGTGAGACTTGTCGTGAAAGCGTTTGTATAGGTATTTGATGGAATTTTGTGCAAGTGTTGTTTATAAATCTGTATGTAAGGTTTTGTTGCTAACGTAAAGAGGTGCTGTTGCTATAAGGCGTAATAATAATAACAATAACTTGAATGTATGATTTATTTAAACAAAAAAATCTCAGAAATAGTTTCATAAAATTATTAATTTAATAATTCTTCTATCAAGGTTAGGAAAATATGCCTGACGGGCCTACACCGACCA